>JAHLSL010000023.1:1847345-1944036 GCA_025920805.1 Petroica traversi
TCCCTTCCCTTCCCTTCCCTTCCCTTCCCTTCCCTTCCCTTCCCTTCCCTTCCCTTCCCTTCCCTTCCCTTCCCTTCCCTTCCCTTCCTTCACTTTGCGTTTGAGCTGATACAGTCTTGACATCTCCATTTGTGCTTTTAAGAGTATTACCTATGGCTTATCTCTCAACTATTTTCAAACTCTGCAGAATGTTTTGTATGAAAAACTGTGGCGGTTTCAAGGTGAGAACACTATTCCCAATTAAGTCCTGTGAATGTAGTCAAGATCATGAGTCCATAAGTGATAAAAGAATTGATGCTAGTGCTACCCATTTGAGGATTTAGTGGCTTAACTGCACTGATATTAAATCAGAGCGTATATATACATAAAATTACTTATCTTCCCCAGCATTAAAGTTGAGTCAAAGGAATGTACTATTGTCCCGTGATAGCACTTTTCATTAAAGTTATTTGTTTGTTATTTTCATTAGTACTCTCTACATGCACTTTGGGGGCTGTTGTTTGTGACAAGAAGACTATGAAAACTTCATAATTACTTTGGTGGAAGCACTTATAACTCCCTCTGGTACCTCTGTAAAATAGCTCATTTTAACATGTGCTAAAGTACTAAAATCAAATGTGTAGGTAAGCTTTTAAAAAACACAAAACATTTCTTAGAATTGCTTTTGCTAGGACCGCAGTAAGGGATAAACATATCAAATATGAAGCCAGATATGTGTGACAGTTTGCATGCTTAAATATACAGAAACAGGACTTTGTAGTTTGATTTCTATCAAAATTCAGTGCTCTGAACATTCCTTCTACCAGTTCTTCAGGAAGGAAGAGCAAGAATAAAGATATTGATCTTGTTGCAATTCACTACAGTTAACACTGGTTGGTTATAGTAGCATAGATTTAGTTTGAAATAGGGTTTTATTTATTTTTTTCTTTTTCCAATTGTCCAGTCAGATTTCGATGCAGAGAATGAAATTTACACTTTTTCTCTTTCACATTTCTAATTTTTGTATAATGTTTTTTAAAAAGTCCAGAAAATGCATTGCTTAATGTTTCCCTCATAAATCCTCAGCATAATATCTCAGTTTATACTGCTGGATGATCCCAGCTGTTGCAAAGTAGTTTGGATTTAGAGATTTTTCCTGCTGTGGTATTGAATATTTTGATGAGTACAGTGATAAACAGTCTCACTGAACTCTTCTGGCAAAATATCAACTGAAAGTTTGCTCTAACCTCATAGAAGCATGAGGTTCAGGCTTTTTCCTGAGCACATTGTGCACATATCAAGTTATACCATAGAGATACCTATGGGATGCACATATTCCTCTTCAGTGAGACAAACTGATGCCATGCTTATTTTTTATGATAGGGTATATGGCTGATATCTACTGATCATACAGATATAAAGGTTATTTAAATTAATAGCAGTTACTTTTGCTGTCAAGGATGGTTTTGCTATCTGCCTATTTTTTTCTGTTTCTTTTAATTCCTTTTCTTTCTGCTTTCTTGCTTTTTTCTTCTCTATTCTATTTTTTCCCTATTATTTTATTTTTCCTCATATTTTCTTTTTTTCTCCTCATTTAAGGACATTGATTTTTACTGTACCAGTTTCTAACAAGAATAATATTTTCCATTAATATACTTTGATGCTTCAACTGGATACCTACAAATTTCTATTTTCCCTTTTCCTTTTGAATTGCAGCCTTTTTAAAGTTACTTACAGAAAATTTTACACCTTTTTCCTTGTATTTTTATTCTCCTCTTCTTAAAGGTTGTTTTGGCTGGTGTTGTGGTTTAACCCCAGTCAGCCATCAAGCTCCACACAGCCAATTGCTCCCTCCCCCACCAGCAGAACTGGAGAGAATCAGAAGTGCAAAAGCCAGAAAAATCACAGTTTGGGATGCAGAGAGTTTAACAGGAAAACCAAAAGCAGCACAAACAAGCAAAATAAAACAAGGATTTGACTCACTGCTTCCCATGGGTGGGCAGGTGTTCAGCCATCTCCAGGAGAGCAGGGCCCCATCGCACATAATGGTGACTTGTAACAACAACAGTTATCACTCCAAATATTCCCCTCTCCTTCCTTTGGTCAGTTTGAGTCACCTGTCCTGGCTTTGTCTTCTCTAAACCTTCCAGGCATCCCAAACTTGCTTGCCAGCAGGAAAAGCAGAAATGGCCTTGGCTCTCTGTGAGTCCTGCTCAGCAATAACAAAAACATCTCTGTATTATCAGCCCTGTGTTCAGCACAAATCCAAAACACAGACCCATACCAGCCACTGTTCAGGAAGGCAACTCTGCCTGGCCAAAACCAGAACAAATAATCATTCTAGTTCATCTTATTCTCCTGCCCTGAAACATTTTTTAATGAATTCTTCCTAATAATTATTGTTTTTTCATGTCAGAGCCAGTTTAACTAAGGCAATGATAAAACATGTCAATATTTATGTATAGTTTGGGAACAAAAAATTGTCTAAAGTTTTTTGTTTTTTTAAATTTGATTTCATTATTTTCCAAAAGTACTTTCACATATGCAGTAGTTTTATTGTTATTATTAGCATATGCTGCATAAACTGCTCTTTTTTATCCTTTGGGATATCCATTTGCAGCATCAACACTTCAGACAGGAGAGGTCTACATGCAGATAATACTGAAAATTATGCCTTCCATGGTAGATGCTATTTGCAAAGCCATGTTCCATAGTGAATAGTATAATATATAATTTACAGAATTACTCAGGACTCAAGGTACTTTAACTGGATCGCTGAATAGAAAATTCCAGTGCATTGAATACTTTGATGTTTGTAGCCACTACAGCTCCTATTAATAGCTATGAATACTATATGAGCTGTAATGGCCCAGTCTGAAAAAGATCCATGAATTAGAAAAAATGTGAATGCCGGGTGTATTTGTGACAAAATTTTACTGTATGAAGACAATGTCTTTTTACATTTGCTTTTATAAAATATTTTCTCTTACTTGATTCATTGCTTAAAATTAGGTAATGTGTTGAGAGTTCTGTATTGTCCTGTATTTTACATTTTCCAATCTCTTTCTTGTTTGCAGAACTCAACCTTTATTGTGGTATCACAGTAATTTAATAATAATTGCCTTTGTTCTTTTGTCTTTCAGTGACAAAGGTCTTGTCTTTATGTATCCCTTCCATTCTAATGTACTGCAAGGTAGACTACTTCCTGCAGTTCACATTAAATAGCTCTTGATCACAGGCAATCAAAGGCAGCTTCTCATTTTGCCCTGGAGAACCTATGATTTGTAGGCTGAGGACTCTTCTCGCAGTCAAAAGCTGAATTTCAGTCGTCTACATGATTTCCATTTACTTTAAATACATAATGTATTATCTTCATTCTATGATTTAGTGTCTGCTTTCCTCCTCAAAGAAAAATGCAATGTTGACAATATAGGACTGGATCTATAAATGGGACTCGGGCTCAGTGCTGAGTGCTATGAGACCCTTTAAAGATGTGTTTTGTGCATTTAGTAATCAGGTGGATTCTACAGCTTGACCTTTAAGCTGTCTAGGCATTGAAAGGGTAAAGAAGACTTTTAGGGGTTCCAGTTACATTATCCAGTGAGAAGTGCTAGGAAAATACTTACATTATCCCTAGAATAATTGCAAACTTCAATGTCTATTTAAAAGGTACTTAGGTTTTTACACACTCATAAGAAATTTTTTCATTCTTCTTTGGCCTCCTTTCTGCCCTTTCCTTTCAGAACATTGCAAGGGAATAATATATTTATTTTTAAGTCGTATTTTTACCTTTCCACCAAGTTTAAAATCTAGTATTGAGACAGAAGAGAAATTTGAGAAAGAAGGGTCCCATTATACCTTTTCACTCGTTTCCTGCTTCATACAATTGAGAATTGCTGAGTGATTTAAAATGTTATTTGATATGAAGATATTTTCTGTGTCTCCTCTGAAAGCTTAACCTCACCGAAGGAGATAAAGAAAAATCTGGGGAAATATTGAGGAAAATTATTCTTAAAATGAAAGTATAGGATAGACTAGATAATTATAATCTTCGTGTTTGCTCAACTCAATGCCCAAGGCATGAGACTGTATATGATTTTCTGTCTGATTTGATGACTGTTTGATTAGATCATAAAAAGCTCAACCTTGTGCTTAATACCTATTGCCTTCTGATTACAGTAGCACATTAATTCCTAGAAGCAGGAGGAGAAATTTAATGCATATATGCTCTTTTCCAGGCAAGTAGTCAAACCATTGATTCTTCAGTATAAGGA
Source organism: Petroica traversi (assembly GCA_025920805.1). Taxonomy (NCBI): domain Eukaryota; kingdom Metazoa; phylum Chordata; class Aves; order Passeriformes; family Petroicidae; genus Petroica; species Petroica traversi. The sequence goes on from JAHLSL010000023.1 coordinate 1,851,599, forward strand.
GATTTTCTTTCTATTTTTCATCTGTAGGTATTAATCTTGCAGAGTACAAGACCAGGTGGACAGAGAATGAGGCACTCTTAGCTTGCAAGGCTTATATGTGAGATTTCAGTCAGGGGGACATTGTCCTGGGACGCCTGGTGGTTGGCACAAATGTGACTTGCTCTGCTTCAAAAAATTAGTAAATATTGCAGGGAATTAAAGGAGAACGATGCTGAATCTCTTTGCGGTATTAGCCCTTTCTTTGTTTTCTTTATCAGAAGTTACTCCAGTTGTCTATAGCAACTTTTCATATTTCCTTGAAGCTCTGGACCACAGTCAACTGAATCTACCTGCACCTAACAGTTATCTATGGAGTTTCAAAGGCAAATGTTTTGGGCATTTTTCTTGATTTACAAGCCTGTCTTCTGGTTTTCCAGGAGATCATATCATACCTGAAACAATGTATATAATTATATAAATAAAAATAAAGATAAAATCTAACTACTTGTGAGCTATAATGAAGCTTTGATTCTTTAATACATGCCTACTTTTGCTATTGTAACATAGTGTTTTTCAAAACTTACTGTAAAATGACAGATAATTCCTGTGGAAAGCAGTGTAAAAATATGTTAAAACTGTACTTGTCTTTGAAAAGCTTTGCTAATAGGCTGAGAGTGCTCCTTTACTCAGCCCTGGTGAGGTCAAATCTTGAGTGCCATGTCCAGTTCTGGGCTCCTCAGTAAAGGAGAGATATGGAGCTCCTGAAGCAGGTCCAATAGAGAGCTACAAAGATGACTGAGGAGCATCTCTCTTCTGTGAGGGAGCTGGGCCTGTTCAGACTCAGGAAGAGGCAACAGAGAGAGGACCTTATCAATGCCTATAAGTATCTGGAGGAAAGGTGTCCAGAGGATGGAACCAGGCTCTTCATGGTGGTGCCAAGCAATAGGACAAGAGGCAATGGGCAGAAACTGAGGCACACGAAGTTCCATCTGAACGTGAGGAAAAATTTCTTCACTGTGCAGGTGTCCATACACTGGAACAGATTATCGAGAGAGGTTTTTAAATCACCATCATTGGTGATATTCAAGAACTGCCTGGACACAATCCCGTGCCATGTGCTCTGGGATGACCCTACTTGACAAGGAAAGCTGGCCCAGATGACCACCAGGTCCTTTCCAGCCTTACCTGTTCTGCAATTCTTGATGATGCAATAGCGATACACATCTCAATGATTTATTGACTAATGAACATTTGAATAATTCTGTCATTGGTAGGATAAAAAAGCCGATGCTGTCTTGTCATGAAAATGGCATAAATACTGTGGGCAACAAAAAGAATGTTTTCTGGTATTCATCATCTTAAATAAAATGGCACATTTAGTTTTGTTTCTACCTTCTACAAGGACTGTGTCCTTTTTACTGTAGACAGTAGTTGAGTGAGTTTGGAGCACTCTGTCACATGTAGCTTTCATCAAAAATTTTTCCTTAATACAAGAGAGGAAATTTATTGTCAGGCTCACTTCATAGACCTTGTAAACAGCACAATTTATGTGAAAACACAAGTAGCTCTCAGAATCAATAATGATCATTGTCAACAAGATCATCATGATGTGCAATTCTGTAGCCCTTTTAAACTGAGATCACAAAGAATTTTACAAGTAATTGCAATTACAATTCACCGGCTCCCTGTATAGCAGTGTGCACTTTACCAGTCCCACACATTTTTCTTTTGAAGTGGTGATCTTTTGGAATTTTTTGAATTTTAAAGCATTTTATGTCATAAGAAAAACATAGATAGAATATTTGAATATAAAGGTTAAGAATCAGTATTTGAAAGCTGCAGAGAATAGGTAGTTATTGCTCAACCACACAACTTTTGACTAGCTTGCTAATAATATTTTCAAAAGTGTTCTACTAATATGGAACACAGGTCCATTTTCAGAAGTGAAAATTAAATTTGTATTACAGTTTATACATATACACTTACACCTCTTTTAACTTAGAAATCTCACTAACCCATAAAACACAATTCAAAATATTTTAATAGCTTCAAAAATATGGCCTTTTGGAACCTCAGGCTAATTGCAATTCAGTTCAACCTGGGCTTTTAATTACCTAAGTTACTTTTGAAAATTGAATCTCTAATTCATTATAATGGCTCTTAAGTCCCTCTGAAGTGTCAGCTAAGAGCCCAGATACCTTACTCTGACGTTCAATATTTTTTGGCCAATGTCACCTTGGACATAGTTGTGTCTAAGTTGGAGACAGTTTTGTAATACATGACCCTTACAGAGATATTTTATTCCTTGTTGGCTGTATTGTGTGAAAATGTGCTCCACATCAAAATGCATCTATGACATGGTTTCAAGTAGAAAAGTGAAAAGTATATCCTACACCATCTTTATTTTTCCTATTCTAAAAATACCTAGACTTGCTTCAGGCCTCTAGATTGTGTGGAAAACTCTAATATGTCTTTCTGATTAAAAAAAAAAAATTAGAAGATTGTGAGCCCTTGTGTATTTAATCATACATGCAAAGAGTTAATTAGAGCCATCTGTTTTTCAGGAAAAAGTTGAGTCTTCTTGTGATTCATTTAGTAAGAATCTCTCTTTCCCTCTTGACTTTCCTGAAGCAACTTTTAATATAGTATCAGACACAGGAAGAGAGTCCTATTTTTGTATTTACATCAGATGTTTTGAGACAGTCAAGCGCTAATACAGTCGCAGCAATGTTTGGAAGGGGAAAACATGACAAGGAAAGTCTCAAAAAACATATGGGATTTGTCTTGGAAGTTTAGAACTGCATGACTTTGAGCATCAACATTTTGTGCAAAGCTGGCTAATTCTGCACATCTTTCGCCATCAATGTTCTATGCACCAGTGCAAAGAAAGAAAACTTTTCTTTGTAAATAACGAGTTGTATTACTGTTGTATGTAAATCGCTTCATAGGGTACATAACACAGCAGGATCAGGCATGTGCTTTTCACACACACAATCTCATATATATAATATATCTGTTATATATTGTGAAATTGTTGTTGAAGTAAAAATTCCACTCCTGTAAACAATGTGGCTGATACAAGTAGTATCAGTGAATACTTGCCTTGTATTTTGCAGGAAATTTTGAGCCTAGCTTCCAGTACTGTGGCAGCTCTGGAATGATTGATAGTGTGCAGGCTTATGCATATGTATATGTATATTTTCTTATTCATGTGGTCAGGATTTTGGTGACTATCTGCTCCTGTGTATGTATAGTGTGTATTCTTATTAACAAATTTTGCGGTAGTAAAATGTTAATACATTAAAAGGGGAATTTTTGTATTTTATACTTCCAGAAATAAACAGACTTTCTTCCTTCACAAGTGAAAGCTTATCATAATCTAAGGAGAAACCTATATTTTTTTTTTTTTGCATATAACAGGCCATCTCTCTCAGTATCCAAGAAATGTAATCACTGAAGTTCATATTCTAAGGTAAATGGTATAAAATGATGTTAAATGATGGAACTGCCTGAAGAGTTCTGCAGCTGTTTTCAAAGCTTGTACTGCTCATGCGGATCTTAAGTCAAAGCTTTAACACACTGCATGTGATGGAGATACAGCAAGTCACAACAACAGCAGGAGGTGTTAATGACAACTTCTATATGTGATGTTTCAATATATTTCAGGAGACAGAAGGTAATTGATGCTTTAGGATCTCATGCATATATGATAAAATTGAGCTAATTATTCTTTGTAACCTGAGATTTAATTCTTCCAGATAGGAGAATTCCTGGAGCTTTGATTATGACTTAAAAAAGAGATAATTGATTAATAGATAATTTTTTTTTAAAACTATGTTAAATAGAAAGAAGAAAAATATGTAGTACTTGATTCCCAGAAAGTAAAGAAAGATTCATAACTAATGAAAGAGACCCAAAAGAAAATCTTTCTATTGTTTTCACAGATGTGATAAAGCAATTCCTAAAAGCCTACAAAATTCCCTGATCTTGCTAATGAAAACAAAAGTCATTGGCAGAGGCATTTTTTAGTGGTGACAATAAATATCCCATCTGTTTTTCACTCATCCTGTAAACAAAATTTGGAGTTTATTTGTGAGGTAGAAAAAAAGAAAAAGTTAGTTTCTGAATTTGTTTAATGTCAGATATGCTCCTTTTCCAAGCCTATTGTTGATTGTATTAACTCCAGTGTTTTTTCCCCTTGAGAACAGAGAATATATAGGATAGTCCTGTGACATTCTTGTATGTGAGCCATTGTTTGCATGGGTGAAAGCAACAAGCAAGGCAACATGTATTTATTAAGACATATACAATATAAAACTCTGTTCTGAACAGCAGGCATGGTTCTGGCTTACCTGGAAAGAATACACATGACTAGGGAAACCGAGGTATGGCTAGGGAGTGGGAACATACCAGGTCCTGTTTAGGTTTGAGATTTTTGCCAACAAAGTGATTCCTCAAGAAAAAAGGTTTGGAAGAGACCTAAGGGACTCTTGACTCCAATACCCAGACACCACAAGCAACTGTATTTTATAGACTGTAAGGAGCTATGCCACTCACATTAGGCTTTTTAATTTTTTTCCCATAAATTATTCCAAGATTAATAAATTTTGCAACTATCAGCTTATCAACTATGAGCACAAGTGGTATGGAAGGGAGCTGGGGGCTAAAAATGTTTCCTACTATAAAATTCAGTTGAAATGGACAGATGACATTGGGCTGATAACACTTTCTCCATTCTGCCATCATTTAGTTAAAAAAAAAAACAATCCAAATGATTGTTGCTTGTTTACTGACAAGAAGGTGGCTAAATATATGCCTATTGTCCTTCTAAAAAAGCATCTAAGTTCACATAAAACATTAGAAATAGATTTTTTTACCTTAGAGAACACCACTTTCCATAGAGGCAGGCAGATAATTTTCAGACCCAGTCTCATCTTTCCTAAGTTAGTTGCCTAAAGTGCATTTACATAGATTTTCAAAAGAATTGCGTGAATTTTTAAAACGGCTCACTTCCCACAGGCCAAATGTAATATTATTCTTTACGCTTGAGGGACTATGTTTGGATGAGCTGATGGTCTGCCTGAATGTTGCCTTTTAACTTGCCTAGGCTGGGTGGATAGATGTGGGCTGACAAAATGCTCTCATTTCATTCCTGCTGTTGACTCCTCTTCCTTACATCTACTTTACCTTTTCTGTGCACAAGGTTCTGTTCATTCCTGCCTGTACTTGAGCAGACTCCCTTTCCCCACATTTATTTTAAGGCAAAATGTATTATGTTCAACATCAGGCACCGCAAAGAGTGCAGTCAATAATTTTTTCTTGGAAAATCAGGCCAGAAAGGACACCTTTTGTTAAGAGGCTTCCAAACCACTATTCATAGCTTCATAGGAAGGCTGCTTCTTGCTTCAGAAATTGTGAATTTTGTGCTCTGAGAGCATCACAGGTATGCAGGCATGTCTAGTCAGTGCAAATACTTTCTGACATGTGGTATGGGAAAGATTTTAAAGAGCCAGATGCCTTAATTGTGGGGTACAGTTAATGTATGTAGATCCTTACAGTGTCCACTCTTCATTCTACTCAGAAATAGCTCAAGAGAGAGGGTAGAAGGTCCAAGAAACCCACCAGAAATCTCATCAAAATATCCTAACCAATATCCTTAATTTAGTAAAATTTACCCTTTTAAAAGCAAACAACTTCATTTCAGATCAACTATTAGCAAAATAAAATAAAAACAAAAATGTCCACGCAAGCAGTTAGAAAATCTGCTGCCAGTGATATTTTTTAGGCTTGAAGTAGTCTCCAAGTAGCAGTCATCTGCAGTGCCACTGTTATTGCACTGTCCCTATAGAAAAGCTACTCGTAATATGTATTTTATCCTCTGACAGGATTCTCAGATGGTTTTTCACACTAGCTCCTTATTGCTATTTAAGTTTCAAATTTTGCCTTATGGTGTAGTTTGATTTTTCTTTACTCTGAAGTAGTAAGTGGATTATTTGATCCCTCTTTTCTATCTTCTTCTTTCTTCCTCATGGCTATAATATCTGCCATAACTGTAGAAAATTAAATTGAATAAGTGCAGTATTTAGACTTTGTTTTTAGAATCTAAAGGAGGATTACTGTGATGGAAGATTCCTTTTAAGTTGCATGAACTTCCTTAGAGAAGGATAGTAAGACTTTGAATTTGACTCGGGATCCTGCGGAAATGAAGAGAACTGAACAGAAGACTTCTGTGATTATTCACCACAGACAACATCGATGGTGAAGAAAGCCATTTCATTCTATTATGATGAGAGATCCATGCTAGTTCTGAAGTCTATTCATCCAGCATGGGGGTCATTAAAGCATGAATCATCAGCTGAAATGATGGAACAAAATCTTCTGGACAGCTACCGGTGTAATTTTTGCATTTGATTAGTTACTAGCTGAGAGATATTTGTGAAAGATGGCAGAAATACATATTGATTAATTAAATTATATTTATGAGAGTCTTTTTGGCAGAAAGTGCTTTTTGTAATAAATAGAACTTAGTAAATAAATCCGTGTCTTTCCTAAACGGCACTTTTCTCAAATTCCTTCATTTAGTGATTTGGCCTGGGCATCCATGGTGTGGCTCATATATTCCTATACCACTGTATTGACCCTTCCCCATGATTTTCTCTATTCTTATGTTATTCTCTCACTGTATTTTCTTCTTAAGAAAACAATTTCACAAAAAATTATTAGTGCAAGTTATATGTACAAATTAAATATTATTAAAGATCTTGAAGACTGCTTGTGAAACACGTATATGTCAATGAAAAAAGATGGTAAATTTTTCCACTCCTGTTAGGATCTATGAAGTAACTTGTTGGATGCAGTATTTTCAGAGAATTATTGAAACTATATTAGATTGCATGAAGCCAATATTGGTAGTATTTAACAAACAAATTGAAAGAACATTTGTACTGAAGAAACTAGATCATTACCAGTTGACACTTATTCTTACTTATTGGCTGATGTTTAGGAAAGACTTGTGGATAGAAGTTTATTGCCACCTCAAAACAACCTCCTTTTAGGGTCTCACTAGATGACTTTAATTGTTAATTTATTTTCCTTAGGACAGTAAACCATTTTTTACATTAAAGTAAAAAAGAACAAAGGAGATTTTCCTTTTTTTTTCCCCTTTTTTTCTTTCTTTCTTTTAATAGCAAGAATATATCCTCCAGTCCTGCCACAGAATAACATTTTCACTAAGATCCTGGAATATTGGTGTCAAGCAGGTACTCACTGAACAACTTATTCTAGCTCAAAGAGGATTCTCCCACCAGGTTTCTGTGGGCCTTTAAAACAAAACTGAAAAATTCATTAGCAAAGGACATATTTTGCTTTTTTGCCATACCTGACAACAAAGATGTGTATAAACATCCACCTTTTCAAATTGATAGGCATTTTATTTCAAATTATGTATACCAGTTTCAACATTAGAATTATCCATAAATAAAAACAAATGTTTGTATTTGTGCCGATTTTTATTTAGCTGAGCACAGATTAGTGTGATATTGACTACACGAACACTGAATGTAGAAACAGGGAGATTCCCTGGTGTGTAAAATATGCCCACCTGCAGCCTCTTCCAGTGATTGGAATAAGCAATATTGTTTATTTCACTGATTTTTGGCCATGCTAGTATCTTTGCAAAACACAAGAAAGAAGGAGATTGTAGACTTCAAGTCCAATGAAGCAGAAGGTAATCTTTGAAAAGCTAACTGGTTACTTGAAATAGCTGACAGACAAAATTGAAATTTAAAATATCTTGTATCATTACATTCACATAAATACAAAGAAATGGAGTATAATAGACCTTTTGTCAATGTTGAATATTTTAAAAACTTTCTGCCATTATCCACTAACAGTGAAGAAGATAAGGACACCAAAAAATGACATTTTCTGCCTAAGATTTAGTGTTATAAATTAAACAGAAATACAGGAAAGAAATTGTAAATGTCTAAAAAAATTAGAATCTCATGTACAAATTGTCCCAGCAAAGAAATGTCTTAAATATATGTCTAAAAGTTTTTAACTCCTAATGATTTCTTTAAATAAAATATAGAAATTATTTAATAAAGCTTTTTCATGTTCTCAAAGTATAATGATGTCATTTGTTAGATGAATAAGTGCTTTTCTTTGAAAAACTATAAAAAGTTTAACATTGGCATGAGGGATCCCTACAGAGAGTGCTTAGATAAAAGATATCAGAGTTTGTAGATTAAAAGAGATACGTGCATTACTGTGCCAGGATGTAAACCCCTTTAAAAGTATAACCAACATGGATCCCTTAACATTGCAACAGGGTAATTGTCTATATCTGTCATAGTAATTTTATGTTATCACAATATCTCTGATTCAATTGGCCCACACTTCTTCTTTTAAACTGAAGACAAAGCCAGCATTGAATTAGCTGTCACAATCAAATGTTTGTGAAATGATAAAAGCACATGTTTTTAATTGCAAATAATGAATGTTGATTAGCATAAAGTAAAAAGCTTCACTGTGAAGCATTACAGACTCATTGAACAGTCACAGTGAGGTCACCACAGTCTCAATAGAGTGGTCATCTTGTAGCAAGACTGAAAAATAAACTTGATGATTCTTTGAGATAGTTTTCTTATAGCCTTCATTAATATCAAAAGAATAAGTCAAACTTAAATATTTCTTGGACTGTGTTGTAATGTTAGAAAATAGAAATTTGGTGTGGGATAAATTTAGGATGGGCAATTTTTCAAAACTACTTTGCAGTGTGAATATTTAACATCCAGGCGATTACTTTTTTCTATAAAAAGGCACACTGGAACATCTTAAATTATAATACTTAATGTTTTCTGTCTTCCACATTTGGTTATCAATGAATTAACAAAGATCTTTCAGCACTGAAGCACTTATATTTGGTTTCTTCTGATATAGATTATCTGATGGACTAAACATAGTAGGAACAAATACATCATTTTCCAGAAAAAAAGAAAGAAAGCAACAAAGCTTTATACTGTATCTATAACATCAGTTCCATCTTTTATAAGAACATTTTGTGCCTTCAAGGTAAAAATGAATGAATGTGTCTTTTTTCCCCCTTTTTTACTTCTTTCTCATGTCTGGTTATTTTGATTTGATACTTAGATGGGTTTTTTTGGTTTTCACTACTCAAAATCAATGAGAGCTAATTTATGGGGTTTTTAAAAATAATGCAATGGTGAAAAAAGTCCTGCAAGGTTTGGCAGCTGTATATAACAGGTGAATCATGAACACTGAATATGCCACAGATCCTGCTCTGAGAATTTTATCTGCAGTAAGTGGAAATACTAGGAATGGTCATGACAAAAATAAAAGGAAGGAAATAACAAGTTAGTGTTAATTAGATCATGCAGTTGCACAGCACATTGATTCCATGCACTGTCCCTTAAGATAAACTCTGAAAAAACAAATTGAAGGAAAGGGAAATCTTTTGCAGATGAATGATAAAATTAGCTCAAAGTTATAGGAAAAGTGCTTTGGTATTTACAGGGTGGGATTGGTGCTTTTTTTATTAGTTTTTATCATTATATATATATATATATATATATATATATATATGAAAACACTATGCCAAAAGTGTATATGAACTGAGCTACATTGGCAACTACTGTCTATTTTTATTTATTTTTCTTTTAGGAGTAGTCTTTTACTGACATTCAAGAGATCAAGATAAAAAAAAAATCTTAGTACTCCTCTGCTATCCTGTACAGCCTTGAGAAACCCTACTGAAATATTAACAGGAGGGAAACTTCACCTGTTCTCACATAAAAGATTTTTCCAGAAAACCATTATGATTTACTCAAATATATTTTTTGCTTGAAATGTTGTTAGCAATTAGCATGAAGAACAGCTGGCCTGGTTTTTGCTCATAAGCAATCATTTGTAGCTGTCTCACGTGAAGAAGCACAGCTACTTTGAATACCTGAAAAGTTTACACATTATATTCCTTTTACTTGAACAGCTCAACATAATTCATGGAATCAATTTTCCAGCCTAATGATAAGGCTCACATCATGTGAGCACCTAAATGATTCATCTAAGATGGAATTTTCTGGGTAAAGCTTTCGTATAAGTCAGTTTATTGTTTCTATTAGCTGATGCAAAGTGAAAAACTCAGGAGACAGGCAGATAGATAGATAGACAGATAGATTTGATAGATAGATAGATAAGAAAAACTTGTATAAAAGTGTTTTCTCTGATCACCAGTCCCAATCTATGCTATATTGCATATATATATATATATATATGTATACTTGCTGTTGAGACCACAGTCTACCTTTACAGAACAAACCTGAATTATCCTGAATTATAATCAGCAATTGTCAGAATCACGAATTTTCAAACTTAGTATACTTATGGCCCTTTAAAGTGAGTTTTGTTGAGATTCTAAAACCCCAGTATGCTTGAAAACTTGGAATAATGTGTTTCTGAAGGCACACTGATTTGAAAAGCACATGGAGATAGTATCTAATGGGATGTACAAATGAAAGTTTCAGTCTCTGTTTAACAGCAAAGAAACAGAAACCCAACAATCTACAAACTACTGTGGGAGAAAGTGTTTTAGATGTATATCTTTTCCATTAATGCTTATTTTCCTGTGCCATAGGTTTTAGGCACTTCCAGCATTTGGTCTCTGACTTACTGACTATGTTATTAATGCTTTTCAAAGGTCTTTTCCACATTGCCTCTCATTTTCTGCATCACAAAATCACAATTTATCTTTGCTAATGATATTTATAAACTTCTAAGAGATTTGATATGTGCGCAGCATATTCATATCATCTTTGCACGCAGGTATTTAATTCAGTAAGATTCAATAAGATTCAATAGAGAATCCAGAGATTGTCTTTTCCTCGGGAGGAATTGTATTTTTTTCTCAAAAACTGAGACAATAAATGGGATTTTTTTTTTTTCCAGTTTCCTAAACAACCAAAATTGCTCAGCTGGGAAGACAGGTGCAAATAACATGCACATTGGTAATATATGTGCATATACATATGCATTGTTATGCATGCCTCCAGAAAAGGTTATTTTTGAAGAAATGCAAAAGAAAAGTGTTCAGACAGGTTATAATGAATGGCAAAATTGAGTGTAAACTCTAAATAGGTCATCAGTGGTACTCATTATCAATGGAAACGTCACATAATAATTTACATTTATAAAATATTATTAAATCAGTTTAAAAAGTCTGAGAATTATTGTTGTTCATGCAACAGAACTTTTTCTTACACAACCAATAGTTTAGCATTTAAAGGCTCCACATTCACTCTCAGATCTTTGGAGAGGAAACTGCCTGCTCTTAAAAGTGCTACGGTTCATATTATGGAGTCATTCTACAATGATTTTGAGGTGATCTGACTCCTGAAAGAGTGAAAAAGTCACTATGAGTGAGGGTTTCCATTAATCCATTTCTAGAGTCATAGTCTGAGAATTTGAGGTCTTCTTTAAATGCCCAGTGACCAGTATGTTGCTTGGATGCCTGAGGTCAGATTGATTGCACTCACTTTAGATGTCTGCAATATAAATATCTATTTTTTGTACTTTTTTTCTGTAATTCTTGTATAATTGGTGAAAAGAAAAAAGGAGTTTTGTGACAGAAATTTTCTGAAGTAGATTTCTGCATTAGGTCAGGCATGGCCTGTTCTAGATTTCTGAGCACACTTGTTTTCTTTTTCCCCTAAACTTCCTGCTCAGGCTTGCAGTAGATGTTCTCAATTCTCCAGGTTTAGGCAGAGGATCAAGGGCTTCATATTCAAGCAAGCAATCTGAATTTTGTATCTTTCTTTTCATCAGTGCCTGCTCTTTGCCATCATTGCGATATCTATGGAGAAATATATCTATGCATGTATCTCCAAGAATTGTTCTGTTCACTACTGTCCCAATTACAAAAAACAATTTTGGCACAACCAATTGCCCTATGTCTTACTGTAAAATGATCATCAATTTGAAGAAATAGTGGAGGATGTCTGATATAAACTGCACACTTTGATGCTGCCCATAAAAACTGGAGGGTAAAATGAATTTTGAAGGTATCTTTTCAGCTTTATTGTATTACTAATGTGAGGCTATACAGTTAATATATATAGTAATGCATCAAAACTACTCGGAATTGCTACCCAAAGAGAATTTACTCTCCAAATAATTATGTATTGATGTATATAACTGACAAAAAAAAAAAAATCACAATTTCAAAAGGCAAGAATAAGCAATCAAATATTCAAGAAAAAAATTATGGTGCCTCCTATTACTATTCAAATGGAAAGAAAGGCTTCTCTCCTAGGGAAAACTGAGCTGTTTATAGTTTTATTCTTTTTAAAATATCCTGCTAATATAAATTAGGAGAAGTGTATAACAAATATATGAACAAGATTGTCATTTATGTCATGTACCACAAGCATTGACTAGGTACTGGTCACAAAGCACTTCTTGTTTCAACAGAAAATAAGAATACTGTCATTATTTATACAGGTTCTTGATTCACTGGCACATGCAGCTTGCTGCCAAATCCTGTCTGCAGTGTATAGAAAGGTAAAAAAATACTCTTCAGACATGAATATACAAGCAATTAGCAGGTGAAGTTCAGTCATCTAAATTATTGAGGAAAAAAAATACAATTCCAACCCAAGATGAGAGCATTTTAATTTTTACTAAGGAGGGAGCATATGGGGATAATCAGATTAGATAAATAAGATCTTGAGGTTCAAATTCAGGTAGGACAAATACTCTCATAAGTGACTTCACATAATTTTAAGGTTTCTAGGGTTATCTGTGGGTTATTTACTCAAATGTTCAATTTTAATACAGCAATTTTGATTCCTGAGATTTGAATAAAACCACTTGCATTTCTTACTAGAATTTTTTTTCTCTCTCTCCCTCCACCATACTATTTTAAAGGGTTCTTTTGACACCACAAATTAATAGTTTGCATTTCTTTTCTTTTAGAAAACAGCTTAAGTGATCTGAAATGGAGACCTTCATTGTATTGTTGGATAAATGTGACAAGTGTGATTGATCTTATTCATTGCTGTTTATTAAACTTTGAGAAGGCTTAAAATGTGCTATATTTTTACCAGCTACTGAAGTAGAGATTAGCCTCATACTGGACTACATAAGGGAAGACGGCTTGATCAGAAAGGTTGACATGCAGGTGTTATAAATTTTTTTTGTATGAACAGTTCTTGATAATTTTTAATTAGGTTTTATGGATGGCTTTATGAGATACATTGCAGAAAAGTTACTCACAGAGGGATTTGAATTAGGGATGAAGATGTGTTTACAGACCACTGCCATAGGTGCTGTCTGTATAGGAACTTCTGGAGGAATCACAAGAATACTTATGGGAAGAGACTAAGAGGAGGAAACCACGCTCTTTGGCTGGCAGAGGCAGAAGTCACAAGGGCTGAGATAAAGACAGTTTTATAGGAAAAGTAAAAAGCACTCACACAAGCAAAGAAAAGCAAGGAATGAATTAACTGCATCCTGCGGGCCAGCAGGTGTTCAGCCATCTCCAGGAGAGCAGGGCCCCATCACGTTTAATGGGAAGCCAAGTGCCCTCACTTCAAATGTACTGCCTTCTTCACCCCACTCTATATACTGAGCATGATTCCATGTGGTCTGGAATGTCCCTTTGGCCAGTTGGGTCGCCTGTCCTGGCTGTGTCCTCTCCCAGCCTCCCATGTGCTCCCAGCTTTCTCATCAGCCTGGCCATACAAGAAGCAGAAAAGGCCTTGGCTCTGTGTAAGCCCTGCTCAGCAACAACAAAAACATCTCTATTTTATCAACCCTGCATTCAGCATATATCCAAAACACAGCCCCATACCACTGGGGAAAAAGTTAGCATCAGTCAAAACCAGTGAAGATTGTTAGAGAAAACATTTTTTTCCCTAGTTGTGCATTACATGCTGATTTTTCAGCAAAGTAACAAGTTTTTGAAATATCTATTTTCCCATTAGAGTGGACTGGAAGAGGTAGGTGCCCTTCAAAGAGGATTCAATCATTCTCCATAGTTTGTCAGGGCAGTATAGGAGATTTCCTTTACTGGATCTAGCTCCTAGTCTGTCATGGTCTGAGACATCTCACTGTCAGAATCTGTTCCACATTTCACAAATTCCTTAAGCTTCTTAGAAGTTTTTGGAAGGTTCTGTGTCTTGTTTGTATAGATTTTATTTTTTGTTTTAGAAAAATCCCTTTGATTTTAAACAGCCCACCCCTCCTCTCCGTCTTATTCCTGATCTATTTAAAGCAGTCATATTTTTCTATTACATTACTCCACTCTATGAAAGTACATACTCCTTGAAAGAATTATGGCCCATGGAAAAGTCCATGCTGGAGAAGGTACATCTCAAAACATCTTGCTCTAGATAAATCCATGCCACAGCAGTGGCTTACTTTCACACTCTGAAGTATTTCTCTGTGGTCATGGATTAATTCATTACACAAAAGGTACACCCATGAAGAGACTGTGGTCCTTGGATAAGGCCACACTGGAGTAGGTATACCTCTGAGAGATGGTTTACTGGTGAGGTCATGCTGGAGCAGGAACGAAGGGAAGAGTTCACTGCAATGTTTGGCCTGACCCAAAGAGGTGATGGTTGAAGACTCTAGTGGATGTACCTTTAAATTTTTGAAAGCTCTGATTTGAGATGCATTTTGCAGGAACTACTTCAGGATGAACCAGTGGAGGTTCCCTGAACCAGTGGAGGATGAGCATCACAGGAGGCAGTACAAGTTCAGTAGTGACCCAATCAGAGCTCAAACGGTGGTTGGGGGTTGATGAGGGTGTGCTGGACATTGCCTTATCTATTCAACCACCTTTATTTCAACTCATACATTTTTGGACTTTTACCCTTCTGATTCTCTCCTCCAACCCACTGGTGGGAGGTGAGTGTTTGCTGTGTGGAAATGAACTGCCTATCAGGGTTAAGCTACAAGAATAGGAAAGAACTGTACTCTGCTCTAAAAAAGCTGCACTGTGAGGAGTCCACAGTGGTGCAGGCAAGACTTACTCAAGAGAGGGTAGTTATATCTTTTATGCAGATGATCAACACCCAATTTCTTGATACACAGTATTCTGACGTGGGACATACCTTGCCAACAGATTCCTGAGCAAATACATTAGTAGCTGAACAACATTTACAGTTTTGCTGAATTCCCAGTTTTTCACTCTAACTAATAAAAGAAGAAACATATAGCCAGAGACTATTTTTTTTCCCTATGCAGTTGTGTTAAACTACTGCTTTTTGTATTGTGCTTTACAGAATTTTTAGCAGTTTGTATTCCACAGTCCCAATGAATAAAGTATTAAATGACTATGAAAAGAAAGATGAATTTATTATAAACAATTTATGTGCTCCAAGCCTTTTAAATGTACTATCAGTACACTTTTTAATCACATTAATCCCTTCTAAAAGAGCCCTGAGACAATCTCTGCTCATTTGTAAAGACATATACTTACTTAATCAACTGTTGTGACTTCTTTTGAAGTAATGGTAGTGTTTCATTAGCAGCTAATTTCTCTAGACCTAGAATTACTCAAGAGATGATTATATAAAAGTCACACTCACTCACAGTTGAAAGACAGTGCATTGGCAATTAAATCTCTACTCTCAGGCCCGCTCTTATATCTTGAAATTAAAACAATGAGACTATCTGCTACTCCACTGAATACTGTGTAGAGATGTTTCTGGTGCCTCCATAAGCAGATAACACAAGTGGTAGCAGTGTAGAACAGAAATTAATCTCACCGCATTCCACTAAATATATACATTGTAAATAACTGTTTCTGGATATCTGTAGCCTTCACTCCTTCCATAGTAGTCAATGGAGTGAAACAGGCAGCTATAGAACATGTTTTCTTTATGGCTGAATTAAAGAAATGTAAGGAGGAAGACTTAGTACTAATCAGCCCTAAAATTTTAACATGTTTTCTGTCTCTTCCTTGAACCTCTATCTGTCCTGCGCAGCTCTGCAATGTAAGGAATAAACCCTAAGAAGTATAGATATGGATTGCTTGATGTCATTTAGGATTAGTGCCCAGACTTTCATTCAATAGTAAAAACATTGACATGGACTGGAGTTAATCTCATCCTACAGCAGATGTTTAAACTGCAGGTAAGTAGGTCCAGTATAAGTGTATCTCTGCCCTTTTCTCTTCTGTATGGTCATACAGGAGCATAGGGTGACATGGCACATTTCCAGATGTGAAAAAGTCTGCTAAGGTCTTATAGGCAGACACTTATAAAAACATATTCCATTTTCCTAGGTATCTTGAATTAAATCCTATTTTGATTCTTCTGTTAGTGTCAATCTTCATTTCCTGAAAAGGTGAATATTAGCTTGTTATCCTGTTTGCATTTGAAGCATCTTTATTTAGGATGGGAGAAATCTAAACAAGTTATTTTTCCTGTTTTTTTTTTTTGTTGTTTTGTTGTATTGTTGGGTTTTGCTTGTTTGTTTTGTCTTGTTTTGGTTTTCTTTCTTGTTTTTTAAAAATATAAAATTTTTCCATCAGATTGGCAACTTTTTATGGACAGTGTCCAATTGTCTTTTGCTATTATAACATTACTCATTCTGTTTTTGCAAAAGGTTACATATTATTTATAAAATCACAGAATCACAGAATGCTATGGTTTGAAGGCACCTTATAGGTAATCTAGTTCCAAGCCCCCTGCCATTGGCAGGGACACCTTCCACCAGACCAGGCTTTTCAAAGCACCATCAAAGCTGGTATTGAGCACTTCCAGGGATGGGGTGTGTCACAGCCTCCTGTGACAGTTTTTCACCATCCTCACAGTAAAAAATTTCATTCTAACATCTGATCTAAACCTATCCTCTCAAATTAAAACCATTCCCCCTTGCTCTATCACTACATGCACTTGTAAAAGGTCCCTTTCCATCTCTCTTTTAGCAGCCCCCTTCAGGCACTGGAAGGCGCTATATGGTCTCCCTGGAGCCTTCTCTCCCCCAGGCTGAACAGCTCCAGCTCTCTCAGTCTGTCTTTGTAAGAGGTGCTCCAGCTCCCTAAGAATTGTTGTCATGGCCCTTGTCTAGGCTCACTTCAACAGGACCATGTCCTTGTTAGGCTGGGAGCCCCAGAGCTGAATGGAATATTCAGGTGGGGTCTCAGCAGAGCAGAGAGGCCCTTTTGGCCACAGTGCTTTTGGATGTAGCCAAAGACATGGCTGGATTTCTGGGCTGCAAGTGCAGAGTGCTGGGTCATGTTGAGAAAATCTTAAAGCTAATACAGGGAAGAACTGATTGAGATATACAGGTATGTATGAGCAAAAGTGTGAGTGTGAGGAGGGAAATTAACCATAAAATTCTCAAGAACTAGATCCCATCTATAAATTCAAAAAGTATATCCTGTTTAAAGAGAAAAGTGATTTGCAGTCCTACAGGAATACAACAGAAATATTTTCTGGGAATTCTTATCAGAAGTAACCTTCTTATCTTTGGCACTGTAGATACTTAATATTAGCTGCAATAAATCGCACTCATTCGCTTCAGTTCCAAAAGAAGCACTATTTTAAATAAGCTCTCATTTAATATAGGTCTTCAATTCATTCAGAAGTGTGCAGTTCAGCTTGCTTAGTTTTGTCTGCAAAAGATAATTACTAGGATGTGAATCACTATGTTTTCAGCTGAGTCAACCACCCAAACTAATAAGCCTTTTCAGACATTCTCATGAGCAGGTTTTTAATATCTGAATTCAGCTAATAGATGTAGCATTTTAGTCAGATGAGCAAAGCCATAGCAACTTTGCACAGACATTGCTTTGTGTTTTTGTTCCCGCCACCCCAAATATTAAGAAGACAACCTTGATCATCTGTTCCATCTATGCTGAATTACAGAGCAGCATGGAAAGAACAGTATGGACTAATGAGACTTTGAAATCCTTTCATGCTTTTCTGAGCTTGTAAATACCCCAGCTGGCCATGACCTATCATGAATTAAATTAACCTTAAGTCTGCCAGATAAATCCTGTCCTGTTGTTTGTCCCTGGAAGAGCACTCTGTGCTAGACATTGAAAGCTGTGAAATGGACATTTATGAACACAGCCAAATTTTCTCTAATTTTGGGCTGCTTTTTCATAATGAAGTTGCAGGAGGCAGAGCCCCAGATGAGAACTATTAGAGCTTCACAATGCAGATATTCACATCTGATAATTTGTTTCAATGCAAACACTACTGCTATTGTCAAGGTTATTTTAGACAGGTTTTAGGAAATTAACTTCCTTTCGTAGTCATCAAAAGTGGTTTGCTTGCTTGAGTGGAAAGACAGGCATGTACTATTCATGGTATATTTTTGTGAGAATTCATGAAAGATTTTAGGACTATTAATCTGTCTGTGTTCAGACAGGCAACAGATTTACTGTAAAAACCAAACTAAAATAACTTCTGAACTGCTCTTCTTCAGAAGCATCTTTGCTGCTGAAGTTAGGAAAAACCTACTTGTTTGTCTATATACCTTGAAGGTTAATTTGTGAAAAACCTTGCTGATGGTAAATAATTGTCCACTAGGAAAGTGTCACAAACCATGGCTACCACAATAAGTCCTGGCCTAACAGCAAACCTACAATTTTGTGGGACAAGTCAAAGCAACAAGCCATGATTTATTCCATATCACTACACAAATGGTATGTCTGAAAAATGTCTGTGAATAAATGATCCACAAGTGTGCATTAACTGGATGTGGCCAGCTGGGCCAGGTGGTGAGGCCATGGACAGATACAAGCTGATTTCAGGTTCTTGCTCTGACTAATCTAGACAAGACATCTGAAACCTTTGGGCATACAGTATTCAAAACAGAAATCTGCTCTTTTTTTCCAGGAAAGGTTTTTAGCGTTGTTTATATAATTAAATAACTATTGAACCAGGAAGAAATAGAGAGAAGGAGGCTTTTAAAACTTTGTGTTTAGCATGTACAATCATACTGTGCGGGGAACAGACTTTCTCTGAGTTCAAATGAGTCTCCATGGACAAAAACTGAACTGAAGTTTTCTGGGTTTCAGCTCATGAAAGTTATCAGAAAGTTAGTGCTTTTTCTTTTCAAACCTTCATCAAAGTGAAATTTTCTGACAAGGTATTTCTTAAATAAATTCTCTACTTGTTTGGCACTAAGTGACCTTAAGCACTCAAATGTAGTAAAGTATACTTTAGCCCAGTACTTGGGATTCTTCCAAAGATCATTGAGTTGTTGAATGGTTTGGTTTGGAATGAACCCTAAAGGACATATTTTTCCAATCCCCTTGCCACAGGCAGGGACACCTTCACTTACACCAGGTTTCTCAGAGCCCTATCCAGCCTGGTCTTGAACATTTCCAGGGATAGGACATCCACCACTTATCCGGGCAACCTGTTCCAGTGCCTCTCTGCCATCAGAGTAAAGAATTTCTTCCTAATATCTCCACTAAACCCACTCTCAATTAAAAGCCTTTCATCCTTGTCCTATCACTACATTCCCTTTTAAAAGTCTGTATTCCTCCAAGGCTATCTGTCACTCCTTCCATTTTGTGTTTGAGTTTGTCCAGGAGCTCCTTGCTGATTCAAAAAACCCTATTGATGCTTTTGCCTAACTTCCTCTTCACTGGAATTGGAATTGGAGGAGGTGATCCCTGAATACTAACCAGCTTTCTTGTGCCACTCTTCCCTCCAGAGCTTTATCCCATGCTACTCTAATAAGCAGATCCCTGAAGCATGGTCTGCTCTCACAAAGGCCAGGGTAGTGACCTTGCTGTGCATACTTCTGTAACTCCTTTTTATTTCCCACACGACATGTGTCTGCATAGAGGCATTTATGTTTGGCTCCTGCTGAATCCAAGTCACTGGCTGGCGTGGCTGGAATTCCTCTGTGCAGTTCTCCAGGTGTTCTCCTGCTGACCTGAGATCCCTCTCCAGGCTCTGGGCATGTCTTGCTGTCCCTGGCATCAAACTGCTACCAGTGGGATGACGTGAGGTTCCCCTGTCCAGTGTGTACTAAATGTGCACTGGATGTGCTCTATTTTTATTTACTGCTGTAATCCACGCTTTATGATTTTGTGCCAAATCTATTGTATCAGGAGCACTTCCCCAGACACTGGGAAAGATTTCTTGGCACATTGAAAATAAATATTCACTGCCAAATAAAATAGGATAGAGACAGATTGAGTACTAGATCAATGAAGCCAAACTGCCTTGAATACTTCCAAGAGGCTATTTCCCACAATGATCATGTATAGATGGAGCAAGATCTAAGCTGGCCTGAGTCATTCAATTGCACTTGCATCAATTTCTGGCTCTCCTTTAATTTGTACAACAAAGGTAACCCTGGAGCAATGATGGTTACAAAACCTGAAATTTTCTTTGAAGACAAGGATTGGTTAAATTGGTGGAGATTTATGGAACTCACTTAATACAGAAAGAATAGTTATCAAAGATTGGATCTAAGGTGTCTAAACCCTAGAGAAAAAGCCAGAAGATTAATCTTTTAATGTTCAGTCATCTCTGATAGCATATGTTTTCATTACTTCACAGAGCAGACTGTGTTTAGAAGCTTAGTAAGTTCTCCCCAAAGATCTCTTATGTGCTTTAGTTCAATAGCTCTTGTTTTAGTCATTCTTTCTATTTTTCTTTTAGGGTGTTTCTCTAATTATAGAATCTGTCTTTGAATTTTCTTGTTCTTTGTGTGTATGATGAGAACATTTCTCAAATCAATTTGGACTTCTCTTGATCATATTAAAAAGACTTCATTAAAATCGCTGGTCACTGTAAGATGGTTAGCACTGACTTTTCAATGATGTCTATTCAGAGGCACTTGCATATCATTGCATGTCATCTGTCAGCAAGGTCCCAATTTGTCTGAACAAGAATAAAATATTTAAATGAAAGAAAAACCCATTTGTAGCTATCAAGCCATATTTTTGTACAACCCTAAACAGACATTACTGAGGTCAGACTTCTTTTCTTTGAAGTACTATTGCTAGAAGAGAAGTAAACACTTTCACATTTAGGAGTTCTTAGAGCTGGGTTATTTCTATTCACTTGCCCATCACTGGGAGGTTAAAGACTTCAGACTATTAGTATCTGTTCTCTATGAAAGATTTAACAGAAGACGGAGATTAAAAAGATTATGAGACAATGAAGACAACATTGTCTTTGAGCAAAACCCAAAGCTATGTGAAATTAATAAACACACATGCTTCAAATATGTCCAAAAGATTTCCCTGAACAGTATGCATCCAGCACCTGGTGTGTTCCTCTATGCCTTTGCACTGCTGCAGTAGTTCCTTACCTACTTTTTGCTGAATTTCCCTTTTATAAAAATATAAACTCAAACTGGTTTTTTGTGTGGAGCACCTAGCTTCCTCTTGACAGTAATTTTATATGAGGCACTGGAGGTACACATGGAGGTGTACTGCTATAATCTAACAAGTGCCATATAAAGGGAAGAATTGGAGGACACATGACTTAATACTGATAAAAATAACCCTAAAGCAGCTCTATTTTGCATCAGAAGTCAAACCAGACCCAAAGATAATCAGAATGCAAGGGTGATTTAAACTTCCACCTCTGCAGAGTTCCATTACCAGTGTTATGGTGCACTTCTGGAGCTCTTTACTGTTTTTCTTGAAGCTTTTTTTCTTGATATTTTTTCTAAGATACAGCTGTTTTCTGCAAATTGCAAGCACTTATTAAAACTTTTTAACCAGAGTTTATTTGAGCACTTTTTGTGGGTAATCTATTCAATGGTTTGTGGAATTAAAATATTAAATACTAGAAAACAGATTGCTTTTCCTTGTATTTTTCCAGACTGGAATCTGGGAAATTATTCATTTGCATTCACCTCAAAAATATGAAGTACAAGACTGAGCTGTGGTTTTTCATCAGTTTTTGTTCTCATCCCCAGAAAATAATTTGAGACAGAAGAGCATTGGGATGACCTGTGTTCTCTAATTTCATATGTTGTTTTTTGTTTTTTTTCATACAAGATTGCATTTTCATGAAAATAAAAGAATATAATACAGTAAGGGAGTATTTAAAATCACTGTATATCCACAAGGATACCAAGGCAGGTTCACTTATTCTCTATTCACACATTTTCTTTCTTAACAGAAATGTCGTATAATTTCAGGAGAACAGAGCATTCTGACACAAGAGAGGTTTTTGGTGTTTTGTGGCTCTGGGGGTTTTCTTCGTTGCTAGAACAGAGTTCTTGGAAGACAATGTTGTAGAGGCAAATCTCCTTAGGTTCAATCATGCCTAAAATTCAGAGCAAATGCCTTAATTAGAGCATTATTCTGTAGAAGATGGGTACCCCAGCTGTGCTGTTAGCTGATAGGGACACTCTGCATGTATGGGGCCACTTGAGCTCTTTATGCTGTCTAGACATAAGGATACCTTTTTTTTAACCTGGATCCCAAAAGGGCTTTGATAAGAATGTGTCTCAGCACTCAGTTCAGATAAACTGACAGTGCTTCCAAAGATTTGCAGTATCAGTACTTCATATTCTTAAGAGAAATTTTGCCAATAGCTTTATCAAACTCAAGGGCAAGATCAGAATTATTTTGTGGCACAGTGCTATACTTACATTTCCAAGATGAGTTTTAGGTGCATAATAAGCACTTGCCTTTTCTCTCTTGTAATATGAATATTTCTGCACTGTTAGATAAAACAGGGTCAGAGGGGATTTCAAGGACTAAATGCAATAAAGTTCAGGAAGGAGCTGCAACCCTATCTCTTGCACATTGTCCTTGGACATTGGTTAAGTATATTTTGAGGTGGAGCCGTAAATAGGGTTTTATCCTTTTAGTTTTGTCTATTCAATACCTGAATCCTGAAATAACTACATTGTTACCCTAAGATTCTGTTTGCTTGAAATTTATATAATATTTTATAAGTTTGTATTGACAATTGATCACATACTTTCATACATTATTGGAGATTTCAACTTCTTATATCACAACTAATATTATTTTAAATGTAATGCCCAGGAAAAATATTAGAGTATAATAACATAGTATGCTTCCAGTTATTTTTCATAGAAAGCCTTGTTTTGTTTAGCAATTAGACTTTGCATGGTTTGCATGAGTTTCTTTAAGCAGTACTTTAGAGGAAAAACTTGTTTTCTTATTCAGTGATTTTATAACTTCAGTAAAGGTTAATCTATAAACTATAAAATTAAGGTGTTTATTCTAAAAATAAAATACATATTTACAGGTATTCTAGAAAAGATAATGGCCTTGATATTCATCATTTTATGTCTTTTAAATGATTATTTATTCTACAGCTGAGAGAAGAATAGCTCACTGGGAGTATGACATCCTTAGAACTGAAACAATAACAAATATGAATGTTTCATTTTTGCATAAAAAGTTTACCAAATATTCATGGTAACATTCAAGCACGTGTCAAAATGATTGACTTTAGATTTTTCACTGTGTAAAACTGACAAGGCAACCAATGAGCTGGGATCTGTGCACTGTTCCACAAACACTTGCAAATTAATTGAGAAAGAATGGTTACATTTTTTCTTTAGCATGTGGAATTTAAGTATGTCAAAACTCCACAATAAAATCAGACCGTGCAACCCTGTATTTATGGATAAATACTTCATGGTTTTCAATAACCTACACTTGAATAGTTTTGGTTGTATGGCTCATTGTATGTGAGAGCGCAGACTTATGGTGGAAAGGTTTACATAGGATCCACAGAAGTACATTAATTAAGAATATTTTTTAATTTATGATGAGGGATAATTGGCAGATGAGAGCTCATCCTGGAGTTCAAATCTCTAGAACCCATTACTTCTCTTACATGTCTATAATTAAAGAGCATAATTTGGCTTTGAGATGACATGTCTTGCAGTTGTGGCTACTATGAGATACCTCCCATGGTATATAGAATCATACTATATATTTATAAGAATTAAAATAAATGCTCTGATTGTACTTAAGTCTCCCCTAAAACTAAACATCAGGACTTGAATGGATAACAAACACTCTTGCAAGGAAATGCCAGAGCAAAGACACATGTTTTACATCTGGAAAGTTACAACTCCCATATTCTTTTATAACTCCAAATGGGACAAATCAGAATTAAGAGTAAAACATGAAAATTGCCTGCCAATATAGGTCAGATCTTTTTCTATGACGAGAATTAAAATCTGTCTCCTGACTCAACTGTTGCAAAAGGCACATAATTAATAAATTACATAAAGCACATAATCAATAAGTCAGGGTAATTTCCTCATGAGTTTCTGATTTTTAAAGAAATTCAAAGTTAAACAGTGCATAATAATTACATTTAACTACAACTCTATAAGCAAATAAGCTGGTTTTAGGGTAAACAAACTTTAAATGGTCTAGACCAGTTTTCACCTGAAATTGCACTTAGTACTCTTCATGGTATTCAGAACATTGTGATTTAGAATTTTTTTTATCCCATAGAAATGTTGATAAGTATAATCTGCTAGAGAATTGAAACACCCTTCAGTATTACAATAGATTGTTAACTAAAAAGCAGCCTGACTTTATTAAGAATGCTTGTTACAATGCACAAAATCTTGATACATTCTGCTAATTTAAGTCTTTGAAGTTACTTAAAGAAGTGGTGTGTGAATAAACACCCAGTCACGAAGAAGCTCACTCAATATATTAATTACAAGAATAAAGAGCGTTTAAAACATTCATGAAAGGAGAGCAGTAGATAAGGACAACCTCTTTTGCTGAAAACATTAACTCAGAGTTTCATGCATATAAAGAAAATGTTAACTTAGAATTTAATGTATATAGAGAACTAGCTGTGAACTATAAATGAAGACTATGCTGAAGGGTAATGCTTTCAGATAGGTACAATGGTAGAGAAGAAGAGTCATTAATCACCCCTAGTATATTTAGCAATTAAAGCCTTTATGGGTGATCTTGAAAGACACCCATAAAGGTGTCATCAAAATAATGAATGATGAAAATTTTCCAGCTTTGTTCAAAATACTGAAGGAGTACTGAGGGATGTAAACAGAAAATATAAGCAGTGAATTAAAGAGTTCTGAGTTTGCTTTTCAGATATTCAGGGTCTCTGAAGCTTTTGGCTGGACCTGACTTTTGAGTGGCACCTTTCTCTTCTATGTTCTTATACAAATTAGAAGAAATTATGACATGCTCAGTAAAGTGTGAAACTGTAAGAGGATGGAAGAGGACATTATCTAAATTGTTTCTAAACACTACATTTTCTCACTAATGTTCAGTAAAATTTATGGGATAAGCATCTTGTTAGTTATTTTCCTTTAATCATTGTCAAATAGGACTGATTATATTAGTACAGACTCTTTGAAGGTGGGCAAACACAAAAAAGGAAGGGAAAAATTATTAGAAAGAAGTCAAATGAAAATTTCTAAAAGCTGGCTTTTATCAGCAGGTGGGTAAATTTACTTTTGAGACTACAGAAAACTGGAAGTTAACTAAGAATAATAATTATAAAGCTAATTTCTTCATGAGTTGCTGATCTTTAAAGAAGAAAAAATTCAATTTAAACAACGCATAATAATAATTATAAATAACTTCTACTCTATAAGATATGCAACTTTTAGGGTAAATAAACTAGTTATACCTTAAATGCTTATGATTATTTTTCTAATATTCTTACCATGGAATTTTTTGCAGTTTTACCTTAAAATTCTATTCAGTGAATTGCATGTTTGATCATTTCTTTGAGCTTCCTCAAAATCAATAGAGATCCTAAAAAGATGCCAAGACCCATCTAAACAGAACTGATTATAAAGGCAGGCCTTAGCTTACAAGCAATTTGGAATACTTCTATTTAAGACAAAAATCCAAGTAAAGGATTTTTAAATTACATTTGCAGGGTGCTTATTTTAGACATTTTCTCCTCTGGTTTAAAATAAATCTGGATATTAAAATAATTTCACTGCAGACTCTATCAAAAGAAATACTAAATCAAGAATTTGGTCTGACAAGGAAATATAATCATAATAGACCCAAATGCATATGGCCAATAACTGGAATCAGGTGCTATTTAATACCATTTTATTTATGAGCTAAGAGGGAATTGCACCTGATATTTTCACCAGTTATCTTCCTCAGATGATC
Source organism: Petroica traversi (assembly GCA_025920805.1). NCBI lineage: Eukaryota > Metazoa > Chordata > Aves > Passeriformes > Petroicidae > Petroica > Petroica traversi. Next base: position 1,877,703 of record JAHLSL010000023.1, read on the forward strand.
ACCAAAAGAATATATGAAATGAGTGAAAACCTCTAGCCTGCTAAGAAAACTGGATGAATTAAGATTTGTTAAGGATTGCCACTTTGAATTAAGTTTGCTTGGGGATGTTTTTTTCACGTTCAGAAACTGTTATGTTTTATATTTACTGGTGAAGTTACCATGCAGTCACTGTTAGTTCACAAACTAAAGTTCTCTGTTAAATTTTTTATGGGGAAAAAAAGGAAGCTGTATTTACATGGAAAACATATCTGTAAACAATAAAGCTTATGTCTCATTAATTTGCTCCCCTGCTCTTCTTAGAAGTGCCCAGAGACATCTCTTATTGCACAGGCTTGAAAAATTCTGCTAAAGGAAGAAGGCTTTGCTTAGGTACCCATTAAATGTGCAAATAAGCATATGAAAATCATAGGCTGCACAGAAGACAGAGTCTAATTGGTATAAAAGTTTTCTTTTATTCTCAGTGATAAAATGCTATTGGTTTGGGTTTTTTTTCCCTTCATGTATATAGGCCTGAAGTGGGAAAAAGATTTCCATTGTATTTTCCCCCCAAACATATTCTTATATTGAATTCATAATGCAACCGTTGAATAAGTTTTTAAATGTTACTAATCTGTGAAAACCCGATTTATAATGAATGATGATATATTTTAAACTCTAGCAACATGCCATCTTGTATCCTTTTAAACCTCTTAAGGGTAAAACATCTTTTCGATTACTTTACTGCATTAAAATAAAAGAAGTTTCAAAATTGTCTAATTATTTGGTTATTGTTCAAATAAAGCAGATTGAAGATGTTGATTCTCCACAGGGAGATTCTGGGCTTTGATAACACCAAAGCCCAGAATCTGCTCAGCCAGAACAGATCTTTCATTTGCAGGATTAAATGCCACCTTGCACCCCAGTCTTCAGCCAGGGAGGTTGCCTGTACTGCTCCTAAATCTCTCTTAAGTCTCGACTCAGCTAGCAACTCAGTTGTTTGATGATGGTGTAAGCTGTTGCCTTTCAGCTATAACAGCTATTTGATTCAGAGAATATTACTCCTTTCTGGTCAGCTGCAAAGGCAGAGGTTGGCTTGGCTCACCTGAGTTTTAACAAGTCATTTTCGCTTTCCAGGGAAATGGGAGAGAAGCACACGTGCAGGCAACGATGGGCTTGGCTGAGGAGCAGTGATTAACAGATGTGTTTCCACTGATAGGTGACAAATTAAAAAAGTAACTTGGACCCCCCAAGTCCTGTATTGAAAGTGGCTTGTAATTCCTTTATTATTAGTGAATCCTGTGGTGTTGATATTTTAATATTTTAGAGATGATTTTAGAATAAATGAGCTGGTAGAAATAAAACCGGCATAACAGTCATGGTTTTAACAGCAGAGTGTGAAATGTTTTGACTTCAGGTTTTCAGAAGGACTAAATTGTAGAAAGACATGTTCTCATGTCTTCTTTGAAATGGCTTGAATGGAATAAGCTAAACAATTGGAAGTGGCATAAATGTAGTCCTTTACATTAGTATTTTCTGTCTTCAGTTCTTTTACCTATAAGCCTTTTCCTTTGCAAAATACTAATTCAGAATTTTTCTCTCCAATGCAACACTGCTGTAGCTTTTTTAGATTCCTAGGACTTGTTCCAGATTTGTGTTGTGGTAAAGCTCTCTGCATTTTCCTCTTTTCTTTGTTTCTGCTGTAGCATACCACATTAGTTCCTCTGCTGCTCAGAACAAGGATAAATCTCTGTATCACAACAGACTATCACAATTAATTCCATTATGGTCCCTGTCAAGAACTGAGTCTAAATATTTTTACAGCGTGCAGAGTGTGCAGAGACACAATAAAGATGTTAGTGGCACATGCTTACACCCTGGTCCTGGTGCCCAATATAAAAAGAGGATTATATGAAGCAAAAAAGATAATGTTACAAAAGCTTTTTTTTTTATTTTATTTTTTTTTTTATAATTGAGATCTGTGTTATGACTTTATACAAATGGCATTACAGATTACAGTCTGAGGAGCTGATGAAGATCGTCGAAGGCACGAAGCTTTATACCTCTCCAAAGCCACAGCAGAGGCCTGAGTACCAGAGAACATTCTTTTCACAAACCTAGGCTATCTTGAAAAAAGCAAAACTAACACTTCCTCTTAATTACAGCTTTACATTAGAGGCATAAAGTGAATTTTGTCAGCCACTGAAACTTGAGTCAATACAGCCAAAAGTTTCCTGGGCCTCCTTGTCTCTGAACTTCTTTGCAAGTGAGACACTTATGATGATCAGCTGAAAACTTCTCTAAATATCTTAGAATGCCTTGATAAGTTTAGTTCACTAAAGAAAAGCCCCCATAGGCATTTCAGACACTGTGGCAGCCAGGCTGTGCACATGGTATGGAGCAATGAACACAGGGGGCTTGTGAGACCTATGCCCTGCTGAGTCCCTTCTGAAGGCTATGTGAGAATAGGGAATTATGAAAGATAGTGTGCAATATAGAGGAGTTAGCATGTTTGCCATCTTATACTTTTCACTTTCTTGACATTGTGACCTGGAGAACACTTTTAAGTTAGAGATACAAAAATCTGCAGTTTGTAATTCATTGACTGTAGCAGATGAAAAAAAGACATTGGAGCTGTCTAGTCTATCTTCCATTAATATCATCCTGTGCCCAGGAATATAATTTAGCTTAAGGAGAACAATGTGTGTAGCAAGAGGAATGAAGAAGGGGAATCTGTTGCAGACACAGCAATACATTACATGGAAATGTGAGGAAGAAATGAGAGGTGGCTGGAAGAGGGATGGGCAATTAGAGGTAAGTGGGCCTTCATGAGTGATGTTTATTGACAACATGACCTCTGATCTGAACATAAATGGTTTATTTACTTTAAAGACTTGCTCTCGGATTAAAATACGTTGTCTCCTGTGTTGCAATAGTAGAAGCATTTTTAATACATCAGCTTTCCCCCTTCCCTGTCTGTGTAGTTACCTTGGTAAGTCCTCCATGATGAACAGTTAGATTCATTGCCTTCTTTTAGCCTTTCACTTGCCAGTAGGGATTTTTAGTGACAGATATATTCATAACTGTCTGACAGAAAGAATACATTATAGTGTTAGCTTAAAGAAGCATAAAGAGTAGCTTTCCATCTAAAGTTATGCAAAAGAGTCTCCATTGTTTATTTTTTTGTTGATTTACTAAATTAATAGGATTATTTAAATTGTTTATTAGACAAAAAACCTTAAATATTTGAGCCTTCAGGCAATTTTTCCAGAAGCTTGTAAATGCTGCAGAGAAACATTTCAGTTTATTAGAGGGAGCTTTTTCTTGATGTCAAGTCAGCACTGAAAGTGAAGAATTAGACAGTTGTTGATGTATCTGTTTGCATTCCTGTGTTGAGAGGCATTCTAGGGCTGGTTGTGTAAATATATGTTATAATGAAGCTTTATTTTCCTTTTAATCAATATTACAGAGCTTTTCTATACAAAAATGCTAAAATACATTAATTACATTTTGCAGTACTTTGGAAATACCAATCTTTGAAGTACTGCTACACCATACTCACAACACATGCACCACACCCCAAATCACTGTTTTTCTCAAGCTGCAGAACACTGAAGTAGCAACACTGGGATATAAACAAAAGAGGCAACTGTTCATTTCTGTTCTCTATCTGTAAGATCAGTAGGAAAGAAGTTTGAGGAAAGTATATGGTGCTTATCCTACTGGCTAGATTTTTTATAAGGTATTTCTCCTTTGAAAACTTTTAGGATGCCCTTGCTACCCGTGTTTTCCAGAGGAAACACTGTAGATCAAAGGCTTAGTTAAATAGGCAGTACATTTCGCAGAGTCTCAAGAAACAGAAATAAATACACATATGAAAAAGGTTGTGTTTTTCCTTGTGAGAAATGTAGCTGACTGATATATGTGTTTATTTCTGTTCTTGCATCTTTTAAGATCATTTGAGTGTCATTTTATCCATAAGAGTAGAAAGAAGCATTAGCACAAGGAAGAAGACAGTAGTCTCTTGTGCATGGCAAAGTACGTGCTGTTCCTTCGCTGTACAAGAAGCGTAGCATGATTGTGAGTCATGAATGCAGACCGAAGCCATGTGCTGCATAATGCTTGCTTCTTGTTTTCTGCAGATCTCTGCTTAGCAAGCAACTAAGATCGGCCCTGTCCTCCAGTTCAACAAATATTTGTTTTAGATACATAGCAGAAAATATACACTCAGGTTGAAAATGTTAATGAGAAGCAGCTACTTAATTAATTGCATAATTGTCAATAAGTTATTGGTAACTGTCTCTGCTGCTAATGGTGCTTTTAATATTCATCTTGCACATAAAGCAGTAGTGGATTGGGTACAAGAGAATGTTTTTAATGGTTTTGTTATCCACAGCGAACAGCATTTTCTGCATAGAAATACAGACTCTTCAAAAGGGAGAATGTAAACTCGTTAGGGCATTATTAATTCTCAGAGCACTGCAAAAGGAATAACAGTTGAAAAATAATCAAGATAATAAAAAGTGTGTCAATTAGAAAATTATTCAAGAACTGAGAATCAAGGTTTGGGCAAACTTCAGCCTAAATAAAATATTAAGTGTCTTCTAATTTCCTGAAAATAAATGAAACTGTTTCTAGTGTCATTCTTAATTAAAGGAAATGTAAATAATCTCATGAAGTAAAAAAAAAATAAATTATAATGTCCTTCACATATTACACACATTAATGAAAAGTCAATTTAATATGTGGTTGTAAGAAGGAATAATTGTATGTAAAATAACTGAGATGCATTATTTCCATGGGTTAAGTCTTTCTATCCATAGGGTGGGTCACACTTTTCTCACTACTATGTAATCATCAGTCTTGTGAAATGGAAGGATGGAGAAGATTTTGTTCTCCAGTCATTGTTATCTCTCTCTCTGTGACTCAGAGCTTCCACAACCTATAATATAAAAAAGAGTGTTTTATCTCATGGTCCCGAGAGAGAAATTATAAAACCTAAAGTGTATGACAGACCACATAATGCTGAATGACTGCGAGTATTGAAAACAATCCACAGTCAATGATGAGGTTGAAATGCATACTCACAGTGAAAGGGGATAAGAAGTGTTGTGAAAATGGGATCACTTTCCCTAAATAATAGCTAGGAAACTTATAAACAATGCAGAAACTCATACATACATATATATATATATATATATACACATACATTTGTGCTTATATCCCTGCCTAGCATTATAGTGTTGTTTTCATTTCAAGTCAACTAGGCAAACAACTACATTAGTTGTCTTTACATCCTTTATAAACAGCAGGGATCCCATCCTAAGATGCATGGTGAAAAACAGTGGAATTAATTATGACAATTTTTCAATAAAGGGTGTTTAAATGACCAGAAAAAACCAGACAAATATTATTTTGTTAATGAAATTCGTTGGTGTTTCAACTTAAGAATTTGTTCAACATGTTGTGAGCTACATGGGAAAATTCAGTATAAATTGATAGACATTACAAGTACCATTAAAATTAATGGAGAATTGGCATACCACACCTGCTGATAATTTCTTCTATAAACATGATAATTTCTTCTATAAACACATTAGAAATTCTCTGTTTGATCCCTTATAATTTGGTTTCAATATCTCAGATCATCCTATGCAGTCTTTTCACTCTTTTCTGTTTTGTTTCATACATATATTCAGTCCATACTACTTTGTCATCCTCAAAGCAGAGCTGCCTTTTTTTTTGGTCTGAAGCAAAGTATTAAATCCATAATAAAGCATGCATATGAAGATAAAACTCACCAATACATACAGAAAATAGCTAGTGATACACCTTGTCTATATTTTAGCCTTTTCACATTCTTTTTCTTTTCCTGATCCTAATAATTCTTACTACTCTTTTGTCAAAATCTAGAAGTACTCAGCTTTTTTTTCTAAGTAGTCATGGAATAAGAGTACTTAGGTATCTGCAGAATGATTTATATGCAGTTTCTCCAGTGACATGTGGATCACATGCCCTAGTCTGGGCTGTCTTCGTGCATTGATGCTGCATTAGTTCTTCAATATTCTCAAAGATCTGTAGATACCAATGCTTTATTGAATCTTTCACTTTTTATTGAATAGCTGTTTTAGCTATTTGAATTTCTTTGTGTTGGCTTGTGAGTTTGTCTTTTTTTTTTTTCCACAGATGAACTAGCTGGTTTTGAAAAAGATCAAATTTTCTTATCCTCTACAGATTGAAGAGGTCTCTACTTAGTTTATTGAAATAAATTTCCTATTTATGATAATTGGAATTTCTAAAAGTAAAGGCTGCACATGATCTTAATAATTATTTCTATGAGACAGACATGTGCTATTACATATTTTATAAATTGGGTGTTAACAGATATTTGGGTGTTCATCTTCTTCTTAAAGCTGTGGAAACTTGATGACAAAATGTCTCTGCAGATTTTGACCTGTACTCTGTTGCATTATTTCTCTGTGCTCTGAGTACTTTCAGAGCTGAATAATCTAATTGCTTTTATTGCTATATTGGAATTTCTCTTTTACCCCTGCAATCTGTAATCCCGGTCATTAGCAATGATAGTATAGAAAACCATATGTCATTTCGCTGCTGAATACTTTCTTCAAACCAGGAATTGGTCTAATATTTTATAATTTTAATAGCTTTTGAAAGTTTGTAGGCAGTTTCATGTAACGGAGTTCTTTCTTACAAGAACAGAAGTGATATATTCGTGGGCTGACCAGTTTGTGTCCTAAAGCAAAGAACAACAGTGACGGCAAAAAAGCTTTACTAAAGAACAACTAAACTTTCAAAGGAAATACCAGATGACCTGTAGTCATCAGAATATTCATTAACTCTGCCTAGTTCACCACTCTAAATTGAGACACTTTAAGTAAGTTGTCATAGATTCCCCATATAATCGATGAAGAGATGGATAGACAGTGAGAGGATGTCAGAGAAGAACAGTCCCGTCTCCTGTCTATGAGAGAGCTCTCATAGAGAGCTCATTTGTGACTTCATCAAAGGCCTAATAAATTCAATGGCAGCTAGTGAAGCAGCTGAACATACAGTTATAGCTGGGATGCTACCCACAGGCTCTTTAATCAGTCTGTCCTTTGTCTCTACTTTTTTGAGAATCTACTTGTTAAATACTCTTTCTCAGAAACAGGACTGTATACATGAATATATGCAAAATTTTTTGTTTATTGGAACTGTCTGTATCTACCAATTCCATAATGAAGAACATGTCTGTACAGTGTTGATTTTTTTTTTAAATTTTTTTTTTGCTGACATTATCTATATTTACCAGTGTCCTATCAAAGAATGAGATTCAAGGTGACTTTAAAAAGAGAAAGAAAATATGAGACACATTTAAAACCAAATATTTTCCTATATACACTTTATGGTAGAATGTGTGTCCCAAGCTAGTGTCATATCACTGTCATAAGGCATAGGAATTATTTGGTGTGGGATCCATTGAAACAGTATTTTTTATCAGGTTTTTTTTATTTTATGTTACTCACGAGAGCAACATGCTATAAACACTGGAAATTCATTAGATGTTTGGATTTCAAGGCTTAAGGTACCAAGCCTGGTGGAATTCAAGAAGTATTTCGATAATGCTCTCAGCCACAGGGTGTGACTCTTGGGGATAGTGCTGGGCAGGGCCAGGAGTTGGACTTTAAAGATTCTTGTGGGTCCCTTCCAACTCAGCATATTCTGTGATTCTGTAATTCTGTAAAAAATGTGACTTACAATATCTTCATCTACCTTATTCATAAAAGAAAACACTGTGGGTAGAGATGGGAAAAAGGAGTTGCATGGTTTCAGTGACATAGAGGCTGAAGTTATGACCCAAGGGATCAAACATGTACTGCTATTTAAGTGAGACAAACACATCTAGTAGTGCTGGAGACTTCCCAATAGAAAGTTCAGTTAGAAAAAACCTTGGGCCTGAGAAAAATAGAACCATCCACTGAAAATACCAGTTATAACAAAAATCAGTTCGTCAAAATTTTTTTTTGTAAACAGGCAACCAGCATTGTGGTTTTTTGAGAAAGCTATGATGGTTTAAAAACATGAAACTAAGATCCCTAAGTGGCATCTGTCTTCAAAGTCATCCAGCTCTGCCTCTGAGTAGATGAAAAATGCAAGTGATAGGCTGGAAACTGAACATTTCTTGCTACTAGAAAATCCATTAATTTATCATGCTACTTGAACTTATTCTGACCATACAGAACAGAATAAACACTGTGACTCAAATAAGACATTTTAACTCTGTTTATTATAAATGTATTGAGAATAGCCAAAATATATGTGTGGTCAAAAGAAGTTCTGAAACACTGGGATAAGCTTTCTTTCAAAGGAAAAAAGAAAAAGAAAATTCACAGAAAAAAAAAATCCTGGAGAGATATTTCTTCTGTTTAATTTTCTATATACTTATAATTGCAAAATAAGAGGCCCATTTAACTTCTGTACACAGGCAGATATAATAACACACATATGCATGAGGGATGGTATAATTGCAATGTGTTAATTAAAATATGCCTTATAATAATGGCTTTTGCAGTCTTTTCAAAGGAGTGAGCCTGTTTGGGTCAGCTTTGCCCTGATTTTTGTTAGTTGGAAAGAAATATGCAATGCCATTTCACATTCTAAAAAAAGAAACAGCAGCTCAGCTGTGGCTCAGTCACCACATTTTTTCAACCACTGAGAATTCAAAAAACCACAGCAATGAAAATTATGGGAAAATGTCTGAGGATTCACATACCAAAGAAAAAAGCCTGAGAGCAAGTGCTATAAAATCTAGAGGTGTATGCCCAGTTAAAATGGGGCATGACAGGGTACCACTCACTGAATATTGAGGGGCAGAGGTATTACTTCATTAAGCCTCGAGGCAGGAATGGCTTTTGGAGCAGATACACTCAAGAGTGAAGAGGCAGCCAGTGTCTTCAATCATGTTGGTTCCCCTGGAACAAAAAGGTTTTTGTTTTCTGGGAATGAGCACACTGTTCAGTTTGGCATATGTGATGTCCTAATATTAGACATCAGCTCCTGACAGAAGTTCCTGGAAGAAATTGCAGTAACCTGAGGAAGACAGATCCTATTCCCTTTGTGCAACAAGACAGATCTTTATTTCAGTATTAATTATTTCTAAAAGTTGAGACTTCTTCTGTTGGTTTGTATCTCTTGTGAATACATAATGTCTCATTTGCACATTTTAAAAAATGACAGATATTGCATTCAACTATAATGTACAATATGCAAAAATTTCCAGTAATCATAAAATATTATCATAAAAGTATCAGGGATTATTTTGTCTAGAACCATATTTTGACTAATTGAAAAAAAAAAATACTGTCAGTTTTGCAGGTATTGTTCTTCTAAGTCTTTCTTAAAGAGCTCCTGAACATGATTAAATACTGCAGGGAATGAATTATGATTATGAACTAATAATGAAATGTCTGTGAGGTTGCCAGCATTTTTTCTTCTTCTTTCTATCTAATAATCACCAGAGTATGTCACTAGAACACCACAATGCACACCCTGTTGTGCCATTCTGTTTGAACATTAAGGGTCACAAAAAAATACAATGAAAGGGAAACACTCTCCCTCCAAAACCCAAAACTGTCACACCATTCCTTCCAAATCTCAGGCAATGCAGCTTTCCAAAATAGTTAAAACACCCAATAAAATAATTATTCCTATTATTTAGAATAATGACCTCCCTTGTGATTCAAAAAAAAATGAGAGAAACTGGCAAATACTGCTTCTGTGAGTTGCAAGGTCGTCTCTAATGACCTGCCTCAGAGAAATGTTAGCAGAGTGTAGGACTGTAGAAAATGACTTTATTTCATCAATATGCTGTGGACCAGGGCAGGAAAACCCCCTTGATCCTTTAAGACAGTTTGTACCACAGCAAAATCACAAACCTCTACCTTTCCTCCTTTTCCACCCAATACTATCTTTCCCACTTCTTCAGTAATCCAATATCTAATGACAATCCAATTTTCCAATGAATTAGTATCTTTCTAGACTCTCTTCATTAAGTCTGTAGCACTGCATGGGGTTGCTGTGACCAAAGCACAGGACCTAGCACCTGATCTTGTCCAAATGGCCCTGACTTGTCAATGTGGCCTATCCAGATCCCTCTGCAGAGCCTCTGTCCCTTCCAGGAGATCAGCACTTCCACCCAACTTAGTGTTGCAAGGGAATTTACTGAGAGTGCTCTCAATCCTCTCACACAGATCTTTGATAATGGTATTAAACAGAAGTGGCCCCAAAGCTGAGGGCTGCGGAGCTGCAGTTGTGACTGGCTACCAGATGGAGTTAGTTCCATTCTTCACCACTCTTTGGGCCCAGTGAACAGTGCACCCATTGAAGGCATGAGCAGCCAGTTACTCCGGGAGAATGCTGTGGGAAAGAGTGTCAAAGGCTTTACTGGAGTGCTGGTAGACAACACCCACAGCCTTTCTCTCATCCACTATCTGGGTCATATGCACTTGTTATGAGATAGTGTGAGTAGTCCTTCAAAAGTGTTTATTCCTCTTTGCTGACTAGGAAGGAAGTTAGAAACATGTAAATGAATCTTATTCCAGGTAATTCAAGATGTAAAGTGATACTTCTGCCCGTATGTCTGAAGAGGAAAGTGAGTTGAATCTTTTGTATTAAATAATTATGTTTTATTAACACATAGAAGTAAATTATTAGCCTTTACAGCACTAGGAAAATCAATGGCACATGCGACAGAAAAATAGATAATGTATGCTTCCTATAAATAATTCTACACATGTGTTGACAGTATTAGCAATATGTGATGGTCAAAAATTATCTGCTTCCTTTTCAGTACTAGTGAACTGGAAGTTTTTGGTTCAGAACTATTCCATGACCTGTCAGAAAACATATTGAAAAACTGCATAAACCCATTTACACATCTATAGATGTGTCCACAGATGTGGTTTTCCTAACAAACCACAAGTTTGAAATACTAATTCTTAACCTTTTGTATACACAGAGCACTGAAAGTAAATGCTTCCAGGTAGAAAAAGTTACTTCTAGATGATTATGTTGGGAATTTTCTAATGAATTATGGAAGAAAGACAATATGAAGAGCAAATATAACAAGGAAAATGTTCTTGCATATAGATCATGTAGAAATACTGGGTTATGTTGCAAAGCTGTTTGCTGGACGTATGGTGATTTCCGGGAATTGTATAATTGGAATTGTGCAGAAAATTTCAAAGAGCAGCAGGCCCTGGCTTTACTGATAGATAACAAGATTAGTTCAAGTACCTATCAAGAAACGGAATCTCTTTCAGTTGTTTGAAAGACAGGCTTCACTGAGAAAAAATAAGCAACCAAAACATCAAAGAAGGAAAGAAAAAACAAGTTTCTTAAATGGAATGTATTGATGCATAATAATCTGCAGTAGAAAAAAAAATATATATATCTGGTTTCAGTTTTAATGTCAGCTTATAATAATATTTTGACATAATAAAGTAAAAGGTTGAAATGGATGTTCTTTGAAAATAAGGACACCAGTTGCAGTGGAATTGTCATCCAAATGAGTTTTTGCATATCTAAATCCCTAAGTAAGAATGAGTAGAAAATATATGGGAGTTTTCTAACAATTAAAAACTATCACTGTAGAAGGCAGTATATGACCAGTAGGGCATTAATATGTCATTAATTTTTAATGAAAAATAAACTTATAAGAAATCAAGGTTATATGAATAGATTTACATATATGAGGATGTGTATGTATGCAAACTTGACTTTACATAAATTGTAAACCAGTTAAAAATATTTTGCTTAGAGATTCAAAAATAATAATTAAAAAACATTGTTGTGCACTAAGATGACTATATCAAATTTGTTTCTTAAAAGTAAAAACCAGAAGAGCCCTATCCTCTTCATGATACAGCCAAGTGTGATCAGACATGCAGGTGATATTGACCTCTGGGAGAACCATCCCTTCCACATTAACAACAGAATTAAGTCTCCTTCATTCCCCAGCCCCGGAAATTAATTGTGAAAATATACATTTTCTTCTACCTTTATAATTATCTATAGTGGCTATATAATTATTGTGAAATAATTGGTATCTATTACTTTCTTGGAAGCAGTATTGAACCTCTCTAAGATAGCATTTCCAGGTGTGCTATTAAACTGGGACACCAGCATGATCAGATTATCTCTTTACAGTCACAACAAATGTATTCCATAATTTTGAAAGGATCTTGCTAAGTTACCTGTTACCTAAAAATCTTAACCTGAAGATATTGATATGAGAAAAAGTTACTTCTTAGTGCATTGTTCAAGTCATCTTAAACAGGGATTTCTGTGATTTGTTGAAACAAAGCTGCAAAACAGTAATTTAAGTGGACCCAAAGATTTCTGTGTGTTTTTCTCAGGACTCGTAATGTAAGGCAGATGAATGAAATCTGTCTGAGGGATATGTGTCACATACAAGACATGCAGATTTGAGACATTCTACGTATTCAAAAGTCTGTTACTAATATTAACCTTGGAGAAGTGTGACTAAAGAAATAAAAGTTACTACAGGACTGCAGTGGGTTTAGGAATTTTTCTCACTTAGTGGTGGGATTGGGTGACTCGCCTTGATTGTTGAGTCTTATATTACCTGTGCTTGCTGATGAGACAATTTTTTTTGTGTTCACTTGCCCTTTCTTAGGCTTCTATCTGGAAAGATTTTGTTAAAATTTAAGGAACACATTTTTTTAGATGGGATACTCAGTGCTCAATTGGTAGTGAGCATTCTACTTTTATGCATAATAACCAGGAAATGTCAATAAAGGTATCAGTGACTGAGTAAATTAAGATTTCTTATGCTGTAGTATATTACATACTAGTACGGAAACTCTGATTTTTACATCAAATTTTGTTTAAGTGAACACCTATATGAAAGTGGAATGCTTAATTTTAATTCATTTAGTAGCAAAGACTATAAATTTGTCTTTTAAATAAGGATATTTTTTAAATACTAAGGGGTTTTTGTTGGCTTTAAACCAGAATTTTTTGTATGTGTATTAAAATACTGATGAGAAATTATAAACCTCTTCCTAAATTGTTTGACTGCTATATTTTTACCCTCAGTAATTCAGAGTACATATATTATAAATATTGAACAAAATACTTTAAAATATATGAGTTAGAATGAAAATTATGCCATCTGCTTTCTCAGCTTGAAGCACATTACTGGTTAGTCTACCCAGTAGTGTTCTTATGAATTTACAGTGGTTAATTTATTTCATATTTGCAATAAATTTGAAGGAAAAATTTCCATAGCATTTCCTGTATGAGTTAAAATTACTGAAGGTAAACACAGAAAGAAAGATGGAAATATATTCTGGATGGAGAATGCATTTAGTGAAGCAAAAAATGCAGAAGTCTGGCTATGGTTTGTGCCAAATTTCAAATAGTTCCTTACTGGTACTTTTATTTCACATAAGTAGAAAGTCTTATAGTGACATGATTGTTAATTAAAGATTATTCTTTACAATCTGTTTTGACTCTACACATGTGAAGAACAACTAACAAAGGCCACCATAACAATGATTTTGGTTTTTCTTTCCTTTTTTTTAATGCTAAACTTGTGCTTCAATATAATGCATTGCTGGATTCCATCTATTCAGGTTGGACATCTGCAGGCTGTAATCTCTGGTTATGATGGGCATTGTTCTTCAAATTGCCATAGAGCCCTGAAGACATTATTTTGGCTTCTTTTGAATAGGAGACCAGCTGCACTATTCTTCCATCATGGCACCTCACCATTACACTGCAACGGAAGATCAAATCGAGATAAAAAACCTCATTGTGGTAGCTAGAAAACAGACATGCAATAAAAAGTGTACCCAGAAAAACTCAAAGTCTGGCCTTTGACAGGTTTGAACAAATAGATGAGCCACATGGAGACAGTTGGAGGCAGGGAGAGACAGTGAAGTGAAACAGGAAAGTTATGTTAAGTAGTTTCCTAGCAATTTTCAACAGAGATGCTTTAAAGAGAGAGAATATGAGAGTATATAAGAGGAACTGGTAGGTGGTCAAATGATTTTCAGTGTGAAAAGTTGTGAAAACTAAGCAACTGTTTTACAGAAATCATACTCCTAAAAAAAAGAGTGGTCTGGAGATTAAAATGAAGGCAATGTGCTTGTGAAATTACAGCTTATAAGAAACAAAACAACAGGCAAACCAAAACAATGAAAAAGCAACCAAAAAACCCACTATAAATGTCTTAATATTTCAGCATGTTGGAGGTAGGTTTACTACTAAAAGGGGAGAGAAATAGTCTAAGGATTTTTTTATATTTGAGACTGATGTTTGTAAAGGAAGCTGAAGGGAGTCTCCAAGGCAACGTGAACGTGACCCTATAATCCCAGTTTTGTATAGACATGAGTTACAGGCCCCTCCACTGTGGCCAGTGCACTGAGGTGGATCTGATTGTGTATTTTCCTCTAAGAGTGCATCCTCTGGAAAAAAAGGAACTCCTGAACTGAAATGTTCAGTTTTGTTAGGACAGTTTAGGACAGTGATCTTCTAAATGAGGAATTTTGCTGGGCAGACAGAGAAAAACTGAAGGACACTGAACTCGAAGCCCATCATGTGTTCTCTGTGCCCCATTCCTCAGTCTTGCTCATATCAGCAGCTTTCAGAGCTTCCTGGCTGCCATAAACTCTCGTTTGTTTGACAGCTGTTGTGTGACATTAATTCTAATACTGTAATACTGTTCATGTCTGTGGAGAGCATCAAGGACTCATTTTTATTTGTATGTCATGGTCATCTTACAAAAGATCACATTTGTTTAGAGGTTGGTTTTTACATTTTTTCCTTACTTTCAAGGAACCTTTGAACCAGTAGAAACATGCATTATAGCAGTATAATTAGGTAAGCTTTTTGCAAATGGATGAATAGGGAAAACATGCCTCTCATCACATATTGAAACTCTGATAATGAAGGAAATTATTAAATTACCACTAATTGTTTAAAATTCCAGTTGCTCAAAGAGAGATTTTTGCTCTCAGCAGCTCAAAAACTCTACAAGTCAGAAATATTTTTTTGTTATATGCTTCTATGATGGAAAAGATAAATTCAGCTTACTCAGATAATTAAGAAGGGTTTACTAAAATGCAAAACCATCAGAATAATTTCAATCCCACAGTTACAAGTTAGAATTATTAAAATTAATTCCTGACTGTCAGATCAATTTGTTGGAAAAAGTTTGGGAATAACTGAGAAGGTGAAACTTTTAAAAGTGGGTTGAAGTCCTGAATAGTTTCTGTCTTGCCTGGCTAAACTCAAAGGCATTACTCCTTAATATTTGTTCCTTTTCTTTTTCCCTAACTTCCCCCACCCCAATCTGTGAAACCTTATTCAAAGTGCTACCACATTTGATTATAGCTCCTCATCAACTGGATGGCTTTAACAGCTGTCTGGAGAGGATGGAAGGCATTTTCTGAGCTGAAATGGGCACTTTTCTGAAATTTAATTTTCTAGAACTACATATTACTTTTTTGACTGAAAAATTCACAGGAAGATGTTATGAATATTTTTAGGAATTACTCCACTATTACTAAAAAGTCAGAGCTGAAAAATCTGCCAGAATACATCCCAGGTTTTTTTTTCATATGTATGAGAGCAATGTTAAAGTTATTTTGAAAGTTAAATTACTGCATTCCTTTTGTATATTAATTTCTATATTAATACCAAAACAACAATTTCTTAACTTTATGTTAATTTGTCTTGTAATAGAAATATTATTTCTCCTTCTGCATTATCATAAGCATTTTCCAATTGAATTCAGAAGACTTTTTTCCATGTAATGCATTAGCTTGTCCTATTTCAATGTTTTTATGAATGTAATTGATAGAAATTTTAGGATGAGGGCATGCCATGTTTCAGGATTTTAATGTCACATCATTTCACTTAAGAGTTGGGTCTTAAAACAGACTACATCCTTAATATATTTTAGTCTGTTTTAATGCATATTGGTGTTAAAAGTCTTTGTTAACCTACTGAGATGAAAACAAGACTTATTGTAATGTCTATAAGCCTTTAAGTTTTGTGACTTTAAAGGTGGATACTGCTCTTCTAAAAAATGTTGCTATATAATGAAGATTATTCTGTTGCTTTTCTGCCCTCCAGGAACAAGCATTTTGAATTTTACTGTAATACAACATACATTAACTTTCTGCTTAAAAATCAAACAGCGAACATTTGTGATGTGCAAGCACAGCTATATTTTTATTTTTTTCTATAGCTTTCCTGCAAAATACTCATTGCAAACACCAACCTATAAAAATTATTACTTTTCTTCATAGTCTTCCAATATTTTTTAGAGTATTTTATTTTCCTATATTACTCATAAAGTGAAAGAAAAAATTCTTATAAATTTACTTAGAAAAAATATGTCCAAAATTATTCCCACTTTATATGCACATGAAAAAAATGCAAAGATTTTCTCTCAGGGATAATTTGCATACATACCTACATTTATGCTCAAATATATCTCATTAGGATAATTTTTTTTTCCAGAAAATTAAAGCTTTAAATTCAAGTTATGTTCAACTGTGACTGAAAACAACTGCAGAGGACAAACTGTGAATAGGTTTTTGGTCTTTTTAATAACTGTTGGTCTTTAATAACTCAGTAGGCTACAAATGTTTGCAGTG
Source organism: Petroica traversi (assembly GCA_025920805.1). Classification (NCBI taxonomy): domain Eukaryota; kingdom Metazoa; phylum Chordata; class Aves; order Passeriformes; family Petroicidae; genus Petroica; species Petroica traversi. The sequence continues at coordinate 1,894,370 of JAHLSL010000023.1, forward strand.
GTACATTTGCAAGGCAGTTCTTTCCTTGCTCTTTAATACAACTCTCACCTCACTTAGTAGTTGCACCCATATTAAGAGCAACAGTTCATAGTCACAGGGCCCTGAACATCCTGAGCTAAGTCTGCTTCCAGTAGAGGGTAGGACAAAATGCTCTCCAGGGGTTGTTTCCTACCCAGAAATTTTTGCGATTCTGCACTGTCCTTCAGAGAATTTTATGGAACAGAAATGCAGCAATACAGCCCAATTCTGTGCTACAAGATATTTTCAAATGGGTTCGGGGAGTCCTCATTAAGGACACAGTCTACAGCTGACAAAGAAGCCCTTTCTTCATATATATCCATTTCTTCAAACTGAAACCTGCACAAATTTTGGCTCAAAAAATGTTTCGGAATTTTTCTTTCTCCTTTAACTGCCTTGACTGTCTCTCACTATCTAGAATTTCCATTGCCTGGAACTTCTTGTGTTGTGAAGTGCATTCACCAATTAAGACTCCATCTACATAAGAAATATGTATTTCTTTAAGATATTCAAAGGTGGAGCTTACCACTTTAGTGCATTTACTTTAATAATCTATTTTAATTCTGTCAAAGAGGATGCAAACTTTTTATCATTATCCAAATTGAAATTATTTTTCACCTCTTTTTTCTACCACTAGTCCGATTCAATGAAATTTTCTGAAATGCTTCCAGAAATTAAATTTCACTAGTCAGTTACAGTGAATAAAAGTTGAATTCTGAATCTTTAAGAGCCTGAAGTTTATCATTAATTCAAACAGTATAAATATATTTAATTTGTGTGAAAGCTTTGTCATGATCCAGTAAAGCACATAAGGTTAGAGTCAATAAGAATCAGATAGAGTCAATAAGAATCAGATATTATCAGATAAGATAATACAGCTTGCAACCCCCCAAAATAAATAAATAAACAATAAAAGAATCTCTAGGAGCACTGTGTTCTTAAGCAAGCACAGGGCAGCAATCCAGGCAAATATCTCTCCCTGCTGTGCCTGACCTGCACAGAGGAAATGGGAGCTCTTCTGTGTAAGTCCCCATACCTTACTGGAAGTTGCAACCTAAGTGAACTGGTAGCATGAGGTATGTAAGGCAAGTGCTTCTGTGAGAAGAGACAAGCTAGACTGAATTACCCATCAAGTGTTCCCGACCAGCACAGGTGTACAGACTGGGGAATGAGAGGCTGGAGAGCAGTGCCATGGAAAGGGACCTGGGGATCCTGGTCATGGCAAGCTGAGCATGAGTCAGCAGTGCCCTGGCAGCCAGGAGGGCCAACCCTGTCCTGGGGGGGAACAGGCACAGCATCACAGCTGGGCAAGGGTGGGGATTGTCCTGCTCTGCTCTGCACTGGGGCAGCCTCACCTCAAGTGCTGGGGGCTGTTCTGGGTGCCACAATGTAAACAAAATATTGAACTATTAGAGAGCTTCCAAAGGAGAGCAATGATGATGGTGAAGGGCCTTGAGGGGAAGCCACATGAGGAGCACCTGAGGTCACTTGATCTCTTCAGCCTGGAGAAGAGACCTAGGGTAGACCTCGCAGACTGCAACTTTCTTGTGAGGGGAAGTGGAGTGGGAAGCACTGATCTCTCTGGTATACAGCGACAGGCGACCCTAGGAAATTGTCAGAGGAGGTTTATGTTGGATATCAGGAAAAGGTTTTTCACCCAGAGGGTGGCTGGGCACTGGAACAGCCTCCTCAGGGAAGTGGTCACAGCACCAGCCTGACAGAGTTAAAGAAATGTTTGGACAATACTCTGACATATGCTGCAATTCTTGGGGTATCCTGTGCAGGGTCAAGAGTTGGACTTCGAGGACCCTTGTGGGTTTCTTCCAATGCAGCACATTCTGTGATTCTGTGATTTTACTTATTCTTTTAATAGCACAGTCCTGCTGTTTGATACCTTGTGCATCTCTGTTTTTTCTCATATAGCTGTGCTACCTGTCCAGACTCTGGTCCCAGGACTGCTTCTGGGAACTTATAGTTAATTTAAAAGTACTTTTTGAGCAGTGCTTGGCAGCCAGGTTTCTTCCAGCTAGTGGCCTAATTGCTAGAAAGTATAAACTCAGCCAATTCCTAGAATTATTTTCCTCTGTTCTCTCCTGAAGAGGGAATTTCCAGGAATAAGCTGATATAAATGTTTCTGGTTATGGAAGCTCTCTGTCACTAGCTATTTCCCTTGTTACATTCTGTAGAAGTGAATGGTAATGGTTTATACATATTTGCATATAGAAAAGGCACTGTGCCCATTTCAGTCCTATTAGGTTATGAAATTCTAGTCATGCAGTTTATAGTCAGGCCGTTGGAGAATTATTTCCTTCAATAAATGTAAGAACATGATACGAATTTGTCCTATTACAGAAAATTCTATCTATTTCTACTTCTATTTCTTGTCTCTTATAGTTTATAAGATAGAGAATTAAAATTAAATTCTGCTTGATATGTGCAAAGATTTTGAAATGGATCTGTCAGGCTGCATTCAATCTCTGGCTGAGAAGATGTAGATTGGTCTCAGGAAAAAGAAAGAAAAAGGCTTTGGAGGCTAGTGGCTTGCATGAATTTTTACAAGAAGCATTGTGAGCCCTTGAGTATATATGTGTATAGTGACACCCTTCCAGGCCCCTCATTTTAGGAAAAACAACAGCATTAGCTCCTGGAAGACTGATCCTTGCTGCCAACTGGGGAAAATATTCTGGGTGCACTCTGATAGACGTTACAGAATATGGAGAATATTTCAAGCCGTGATTTACTTGAGTTTTACAAAACTTTTGCCTAGTTATGTTTGATGAGGCTGTAAGATCTTATTTCCTGGCTCCCCAATGTCCTCTACTGATTTCTGACATACTGATGTTTTCCAGAATGGCTGTGTGCAGACAGCTGGGAGGAATATCTATTACAGATGTCATTTCCCACAAAATGCCCCCACACATCCCCTAATACAATTGTTGTCCACCCTTCTACAAAGTGGTGTCCTATATAAAAGAAAATATTTGTATAGATATTTGGTCATTTGTTTTAGGGCATTTCTTTATATAATTTCCTAGAAAATATATAGACTAAAATATATTAAAACCTAAAGAAATTCATTAATTTCAACTGTCTGACCTGAGGAGCAGCCATGACCCAGCTACATTTACTTTGGAGTTTCAGTAACATTTTGATGGATTTTTCAGTTCAGATGGACATATTTTATGGCCAAAACTCTTAGAATCATTTGATAAAGATACATATATTGCCAGTATATCTTCAGACTACTGGCATATATATAATAAAATATATATATATTTTATTATATAAGATAAATATATATAAGATAAATATAAATAAGATATAAGATAAATAATAAAATACTTCTGTAAATGCATAACTCAGTAGCTTTAGGCCCCATAGGAAATATTTTTGAAAGCAAACTATTCAGCTTTGGAATGAACCAGAACACTTTCTTCTCAGAAACTCTCTTTTCAGATTAAATTATACAGCTCATACACTTCACGGTTTAATCACAGATAAGTGTGAGTTTCTATATATAGTAAAATAATTTTATGCCAGTTTTTTTCTTTTCAAGGTTTCACAGCAAACTACAAATCAAAATATAAATGCAAAGTATTAATTATTACTTCTGATTCCTGCAGTGTCAATTATTGTCAAGTTACTCACTACTGAAAAAAATCAGAGATTCTGAGAGAAGTCCTCATAGTTAAAAAGAGCCCAGCAGCCATTATTTGCTTCATATACCCCAGACTTATCTTGATTAGTGCTTAGGAAGCAATGTGCTAATATTCTAAGCTTAATATTGATGTAATTTTAAAAAGAAAATTAACGTCTGTCTGTTATTGGAAGGGTGTATTTTGTGCCCCTCATATTAATTAAAATAATTGCACTTTTTAAATGAAATTAACTTGATGTTGGCACTTTTCTTGTGAGAGAACATAACAATAGAAAAAGGCATGCCATATAAGCTTTCCATAATTTATTGCAGGTTGAGACATAAAATAAGGGAAGAGCAAATTTAAGAATCAGAACATGAGCTGATGAAAACTAGGGATATAGATTTGAAAACATCTGTGAACTTGTAGAATTAGTTAAGGAACAGCTTGAAAACAGTGAGGAAGAAATGTAGAAGGAAAAGACACAGGAAATGAAGTTGTGCTAAATTAGAATTGTAAATAGTAAACTAAGATTTCTCTAAAAAAACCCAAACATAATATGCATAATTTGTCCTTCTGTTTAAAACTGTTTCAAATGTGGTGGACGGAGTGCTTGAGTGTTTTCAGAGGGGCTCCATCTGGATTGTTTTCCTTAAAGCCTCTGTCATTAGTATTGCTGCTGTTACTGTTAATTTTCTTGTCTCATTGCTGTTTCCAATAAATTTTTCTTATCTTGTGATCTTTACATTTTGTGCTTCCAGTTCTCCTCTTCAGCTGCAGGGGAGGGCAAAGAGGAGTGGAGGAACAAGCAAACATAACATGGTTGGAAGATTCTCAGTGGCAGCACTAAATTCAGGAGTACCAGTCCAAACCACAACACAGTTTTAGGATGAGACAGAGATGTTAAGCACTTTGGGTCTCTTGGGTGCAGTGTGTGCATTTAGGTTTTGAGTGCAATTAAAGCCTTGATGAGATTTACAGCTCTTGATGAAGCGGTAGCAATTATTGAGGGCCCTGGAACAGATTTTCTTTTCCCAGGAACACAACTTGTGGGACTTCCTGAATCATGCCAGATACCAACATGTGCACTTATGGCATTAAGTACTAGTCCTCTCACACTCCTTGCTTGTGAAGTTGCTTCCAAGGTCAGCTCCTCATGAGATCTTCCACTCTATCTGTCTATTACTCAGCATGTGAGAATTCTGACCAGCCTATTACACAGCTAGAAATCAAGACTCCAACCAGTGGGTTTCTGCTCTGTGAAGTGCTCCAAAAGAGATCAGGTCTTACCTGTATTTCCCGACATGGCTATTTCAGTCATTTCCCTGGTCTGTACTCCATGTTTTTATTTTTCAGTTCTACAACTTAGAACCCATAATGTCTCTTCACTGAACTTCTTAATTGGTCTGAAAAACATGTGCTACCTACTTTTGCTTACAGTTGAAGTGTGCTATGTCAAACTATGAATCTTGATATTGAAGTGAATCTGAATTGGTCTTGGTAATTTCAGTCTGCAGTCATTTTGTTTAGCCCTTGGTGAAGCCTAGTGCTAATGTTTAAAGCTTGATGTCTTACATTGTGGGTAATTCCCTTCCCATCAGTTAGCAAATACGTCGTGCGATAGTTTTAGTATGTGTAAGAAAATCACTTAATATTCATCTACTTGTTAGCCGCAGTTTGTAAAGCAGAACATAATTTTCTCCTCATTTTCCTGTGTATTGCCAAAGCAATTTTGCTTGCTAAATTGCTTTCATTATTTCCCAGAAACCTCGTAAAAAGGTACAGAAGACTATTATTCATCGATACTCTTTACCTTCACTCTACTTTGTATTGTAGTCAGAATATGATCTACTATCTTGGAGCAAAGTAATTCTAAAGCACATAGCACTATTATTAATTATCTTATTTAATTTGTTTTCATATCTCATTGTGCATAGATTATATCACTTCTGTGTTTTGATATCTAGCAGCAATGTCATTATTTTAAGCAATGAAACACCAATGTGAATAATGTAAAAAAAAGTAAAAGGCAAGATATGATGCAATATGAAATATTATTCTTCCCCTGTTGTACAGATATCTTTTTTTTTAGAAAAAGGAATCCATTTTCCTTTAACATCTGTATTTGCTGCAAAGGGAGAAGAAAATAAAAATTAGCACTTATAGTGGGTTAAATATAGTACGGTTGGATTTTTTTTAAATTCCAGAAGTCTGTTCTCATTATTATCGTTACTTTAAACAGAAAAATCACACACAAAAAACCAGTCATTAAAGTTTATTTAATTTAGGTTTTTCCCAAACTAGCTTGCTGTATGTATTCTAGTTCAATGACACACAGTAGTTAAAGAAATTAGGGAACGAAAAAAAAATTAAAACATAAATTTGTAGCCACGTGGTGTGAATTCCTAGGAGTTTTGTAAGGTTCTAGTAGTCATTATTCTATTTATGGCAAGAATTTAGCAATTCAAAGGTGGCACAGATGAAAAAAAGTTCCACTGGGACAAAGAGAAATCTCCTTGGTACACACTAGTTCAATGCCTTAGCAGTTGCTGGCAGTTTTGAACAAATGGAAAGAGAAAGTTAGTGTGTGTTCTGGAGCTCTGTGCATGGAGAGATGTTCCATAAGTGAGTATCTCCTTTCTCTGGTAAAAGATATTCAGCTATCTTCAAGAGCTAGACTTTTCTCTTTTCCCAAAGCAGAATATGGATATGAGGAAGGCTTTTTCTTACTAGGACTTTCCAAAATAAAGTTTTCACTTTTATTGAAATACATTATTGAAAATATACTTGACTTTTAATGTACATTTATTTTCTGTTATTTTCTCATCCATGTTTTAATCTAAGAATATTTCAACATTTCCTTTAATGTTTTACTTTATTCTGGGGTTTTATGTTATTTTTATAATCTTAAAATTATTTTATTACATGGACTTTTCCAGCTGATTGCCTCTAGAAGTATGGAAACTTTTAAATTTTGTTTTATTACCTAAATTTCTGGTTTTTTATGTAAGTTCAGTTATGACAGGCTGTTGCAGTTTTGTTAAGCAGTAACTTTCCTTAGTGATTTAAAAATAAAATTGTAACATTATGTTATGGTTTAACATTATGTTATTTGTAGCTGTTACTCACTTTTCTCTATTTAATCATGTACTGTACATGAGCCAATGGGTAGATACAGTTAATATGCAAGAAAATTCTTACATTCCCAAAACACAGACATAAAGGCATTTCCAGTAAACTCTCAGAAGAAAATTAGTGGCCTAAATTTAAGGAAGTCAATATTCCATAATCATGCCACTTAGTCTTAATTTGTACTATAGTTCTTGGCCTGCATGTAGAAATAAGGGGTTAAGGCTGCCTTTCTTCAAATCTTAATGTAATTTCTATACCATTTGAGGGCCCTTCTAGTCTCTTAAAAATTTGCTGTAAATGATTGCAACAGGTGAAATCTGTTGATCCCTAAAGGCATATATGCATGTCCAGGTGTTTCCATAGATTTCAGTTCATATTTTTCATGAGTGGATTTATTGTCTAAAGAAACTCTCTGTCTTAATTTGAAATTTCTGGTAAAAGAGTACTTGTTTACACATCAGAACATCAGCTTTAATCCATGTATTTGTTAACACAAAAATTTTCCACTGCAGATGATATGTTAAGAAAATTATTGTGATTGCATATTAATTGTAATAGAGAAGACCAGTGTTGCAGAGGTATTTATAAGCTCAAAAATGAGTTTGTTTCTATTACCTAACACATATTTTTCATTAAATTACAATTATATCTGGATTTAACATTCAAGATATATTAAAAAAAATCCTTTTGGAGAACATGAAATTCCAAGTAAGCAATTTATAATGAGAACATGGCATATATATATATGTATATATATATATGTACAACAAGGAAACAAGTGAGAAAGCAAACAGGAAATACCTTCTTCAAAAGAAAACAGAAGATAATTTGTGGATTTCTAATTCAGGAGTCCTATGTATGGCAGCCTTGACCTATTTAAGCAAAGCTCACATAAGATCAGTAAGACTAAAAATACTTATTAATGTTTAATAACAATGATGAAATAGTGAGCTTCTAGCATTTATGAATTGGAAGTTCTTGAAACATATTTTTCAAAAATGTTCAACAGAACTTGAGGACAGAACATCACCATCCTTGGCCCTCCTTGAGTTTTTTGAGAAGCAGCTTGCACCATGGCAGAAGGCTCAGCTCTCCCCAGCTCAGAAGCATTGACAGTGCTTCCCTAACCTCCTTCTGATTCAGCAGGAGCTGCTGCATGCCCATGGTTCTTCAAAGCCATGGACCAACTGTAGCTTTCTCCTTTCTTCACTGCCATTAAGAGGTAGGATGGACAAGGGAGTAGAACTAGGCAACAGACTGTTCAAGGGGCAGCGGCAGCTCTCTGTGTCTTTGCTGCTGAGATGCAAAAACGCAAAAGAGGGGTGAGGGAAAGCTGTGAGATTTGTTTCAGAGACAAAGCTGGCCAGAAAAAAACCCTTCTAAACACTTTTCTGCTGAATAACAATGATTTATCAGATTTGCAGCACAGCTCAGTGTAGTTCAGTTCTATTTCATCAACACTGCCCAAACTCGTTCACCCATCTCCTCACCACTCTGCTAGCAAATCTGATCTGCTCTGTACCCTGGTTCTGAGTGTCTTGCTTTCTCCTGCCTGTGCTGATGTGGGACTGGATATACCCAAAAGCCATGGTTCATGGTGCCAGGAGAACACCACCAGAGAAACTGGTGATAATCTATCTGGCCATCCAGCACGTGTACGATGTCTGTTCAAGAAAATAAACAATGCCAGTGGGTTCAAGCACTGTGTCAAGCACAATCCTCTGTGAGTTCCTTGATACAGGTTTGGCTTCTGAAGGAAATATTCTCCCAGACATTGCCTGAGCCTGGTTGAGGGATGACACAGGAGTAACAAGTTAGCAGTTTTGGAAGGGAAGACAGTTTGCCGAGTGGGGACAAGACACACAATGGTTTTGTTGAGGAATATTTCATTACATTCATTTTTCTCTATTAAATAAACTTTTCCCTAATGAACTGAACCTGACTGTTCTCATTAATGTCCTCTCAAAGGAGGTAGTTTTGACACATGCAAGCATATTAAACTTGCCTTTATCTTGCCAGCTAAAGAATTGAAAAAAAGCCATTTATATCTCTGAACATCACACATGCACACTTCCTTGAATCAGGACAGCTTTGTTGCTCTCAGGACTCGATATAGCTTGGTTACTAACCATTTTTCTGATTGCAAAAGTGACATACCTTTGGAACACAAAAGAGTAAAATTGAGATAAAATTATTAAACAGAATTACTTTCAAATTTCACTTGAAAAGTGTCTAAAGTGATAACATAGAACATAATTTAAATTTATAGCCTAACAGCCTCAGTACAGAGCAGTAAGTTCATGAGTTCTCTCATCGGCTCTGATAGAAATTCCTTCTGGTGTTGCTTAATTCACTCACCCTAGCTGATTTATCATGAAAATGCTACAAGACATTGAAAAGAGGGTTTATTGTAATAGCATCACAGGTATCTATGATAAAAAATTCACTGCAAGTTTTACATTGCCAAGTGGTTTACAATTACATTTACTACAACTGTTAAAAATTGCATTAACTTGTGTCCTGTAAAATTTGCACTTTCTGTTCTCCTTTATAGCAGAAAAAACTGAGAATTGGGAGGAAATAAGTGAGAAATGAGGCTTATACATTAAAGGGATCACTTGAAAACACATGCTATTGCATCTCAATTATGTTGAGGACATGAGAGTCTTTAAAACATAAGAGGCAAAAACAGCTTTTATTTTTGGAGAATCTTCCTCATTTAAATTGCATCAGTCATAGACAGACTGCTGCAGGTACCATAAAGAATTGCTTCAGATTACTGGTATTTCCAGTTTATTTTCTAGTTTTTAATCATAGTGTCTGATCTGACATTTTTCCTCTGTTTTCATCCTAGAAATATTCTGATTTTGGCTTTACAGTTTTAGAGTGATTAAAAAAGTCTTTCAGTGGCCTGAAACTGTGTACCTGGAAGCTAAAATTTTGAGTCAGTTTTACTCTCAGTCCATCTGTCTCATGGAGCGAGTTAGCTCTGAGAGAAAATGTTGTCTGAAGCACACAGTGAAGGGACAGACTCTGACATGAGTAGGCAAGGTCAGCTTCATGTTTGTCTTGTGGAATTAAATTGCATAGACTTGTTTTGGGACTGGGATTTTATCTCAGCAGCTACTCACCTCAGAGGGGTTAGCAACATCAGTCAGTAGCAGAAGGCAGAAGATGGGCACGAGTTTCCTTGCAATGCCTGGATTCTACTTGTGAATGCTTTGTCTGGTAATCAGCCACATATCCTGCTCCTTCCCCCTAACCTCCAACATGGAACATACATCTCCATGATACACCTGTCTAGACACATTCTTGATCACCTGTCTTACTCATGGCTGGCTCTTTTTTTATTCACTCCTTTAGAAACAGACACTTTTGACTTTATTTGTACGGTTCCTGTTACTTGACTTCTCTGTTTTCATGTTGAAATTTGACAAAATTTAACAGATGTGAATATGTTAAAAGAAGTATGGACAACATCCACTGGCATATATTGACAGTTTTGAGAGGTTAGAAAGAATAAACTCTGAGGTGAGGGAAAACAGTCTTTTAAAAAGCAGTAATTCTGCACTATATATTCCCATTTGAAGACAAGTTTTGCAAGATACTTCATTATTGCCTTCTATAAATCAATAGTTAAGTCCCCAGACTTTCAATACAAGTCTCTAAAGATATACACATTAAACTGAGAAAGAAAAGACCTTGAAAGAACTTAAAATGAACAAGTTTCCTATAAGGCATTTAAGAAGATGAATATACTTCTTTTAACCTATAATAATTTTATGAAGGTGTATGTAGGAGAATGCATAGTTTAAGCATGATCAAAGCTGTGTGATCAAATGTGAACAGAATAGAATAAACCACAGTAGAATAGAGCCCAATAGTTCCAGTTGGAAGGAACCTCCAGTGATCATCCAGACAAATTGCCTGACCACTTCAGGCCTGACCAAATGTTAGAAACTGTTAAGTACATTGTCCAAATTCCTCCTAAGCATTTGACTGGCTTGGGGCATTGGCCATCTCTCTAGGAAACTTGTTTCAGTATTTGACCATGCTCTTGGTAAATAAATGCTTCCAAAAGTCCAGTCTAAACATCCCCTGATGTGCTTTGGACCATATCCATACATCCTGTCTCTGGATCCCAGGCAGAAGACCTCAGCACCTTGCACTCCACTTGCCCTCCTCAGGAAGATGTAAAGAGCAATGATGTCACTCCGCAGCCTCCTTTTCTCCAAAGTAGACAAGACTGAAGTCCTCAGCTACTCCTCATAGGGCATTCCTTCAAGCTCTTTCACTAAATCTGTTGCTTCTTCTGGATCCATGGACCTTCATACCCTTCGTGAAATGTGGGGCCCACAGAGCACTCCAGGTGAGACCACTCTAATGCTGAGTACAGCAGGGTAATCAAATTGTTTACCCAGTGCTGGGATTTGTCCTCTTGGCTGCCAGGGAACACTGCTGGCTCATATGGAGCCTGCAGTCAACCAGAACCTCCAAATCACTTTCTGTAGATCTGTTCTCCAGCCACTTCTGTCACATTTTATATTTGTTTCTGGTGCTTCTCTAAGTACAGAATCCAGCATTTGTTCATTTACGTGTCATATCACTGATAGTTGCCCAATGCTCCAATGTACCAGAACATGCTGGAGAGCCTCTTATTCCCTGAGAAAATCAACAGCACCTCCCATTTTAGTATCATCATCAATAGTATTGTTATAATTATTATATAATAATTTTATGTAAAAGAAATAGCATTACATACAATTATTACATAATATTTGTAAAACTATTTCCTTCTCATCCTCCTCCTCCTCCAATAACATCCTCACAGATGCTGATCAGAGTAATTCTACGACCAAGAATTTTTAAAATAAAATTTTTTAAAGAATACCAGAACAAGGTAAAAGTTCTGCAATATTTTTGTATTGTACTTTTCTGGACTCTACTGACTGGTTTGTCTGAGACTGATACGAGTGGCTGAACTGTGCTTATTAACTCTTGGTAGCTCTTCCATGAATTTTTATAATTACTCTTGATCTTATATACTATTTTTCATGCACAGTGTCTCATTGAAGTGAGTTCCATAATTTAACTGTGTTTTATGTGAAAGAGTGTTTTTTCAGATTCACATCTGATGATTTAATCTGCTGCCTCCTGTTTTTTGCTTTCTGAGACACTGAAAAAACCAAATGATAAAACCCAAAAAAACCAACTAACCAACCAAAAAAATAGCTAAACCAAAAAACCCAGCAAACCTGTTTCAGCTTACCTGAACATTTGAGTTTTGATAAATCTTTTTTGCGTTAAAAATTGTTTAAGTTTTTCTTAGGCTGACAAATATGGCATGATTTTAATCACTAACTGTCGCTCTTCTGCGTTTGGTCATCATGTTACCTTGCCCTCTACTTTGCCCAAGTTTTTGTTTTGCTTTGTTTGTTTAGCTTTGTTGGTGTTTTTTGTTTGTAGGGGTTTTTTTTCATAAGGTGATTTGGCTTATTTTAACCAAATATTCCTGTTCCAGGAACATTGTGTATTCTACAGTGCCACAACATTGCTTTCTGATTAGCTCTCCATTCCTTACCTAATAAATTGTAATACACAATTTGCTTGTTTGACTGCTTCTAAACATTAGGATGATTACTCTGTTTTCACAGAATAATGTAGTATAAATCTGAAATATCTTTCCTCTTTAGTACAAGCTAGTGCAGAGTCCTTCACTGTGCATACATAGTTAAAATTGATTTTCCTGTTATTTTTCCCCATGAGTATTACTAACAATAATAACTTTCAGCCTGTGAATCTAATCACCATAAAACATCATTAAGGCTAATTGAACATTTATATAGATAATCACAAAGCTTACCCTGTTATATTAGAAAGTAAATAGATAAACCCTCATACTTTTGGGCAGAGTTGTTTGCAAGAAAGAAATTAAGTTTTATAGTGCTTTCTCCCCCTTCCCCTCTTCCAGTTAGTTAGGATCAAAATCGAAGAACTTCTCAGTCTTCTGTAACAAAGCCAGGAAATGCTGAAATTTCTGTCACTGCAACAATTCAGCATGTTCACACACATTACTCAGTTTCATTGTCAAGCATTCACTTGAATGGAAAGCTGGTCAGAATTTGAAGCCAGCCTCTAAGGAAATATTCCAGTAAAATGCTACATAATACTCAGAGGGATAAATGTTTACATTTTGACTGATTGTTGTATTTTTCTGGTTAATTTTATTGGCAGAATCTAAGAAGTGTTTACTGTAACTTAATTACTCAGGCTATGAATCATTTGCATTTTTCCGTAGCATGTGTGGTGTGACGCATATCACAGACAGGACATCAAACAAGAAAGTCTTATGTACGTGTTGGTGCAAAAATTCCTTTGTTATACGGTCCAAAGCACTGTGGCAACATCCATTGACTTTAATGAAAATGAGATTGGTATGGAACAAGATTTTTACAGCATGTTTTGAAGATAAGACACCCTTTGCCTTAATGTTTTCTCTTCTCTAACCTGCTTCATGGCAGACTACCCTCAACTGAAAAGACTTAATTCACTGCTGTCATGAAATGCAGCAAATTTCTGTTATGCTATAATGTCAAGCCTGATTACTAAGAACCTGTATAAGAAACTACCCTAAATTAATGGAACAAATTGAAATATTAATTTCTATCTGTGATCTAGACATACAGCATATGAAGTACTGGAACAAATGCCCTCACTAATTATCTAGACCTTTGAAAGAAATGTCTTTCATGAGGATGTGCAGAAGGAGATGCTTATTATCTTCAATGTCACAAGCAGGGTGTTATAATCTTGGAGAATATGACTTGAAACAGAGATAAGAAAGAAATATAAGCTATTTTATGGTAGGAAAGCAGAATGTAGAAAGAGAATTTTGCTCCTTTCTGTATATTTGTAAGTGTATTGGATGACCTCAAAGGATCTGCTGTTAAATATATGGACTTGAATTGAAGTCAAATTACAGTAAATGTAATAGTTAAATATAACCACATCTGTAAAAAACATGATACATAGATTACAAACCAAAATGGTTAGTTAAGGCACCAATGCCTTTCTCTATTTTTCTGCTCTTCTTTTGTCCAGAAAAAACTTTTTGCTTTTTGAAATCCTCACTGACTCACTCACATTTCCCTTTTCATTTAAATCCTCTACTCACTCATTTTCTTGCACTGTGTGGTACATACCTTTATGAAAGGTACATGTAAATTCTTAAATGCCCATGGGAAGATCATACAAGCAACAGCTGAATTTACCCATGTGTTTCACTCTGTGTGTATTAAAAAGAAAAAAAAAATCAGACAAAAGCTTTTACTATCAAATTTTCTTTTGAAGAGCTCATTTCAGTTTTAATTAGCAAACTAATTCTTGGAGTGTTCTTTCTTTTGTGTTGAAAAAAAGGAGCACTCAGGCCACTGGACTCTTTTCAAGTGGAATTTATTTTTCTTAATGCAGCTATTTTGTTAGGAAATATGTATATGCCCAAACTATCTCTCCTATTTAGTACAAACAACACAGACTTTTCTTATGACTTATATAAAGCTTAAAATTCAGTAGGAACTGGAAAAATTAAAACCATTTAAAAGTTCCTAAATCAGAAATAGGAAAAAAATAATTAAAAAAAATTAAATATTATCACGTTTGAACATGACATTATCTCACAAAGATGAGAAAAAAAGTAGTAGTAAACCTGGTCCTCATTTTATATACACGTTATTAAACTTGTAGCAAATAGGTAGAGCTAGAGGAGATAACTGACCTTTTATGTAGCTTTAATACTCTCTATACACAGAAATAGAACTAAGGATTTCAGAATATGCCTAGCTATTTCTTTGTAGCAATCTTCTAATTTTTTTTCTGAATAAAATAAGCAGTGTATGTAGAAATTTTTGCCACCCAACCAACAAAAAATAATATTGTCTCCAGACCATATTTCCCTAGGTCACTGATACAGCACATAACACAATATGATTGTAAGGCTTGTGGCACTGGGACTGGTTTCTTCCTCTATGTTTTTGAAGTGTCAGCTATAGACTTTTGTTAAGGATCCAGTGAGACTTAGGCAGTAATAAAAACCAATATTTTTAAATATGTATTGAATAAACTTTTATTTTTTACAAGCCAAACCAACTTTACAGGAAACAGGTGAAATATAACAGATCTGATTTGAAAGCCATAGCTTATGTATGGTGGAAAATGAAATCACAAGAAGAGTTATAGAGGAATATCCAACCTCTCTGACGACAGCAGGTGAGACACAAGGCATGAGCTCTTGGCAGGTGAGTAACCCTCTTCTCCATCAGTCCCACTGCATTTCCACAAAGTCCACCAGAATAAACTTGACTTATTCCAATTAATCCACTTTTATGCAGCTTCTCTCAATAGACTTGCTTCCCTTTTTACTGGTCATCCCACCTCGCTGCCTCAAAGCCATTTTGCCAAATTTTACTAAGTCTCTATGATGCAATAGGCTTAGGTTTTTATCTCCCTCCAGGCTGATCCAGTAAAATAGCTCTGAAAAGGTGAAACACAGCAATCCTGTCACTTTCAAATCCTGTTCCTTCAATACTCTGGGAACTACTGTTTTGCTGTGTTTCTGGAAGACATGAGATATAGGAAGACATTATTACTATCCAGAATTCCTTCTGTCTAAGACAGTCAAAGTGTAGTGGTCTATTAGCTGAACTGCTTCCCAAATTCCCTCATTAATTAGGCAAAACTTACAGGGAGAGGAGAGACAAAAAGGTGCAGGAGGATGAACATGGAAAGGACAAGAATTCAAATGTGTTTGGGAGATGCACCGCCTTTATGAGCCAAATGCTATAAATATCTCCTCTTGCTTCAAAATAAAAACTGATGGACTTCCCATATCCTTCTCAAGCCATGGTAACACAAAACATTTTGGATGTTTAGACAGTTTACATCCTGAAGGATCATTTTCTAGAATATGTGTTCTCTTGAAAGAAGTGAACAGATTCAGCAACTTTTTCTGCTAGTGGATGTCAAGCCCAACAAAATTAAAGTCTTGAATGAAGTAGCAAGGGAAAATATATTTTGGTAATGAAAACATAATTAAAGTGTTCCTGATAAAGCAAGACCACAAGAAACTAATTTACATAACAATTTTCTGAAACACGAAGATTGTATTTCTTTCTGTGAAAGCCATTTATTTTCCATTCACATTCCTCTTGTGAGATTTAACTTCTAAAATTTTATTTCTGAGTAGGAACAGAAGCACATAGTTTGATTCTGTGACCAAACAATATCTAGGAATAAATTCTGTGGTTGTCAGAAATCATAATTTAGACTTCCTTATATCAAGTTCCAAATTCAGTCTTACCTGTCACATCTGTTTTTCTTTCTTTTTTTTTTTTTTTCCATGCATAACCCTAAAAAATGCCCCCTAAATAGACTTACTTGTAGAAACAGCTAGAGAAACTGAAGTATTGTTCTTGAAAAAATGCTGGGAATTATGTGCTGGTAAAATTTGCAGGTTGATGTTGTTGTTATTGTTGATGTTATTGTACCTGTAAAGTGGAAAGGATCTTAAAGCTGAGTTTAAGGCATCTCAGCAGTGGCTGACCTTGCGTGCTTTTCATACACTAATCAGACGATTCTTTTAGGTGAAAAAGAATGCTTGCAACATAGTTTGCCTAATCCATTTGTATATGCTTAACTTATTGAGACAGGGGAGTTTGGTTTTGACTATTAAAATAATGAAGAGCCATACCTGTGGTATTTTTTCTTCAAGTTGGAAAAAGAAGACCTGATCTTACAAATTATTAATAGGATTTTTTCCTCTCAGAGAAAATTTGGTTCCTGAGAGTTAGAAAATGACTTCCATCTTCTTGTCAAACTAATTAGCAATTTGAAATAGAAATTATCCAATTTTTAATTTTTTTTTCTCTAAAAACAACAATGAAAGATTCCGTACTTAAATCATTTAACTATATAAGCTTGAATTTAAAATAAATGCAGGTCTTCAGTTGCAACATATCAGGAACAATTAAGACTATAAAAGCATTTTTTTTCTATAAATAGCAATATTATTAAACATCAAAATGCAATTCAATACTACATCTACAGGACCACTCAGAAGGCCCAGATATTCAGTTTTATCAATAAATATCTTGCTCTTTCTTGTTGGTTATTGAAATAGATTATTATATATATTATTATGTCATCATGATTAGCCAAGTGGATAAAATAAAAAATATTCTTGGATGGTTAATATCAGGATGAATCATTGTCAATACTTTATTCTTCATAATATGGGGAAGTATACCAAACCTTACCTGGCTTCAGGAAGATCAGGAACACTAAATTGCATCCCTAGCACAAAATTTCTAGAAGCTTGGAGAATTCAGGACATTTAAGATTCTTTGTGGAAACTGTCATATTCCCTGTTTGTTTGAGGTGTTTTGAATATGAGTATTTTATAAGATAATATTTGCTATTATTAAGGTAAAGTTACAATCAGTAATCAGTTACAATTTAGTTCTGACTATTCAAATGGGTCTTTAGTAGTAACTGTAAATACCCACTTGCTACTCACTTTGCCTGTTAGTTATCATGTCATTTTAAAACAAGTTGAGTGACCAACGTGTACCCCTTACACGAGAGCACAAATGTACAAATCGTAAATGGGTTGGTGCCATTCTGTAATGATTTTTTTTGCCCTACACTTCTACATTACTGTGCCAAGGCAATTCTTATATCAAAAACTGAAAGGTATAAAAGAATAAGTTCTTTCTTATAGTCTCATAACATGCATATTTATTTCAACTGAACAGGGAACATAGCTTCCTCTGAGCTATTTTATTGTTCTACTGAACACACCGAAGAAAAGAGCAGCATGACCCTTTGCTAGATATGAAATGTTAGGTACTAAGCTGTCCTGGTTTCAGCTAGGGTAGAGTTATTTCCTTCTCAGTGGCTGTAACAGTCCTGTGTTTTGGTGAGCAACTGCATTGTGCATCACTTATTTTTTCCTTTTTTAATCATTATTATTATTGTCCTTTACCATTATTATTGTATTTTACGTTATTTTCAGTTATTAAACTTCTTATCTCAGCATACAAGTCTTGTTTCAATTCTCCTCCGTCTGCTTGGGTGGCGGACAAGAAGAGGGGTTGAGTGAGCAGTTGTGAGCTGCTTCATCTCCGGCTGGGCTTGAAACCACAAAATAAGCTTGTAAAATGGGCCATCAGTTTCAGCATTGCACATTTATATGGGTTATTCAATTCTTTTAAAAGGTATTTATGTATTGCTTGTCACTTTCTAACACAAATCATCCTAATCCCCTGTAATCTGAAGGAACACATTTTGATATCCCTTTCTTTTGCCCTTCATAAAACTTTCCCAGAAATATCATAATACCAGCATTAGTAACAATGGATCCAATGTCGAAGTCCATATGGATTTTTTAGACAGAGAAACACAGAAAAGAATGCTTTTGTCTCAATGAAGGCTGTGCAACACTTGACAGAATTGCATCATTTGGCACAGATTTGATAAATCTATTTGCTGTGCAAGGGGACATTTTGCAGTGGCAGCTCAGGAGACAATTTCATACTTGGTGGAGTTCTAGTACACTCAGAAGATTTGCCCTCTGAGTGATTTTAATTCGTACTGTGTCTTCATTAGAGATGCGTCTGAAGTGCTCTGAAAGTATTTAGCACCTCTGCATACTCACCTTTCTATTAGTATGTATTTCTTACCCACATGGCCCTTATCTCCTAACTTTCAAGTCAGCACTGAAGCGATAAAAGTATCATGAGGACTGACTTTAGCACACAAAGCTTTCTTTAACTAAATCCTTTCTCCTCTGTTATCCTCAGGCATTTAGGCTGGTGACAGAAGCATATCTACAACAGCAGATGGAAAAGATTCAAATGCCTCAACCCAGGAAAAATATATTTATTCACGGATATTTCTCTGATGCTTAGACCGGTCTCTTAACTAGAACAGACTACAAAAGCAATGAGACTAATATAATTCCAGATAGGAAACCAAGCATAAGAACTGGCATTTTATATTACATGTTGATGAGATACATATCAGCCACAACTAATTAGGTATACAAATAGCATAGTAATTTAAACTTAAAGGGGACAAGAAAATGAGGCATCTGGCCCTTACTGGAGCTTTCGGCCTTTCATGAAGATTACTATTATTGCCATAAATGTCTATGGATACAAATAACACAATTATCATTCTGCAAGATGATTTTGAAAATTATGTACCTCCTTCCTTATTTTTCTCCAATCAACTTGGCATCTGTTTTCAAACGAACTTCAAAATGCAGAGGTAAAAGTATGTCAAAAAGTATAATAACTTCTAGAGGTGACAGGTAAAATCACTACTTAGTCATGCAGCTGGATTTTGCACCAAGATTTCTCAGATTTTTCTTTTTAGGGACATGGTGGAATTGAATGTTTATCAGAAATACATTTTCTATACCAACCTTAGACAGTAATTTTCAAGGACTAATTTAAAACAGAAGAGTACTCATAATCAAGGAGATACATATCCTCTGCTGTTTTGTGGCACAGCTGTGCAGCTTAATGAATACCCTAAGAAGAGTTAACATTAAGTGAAACACCTATTTCAGTAGCTGACAATTTCTATATTACTAATGCTCATAAAATGAAAGCCAATATAGGCACACATGTAAAAATAATATTTTATGGTATTCTACAAAAAATAAGCCAGCTTTTTTTGAAAACGTCATTATAACAGTGAGAGAATATTTCAGTTACTGCATATAGGTAAGCATTTTTTTTTCTCCTGAGAAAAAAAATAGGTAATTATGCTGCCACATTGATCTCTCTCCCCCTTTTTTTTTTTTCTTCTGAAAAATAAAACCTGTTTCAATAGGTATATGTGCTAGGAAATGAGCTCAGGATTCTTTGATAAAATCTTTTTCGGCATTAAAAACTGTTAGCTCTGTTGCATATGAATTAAACTCTCAAGTAATTCACAAAATGACAGATGATAATTGCTGTGAAAAAAAGCAAATTATTTTGTTTATGAAGATTTATGAAGACTTGTAAGAGGAAAAAACTGTATTAATAAAAGGTGGCTCCCTATCCCTTCACTTTGCTGTTTTCAAAAAGGCATTTTCACACTATAGGTCAAACAGAAATGCATATTATGACATAAAATGAGTGAATATCCCTAGTTCTGTCTGTAGACTAACAAATTGCTTGTAAAACTGAATTGAGGTGTAATTTAATGCCATCTACTCCAAAAACTCATCAGCTAATGGTATCTAGCCTTATTTTCATTACTTCAATTTAAATAAAAAATAAAGGTACTATGGCATACTGCATTAAAAACAATAATAAGAAATGTTGTTGTAAATTTACATAAGCTCATATATGTAGAGGTAGCTACAGAGTCTAATGCTGTGTAGTGAAATGGAATTAAAAATTAACATAGTATAAACATCCAAATTAATTATTTTCAGCAGAGAGAGGTGTAAAAGCATGAATAACATGAAAAAGAATCCCAAAACATTCTTTCAAGAATTAAAGCCATTGTTATTGTTGCAAATCATCCATCTGCATAGAGGCAGTGGGAGACATAGAGAAGACAATGAAAACTCTTGCTTCCTAAAGTGCAGGCTGTAGTAGCACTTTCAGGCTCCAGAGTGGTACTTCAAGAGGGCCGCATACTGGTGCTCATTCTGAATACCAAAGAGGGATTTTACTCAATCTGGGGTGTATGGTGGCACAGATCCCACTGGCTAGTATAATTTTGCCACTGATCTAAGCAGAGAATTTAGACTTGAAATAATTGCACACATGGCAGTTTGAGTTATCTATAGTTTTAGGATTATGTCCATACCTAAAATATAATTTTTTTTGTAGCTGAAGTATGTCTTTTAGAGTATACCATGATCTAAATTCAGTCTGGTGAGGTTGTGTGGTATTTATGTTACACTTAGCCACACAGGTCAGCTTTAACATGATAAAACCTCAGAATCAGGGGTTGCCACGTTTTTGTCTGGACTGACTGTGCCACTGGGTGTAGCGGGAACTGGCTATGAACCTGAGATACAAATGCAGCAGAGTATGGACATGCGAGGGTGGCAGAGGGATTGAGATCAGAAGCACAGGGTGGTACCAGAGACTAAGGGCTGTAATCGCTTCAGCAGTGGTCGGGCAGTCGCCACCTCTGGAGTGTAACCTGTACAGCTTTTACAGAGAAAAAAAGAGTAAGTACCCAACGAATGGAACATGGAACACATAGGGTAAATCTGACAGAAAGCGGAATGAAAGATCAATTTAGGAGGTGCTGTAAGAAAACATATGAAAATATCCTAAAAAACTCCAAGAGTAAGGAGGAAGACACCCCGCCCCACATCACATTATATTCCTCCCGTAAAATTATTTGGATTAATGATTTGCTTAAATACCTCCTTTTTTTTTTTAATGAATGAGAATTAACTGCAATAATAATTTAGTTTACTAAAGTCAGCAATTACTAGAGTACTAAGAATTATATTAATTAGAATTTTGCAGTAATTAGGATGTATAGTTGTTAGAAAATTAGTAATTTCTTTATTATAATGCTAACAGATTGGTATAATTTACTAATATAAATTCTTCATTGTGCCTATATTGTGAGTTTCTTCAGCACACAGAAAGCACACAAAGGATGCTATCACACTTTGCATATTTGATGAGAGTCAGTCTCTCCTTTGGACAAAGTTCAGGCACCAACAGAAACATGTTTATGAGGCTACTTATGACACAAAACAGTTGCATTCACCTTTTACTGGCTTCATTTCCCATACAGTCATATATTCAAATATTTATTAGGTTTCTTTTACATTAAATATAACTTATCCTCAAAACTCTTCATGCTGCTCATCACTGAAACATTCTGAATTCACAAGTTTTACTGTTACTGTTTCACATGTGGCAAAGAGATATTTGGAGTATAACTACATTCCATTTCATCAAAATGTCAACTCTCTTTCTGAGGAAACATGTATGACTGGAGTCACACAGCATGATGTGAAAATACCAGCTGGTAATCCAGCTGTGGTACCTTGTTACTGACTGCAGCCATCGAGTGACTGTCATGCTAATATGGCTGTAATCTTCCCAGGTATGGCTCTAGATGCCTTACTGCAAAATCTATATGCAGCCTGAAAGCCTTGCACTCAGGGTCTTAAAGGTACTTAATCATATTAAGAAGTCAGATAAATGACTCAGGAGGATTTTTAAAATGAACCCTCACACATTTCTCTGCGGAGCTGAACAACACAAAAAAAATTTGATTTTAATAAAGAAGAAATATAAGCCTCTTATCCTCAGTTACTCAGAGCCTTAACCACTGACCTGTCCTTCCTTATTTGCATAAAATAATGATCAATAATGTAAATTTTCACATCAAATTAATCCCTCACACTCAGTTGACAGTTATTTCTTTAAAAGGTATCTTCAGTAACTGCTCTGCAACTATTCATTCTTTGGAACAATATTCCACATTTTAGTTGTGCGTAGGAAAGAAAATAAAGGGAATTCACCTACTTTTTCTTCTTTAGCTCTGTTTTTAGTTTAAAATACAAGATGCTTCTCTAAAAACATAGGAAACAGACCAGATGATCAAAAAGAGCCAATTTGCATGGAAGAAACTGTCAAGTTAAAATTGAGATATTCAGATTTTATATAGGAACTGACTTCCATAGTGAGTTTGAATAAATCCTAAGATTTTCATGCACGGATTTTGTTTCTGCTGTTTTTCTTTTTTTTTCTTTTTTTTTCTTCATAGATGCTATCATGAAACTAAGCTTTGTGTATGGCTTGAACCAACTTCTATCAGAATAAAAGATAGTTTAGCACAGCGAGACTTCTGCAGTAGTGTTAACTTCACTTGAACTTGGAAACAGAGTATGGTATGGCAGGCAGAACAGGGTCAAATCCCACAGCTGTAACAATTTGATCATGGATTTTGTGAGACTGCGCATCACCTTAGTTTTCCATAACTAATTTTTGAAATAATTTTGTCTACAAATGCAATCCATAGCTGGTAGAATTAGCATATATCACAGAAGAAATTCTTAATTTATTCGCAAAATCAGTTAATTGTAATGAGATCTTTACAGCATAAATAAGAAAGGGAGCCAGTGCAAGCTGACTCACAGGAAACTGTTTCAGAGTTGAGTCTGTTTTAGCATAATAATAAAAGGGATTGTAATTCTTTGACAAAAAGCATATTCCATGCTCATACAACTGGCGATAATAGCTGAATGGATAGCCAAAATTAAATTTTCAAAGAGTAGCTTTTGATCTTAATGACTACAGAATGTTTTAGGAAAGTAGAAGAGAGTGGGAAAGGTCATGCCTGTGTTGGTACTTGGGTTTTTTTTGTGTGTCTAACAACCAGTATATGACATCATAGCAAAAAAATTCTAATTTTTTCAAAGAAATTGGATTAGAAGAGAATCAGATAGAATAAATAATTTGACAAATTGATGCTTATCATCTCAGTGATGTTTCTTCTGTGGAACCTTATCAAAATTTTAGGATGCAAGCAATATTCTGAACAGAAGATATGTTAAAAAGCCTTTAATTCACTTACATGTGGTTATCCACGTACTCCTGCTAAAGTAACCTAAAGACAAACAAAGAGTATCATGACATCCATGAAGCTGACATGGTAAGGACAGCCTGTCAGGGAAAACTGAACAGCCACACAAGGTTCTAATTTGTTGAAACAGTAGGAATCTGTGCTCTAAGGCCTCCTGTATCCCCGAATTTTGTTTCATATATGGTCTTGAAAAATTTCACAGGTGCTGCACTAATGTGAGTGAGTTAACTAAGGATAACCCTGTGGCTGTTTCTGGTCTGAACCAAAGAGGAATCACCTGAAAAATTCAGTTTTGCTCCCATTCTGCCATCTGAACTTTGGCAGCATGATAAGAGGTTTGATCTAAGAGTGACTGAGGTGGCTGTTAGTGATGATCTGTACCTCAGGATGTGAAGGGAAAAATTAAAAAAAAAAAAAATTAAAAAGGGATTGCAAACAGAGAGGAATTTGATTCAGTCAGCTGAACAGTCAGAAGAATTTCAGCAGTAGAAAATGAAATAAATAAAGTTGTACTCTACAGGTTGCTTTTAGCATCACTGAAATTTATCTTTCTTCTGCATCATTCCACAGATTTCCTTGAAATGCTTTTCTAATACTGGAAAAAAGAAAAAATGAACTTAAGAGAGAATTCAATTAATATTTAGTGTATAAGTAGTACAAAACTCTTTTTCATCTGGATAGTATCGGCAATTTAATCTCACATTAATTTTGTACAGATGTTCAATGACAGAAAGTTAAAATGTAAGATCATTGGAATTCTGTCAGGTCTGCTAGCATTCTGTTCGTTACAATTATGGACATAGATTGAAAGTTTATAGAAAAAGGAAAATTATTTTATGTATGTAAAGACACAAAATTTAGATACACATGTAATAAATGCTGATTAAAAATAAGAAGAGATCTACAAAAAACCAGACAGTAGCTGACAGGTTCTGCAACTAACATAGCAGTGATGTGATTGGCAAAGTTCAGATAATAGATTAAAAAAAAAGTTCAAAAATTACAGAAAAAAGCAGAAAGATTTTACCCTTTTGATAAAAGAGAAGCTCAGCTTCTCCAGAGCAGAAACAAACATCTTCAGTGGAACAAATATCTTCACTTACTGTTAGCATACTGAAACCACGCCTGCAAGATAATTAATTACTGACATTTATCAGTAATTAACACTGTCTTCCCCATTTCAAGTTTGCTCTAATTGGATTGTTTTTCATAGCTTAAAACATTATATGCGTGATTAAGCTTGAGCTTGGGTTTAAGCATCAGCTGTTAGATAGGGGAAGATTACTTTCTGGAGGATCATACAAGACAAATGCATCAAAAATAGACTCTACAAAAAGTTGAGAAATGACTTTACCAATCTTTGTTTCTGAACTCTGTTGAACCACATAAACAGCATTTTCCAAAATGAGTAATGAGCCAGTATCTTTTCCAGGTTATAATACCCGGTTAATATGACCAGCCAAGGGAATTCTTCAGGGGCTAAACACAAAATTTTTTTGTGTCTAGAAAAACTGGACTCTGAGCAGATTTAGACAGTTCTCGGCTCTCTCTTTTTTTTTCCTGGTAGAACAGCAGACATTCCCATCCCTGGACTTTTGGCAGAGACACCAGTAGAGAGACTGGTATAAATTATGTGTTTCCTACTATTATGCCCAGTAAATTTCTTCTCTATGAGAAAAATAAAGAACATTAGAATTTTTATCTGCTTCCTCACTGATACTTTAAAAATTATAAGATAAAGATTTTTGAAGGACGAATGCCTATTAGACTCTTTTATATGAGTTTAATTTCAGTGAAAAATGGAAACTTGGTTTCTTCTCCAAGTAATAATTATTTTTCTTTGATTTTATGACTATTGCTGAGCCCTGGTGGTGTCCGGCCAGGCAGGGCTGTGGGGTCCCACAGGCTGGGGCACCAGACCATGCGAGGAGCTCACACTCACAGTGCCCAGCACACACACGGGCACGGGGGAGAAGCAATCACAGCGGCACAAGGAGCACACAGGGGGCTCTGTGGAGGTTCCAAGAGTCCGGTCCACCCTGCAGCCTGGAGGGTCCAGGGACAAAGATCCCCAAAAGCCCGACTCCGGCCCTTAAGTACTGAAGGGGGCGGGGTTTACAACAACCAATAGGGAGTGGGCTGGGGCAGTACAATGCTGATGGACAGATTGGGGAACCAATGAGGAGGGGCAGGAGGAGGGACCAAGGAGAAGGGGCCAATGGGGCATCGAACTGGGGAGAACATTCCAGAGAAATTCCATATAAGGACAAAAGGGCGGGAAGGCCAAGTGGGAGAATGGAATTAAACTAAATGTATATAGAGCCTCGGGGTGTCTTGGGGAAGAACTTTGAATCACATTAATTGAGGAGGATAACCCTTTCAGAGTCCTGGTTAGCAGGCCCACTGATTCCCCACATATGACTCCATGGAAACTGTTTTTTGAGAATGTCTCTGTTTTCCTGGAAAAGCCCAGATGAGATCATACCCTGCAAACAATGTAAATGATTAATTTTCTTTTTTTTCCTGTCTTTATTAAGAAGTAGAATCCTTCACTCTTTCACTTTCCTGAATACTAGAGCCTGAAGGAGATATAAGACAAATTATCTCTGCAGGTCTATTCAGTCATGTCTTCTGGGGTAATTACTGTCTTTCTGTACAATATTTAAAACAAAAGCTCATCATACTTATTATTGCAATAAAACCTAGTTTAATCTAATTTCATGTATTTGAGAAGTTTTGTTTCTTTGTTTTTTTTCACTTTTTTCCCCCTTTCTACTTCAATAATTTCAGTTACAATAGAAATACACGTACAGGAATATTATTAAAATACTGAGGTCCATAAATATATAGTCAATTTTTGTCTGTTCTATGCTGTCTATCTTTTGTAAAAGTAAACAACCTAGATATTGGTACACGAGATTTGCATGAAGCTGCTTATGCACTGCTTTAGATCTTACGGAGTTATAAAACAGGAAAAGAATCTCCTTATATACTAGGTTTTCCAAACCAATTTGGTTCATATTATTATTTTAAAAGTTACACAGGTTTAATTAGAAGATTTTGTACTTAGAGGAGCAAAACTATTTTCTTTTATTCAATGAACTACTCAAAATCTAGAATACTCCCCCATCTTGTTCTGTAGATCTCCAGTATTCTTTTGAAAAATTAATGTCAAATTCACCATTTAATGTAGTTCTACATTGAATTAATCATATTAGCATATAACTTTAAAGAGTAGGTATAAAATTATGTAAAACCTTAATATTTATCTTGTGATTATTTGTACTTTGCTTTCTACAACTCACACTGTATCTCTATATAGCAACAAATTTTAAAATATCTTGATCTATTTATTATAAAATATTTATTTTGATTAATTATTTTCTTCACCCCATTTTGTTGACAGGTATTTAGCATTCAGTAAGTTTTTGTACAATTTATCAGATGTATGGTAGAGTTCTTGATTAGTGTTCTGCTCAAAGATTGAGATTACAGATCTGAAGCTCAGCTTCTGAGATCATTCCTAAAACATTCAAGAACAACTCACAGTTTCAACAAACTTCTTTTAAGTAAACTTATTTATTAAAATGCTTCTGAGATATGAACTCAGACGTAAGTATAGTCAAGAAAGTTGATTTATAAAGTAAATGAATATTCATGGTCAGCATTTTTTATGCTTTCAAATCAACCTCCCGCTGCCAAGAGAAGCCAGTGGAACAAGTGCATCTTGCAATGTGTCCAGAGACTCCCATTTTGCTCTCTTGCTTAATCAAGAGGAGTGCAATCGTTAAGTGAATCCTGAATGCTCAGTATCCAAAGAAAGAGACTTTTATTTACCTGCAAACATATTTTCCCAAAATTTTTTTTCCTCCTTTTGACAGAGGCGTCACTTCAGTCATTTTTGCAGAAGATTGCACCATGAGTTCACAATGAAATTACGTAAGGGTAACAAGACACTATGTTATCTTTATGAAGGTCAAACAAATCTTCCCTCCCATAAGCGGGATTGGAAAACTGGTATCAGAGGATGAGAAGGCTGAGGTATTCATACCTGTTGTGGCCTTTCAGAACTTGAAGAGGGTCTATCAGAAATATGGGGAAAACTTTTTAGCAGGTCCTGTTATGGAGATACAAGAGGTAGTGGTTTTATGCTGAAGGAGGGTAAATTTGGATTAGAAATAAGGAAGAAGGTTTTTTTACAATGACACTGGTGAAGTACTAGAACAGGTTTCCCAGAGAAGTGATAGATGCTCCATTCCTGGAAACATTCAAGGTAAGATTGGACAGGCCTCTCAGCAACCTGATCTGGAGGAATATGTTCATATTCATATTACAGGAGGGTTGTGCTAGAGCACTACCTCTTGTCCTATCCTGGAGATCAAGTGCCCCCTCAAATGGTACTAACTTGAGCAGAAGTGTGTTACTGCCTGAGGGTAGGACAGGCTGGATCTCCAAATGGATGAGGTTCAAAAAGCCCAGGTTCTGCACTTGCCTCCCAAAAATCCCATGAAAAGCTACAGGACGGGGAAAGAGTATCTGGAAAGCAGCCCAGCAGGGAGGGACCTGGGGATGCTGTTTGACAGCCGGCTGAACTTGAGCTGGCCTGTGCCCAGGTGGCCAAGAAGGTCAATGGCATCCTGGTCTGTATCAGCAACAGTGTGGCCAGTAGCACCAGGGCAGTGATTGTCCCCCCGTACTCAGCACTGGTGAGGCCACACCTTGAATTCTCTGCTCATTTGTGGGCCCCTCACTACAAGACAGACAGGTGCTGGAGTGTGTCCAGAGAAGGGCAACAGAGCAAAGGACGTGGAGTGTAAGTCTGATGGGAGTGACTGAAGTTGTTTAGCCTGGAGAAAAGAAGGGTCAGGGAAACAGATGGAGGTGTGTTTTTCCATACAGATAAGGGTAAACAGCCTCAAGTTGCACCAGTGGATGTTTAGACTGTATATTAAGAAAAGTATTTTCCCCAAAAGGCTTGTTAAGCATTAGAACAGAGAGGTTTGAGAAGTGGCTGAGTCACTATTCCTGGAGATATATAAAATGGTGTGTAGATGTGGTGCTTATTGTCACTATTTAAAGTCAGACTGTCAGTGCTAGGGTATTAGTTGGACCCAATGATCATAATAGTCTTTTCCAACCTATATGATTCTGTTTCTATTCTCTGAATATAGGTCCTAGTAAAATGTCTCTCGCTATCTTTCTTTTAAGCCTTCTTTAAGTATTGAATAGGCACAATGAAGTCTCCAAGCAGAGATATCCCTACTTCAATGTATGATAAGCTGTCCTGAAGTGAAACTGTCTCACTCTTTTTCATCTTACCTGCTTAGGTTTGCTTACAATATTCATTAGAATCAAACTTCAGCCTTCTCTAGGATCATTGTAACAACCAAGTTATTATATAATTGTCTTTTTGCTGTATACTTAATCAAATATAAAATCTTATAGTCATTCAATTTAAAGCATGTTATCACCACAAGTAACTAAAAGCACTATGGTTAAAACAGCCCAGTGACTGAGGTACCATGTTAAGTGGGAAAAGAATAAAGAGGAATTTTACCCGTGTCACAAAGAGCAGGAAGTTGGGTCTGAGTACATTGCCTTCAAGTGATATTCCAAGTCTTTTTTTTTTTTTTTTTCCATTTATGAAAAGACAAGCCCATGTTTTGAAAAAAATTCAAATCACACACTGCAGTTAAAATAGTCAGGATGCAACACCTACATGAGAATATCTTGGTGAATGGTGTTAGACACTCGGCCAGTTTGCATATTATGTTCAAAATTATACAGGTTTGTATAAAGTAGAACAGATTCAGGGAACCTTACTAGAAGAAAAGTAACATCTTAGAAAATGTAGATGTTTCCAGTCTTAAATGGCATGAATGGGGGTTTTCTGAAAGATGCTTCTCAGGAAATCACCAGTGTGGGGAAACTAGCAGAAAATTCTGCTGTGTCTTGTGATTTATTCTTCTACAGCAGGCTGTTTTGATCACTTGTTCCCCAAGTTTCTGCTGGCACCATGCTGTGCCCCATGGCTTCAAGATATAATTTTTTCACTGCGTTTCTTGTTTGTTTGTTTTTAAATCAAACGTCTGAAAAGGTGTGAGTGCTGTGCTAAAACTCACATGGCTTTTTGAAAATGTAGAGATATGTTATGTGGCCAGGTAGAGGGAAGCAGTGGTTATGGACACTGAGACTGCAGAGTTTGTGGTACAGTCTTACAGGGCTGTTTTGATGTAGAAGAGCACTTCTACTGTGGTTACATTCTTCATGTCTTGTGGGAGAGCTCTCATTATTTGATATCTTGTGCTAAGATTTTTTCTGTAAGAAAGAAACTTGGAGTGCTCCAAAACATTCAACTAGCATAATACCAATTCTTTAGTGTTATGCCTTATTTATACAGATTTGTTCACTGACCGTCTTCTATTCAACATTGCAGATACCCCCTTTTTAATATGAAATAGCTGAAAATGGATCAGGGAGCATTTGAAATGAAATATTGCTCTGTGATCAAATTATGAGTGCATTAAACTCCTCTTGCTTCAATTTTACCAAAGATCTAAGTATATTTAACTTTATCTCCAGAAAATGTTGTCTCCATGTAGTTTCACTCATATAACTGTAGTTTCATTAAAGCCTAGACAGTATATTTAATTTTAAAAATAACACCTCTGGTGGCATTTATTTTGAGATCAAGATGCTGAAATGTTGCTGGTTCTATGCAAGTATCTTTATATAAAATAGTGAATCATCCTCCATTTAAAGGCTTAATTAATTTTCCCTAAATGTAAATGTCTAGAGCCATTTGAGATACCCTCTAGTACCACAGAGATACAGAAAGTAAGGAAAATCATGCCCTTCCAAGAAGTTCATGTGAGACTGCATCTCAAATACCAAATGCAGAGGCAATTTAAACATGGGCTGAGTCAGTGGCAGATGCTCAGAGCAATTTCGATGACTGTGCAGAAAGGGTTTGAGATATATATCTTAACACAGGTGTCTAGATATGAGATGATACATGGGTATCTATTGGATCTCTAGGTTCCATTCCAAGAAAATAATTTTCCCCTTATTTTTATGCAATACCTGCCAGCCTTGGATGATTGATGCATCCCAGTCAGTATTAGATATCTCTCTTAGCCAATTGAATCAAGCTCCAATATCTTTCTCGATCTCATAATTGTATTGAAAACATTTTGTTAACCAAGGGACTGACCTGGTTTTAGCATTACAAGGGGACATTTGTTGTTGGGCTTGTCCATAGGCAGACACTGTACATGTAGGTGCCTAAAACGCAGTACCTCAATCTTGTAGCAAATTCTCTTTTTAATGCATGTTTTAAGCATATTTTATTTATTTTGAGAAATTTAATTTAAAAGTTGATAAAATATTGATAGTTGAAAACCATAAAGCCCATGCTGGAAAATATTACATTAAATTATTTGAGCAGATATGCAAACACGCAAATCCCCCACTAATTGAACACAGTATTAATTTACAGACTAGTGTTTCTGTTTATAAAACATCTCTCACTTTGCTTGACACTTTTTTCTTTTGCTTGGTGCAATTTGTGAATTGAAGGCTCTGTGTTCATCATATTTCTAGAACTGGATCAGTAAACTGAGAAATTATATTGCAATGCAATGGTATTAGGATACTAAAAACTGATTTGGTTTGTGACTTCTTAGAGGAAAGTACATTCAAATATGACTTAATGGGACTAGAAATTTATCCTCACTAAAAATACTTATTTTTTCACTTTTATGGAAAAGATTTGTAAATCAGCTGAAATTAAAAATGTGAAATTAAAGAGGTGGAGGAAAGGTGTGCTTTAAAAGCTTTGGAATTTGTTCTGAAGAAAAGAATCAGATCTTCAGCTACTCAAAGATTGAGTATCACTCATAATTTATAATTTATTTGACAAGTCCACATATTAATTAAAAAAATCTATAAAGCTAAAATGAGCTGATAAATTTACAATATTGTCCTCCTTAAATGAAATGTGTTTCAATATTTATGCATATTCAGATCATATGAAGTTAATTTTATATTATTATTAAGAACAAGATAGGTTATTTATGTGATGTTTCATAAGATGACAGTTTAATTTATGCTTTGGATTTGTTTTCTTTCATTTGGCTCTGTGGCATTTGCCTCTACATGAAATTGGATTCACTTTTAGAAATAGATATATTTTTTTCAATCAACAATTTTTCCATCTTTGGGACAAGATCCTGAAATGATGTAATTTAGTTGTCCCCATGAAATCAACCATATCACACAAATAGAGCAAAATGGAGATTCACAGCAGCAAGGTCTCAGTCTTCCTCTTACAAAGACAAACCAAAGTGCATTAAAATTAGCTTTTGTGGAGATTTAAACCTGGAAAGGACCGGAAATAGGTGCTTATCCTATCTTTCTGCTTCAAAGGAATAATACCTATATCTTTGTTGGTCAGTTCCTAAAGACCTCCACAATAGTACATCCAAACCTCCCCAGACACACTAAAAACTAGATTTTTATTATATTGCCATTATTTTTTACCAGAGAAAATTATTTACTGTATCCTCACCTCTACTTCTGCATGACTTCTAGCTAGCAGGCTGTTTGCTGTTGATAGCAGTTATTTCAGGCTAAACTTAGAGTATTTCATGTAACCTATAGAGTCTTGTAAAATTTCAGCCTCTTAATCATTCTTTCATCATCTAAATATCTCTTGGAATGCTATTTCTGTCCTCTAATATACTTGAAGTTTATATTACTTTGATATCAACATGAAAAACTAATAGTCGTATTCATGACTTAAGGTCATTAAGTCAAATATTGAAAAGCAGCCGTCCGGGGACAGCACCATAAGAATATAATTTGATGGATTTTTCCACTTGGACAGTGAACCATTAACCATTCTCTGACTGTATATTTCCAATTAATTTTGCAATCCACTTATCATAAATGCATTCAAACAATTTCCTTTTACATGCATATGATGTTGACACAAAATTAAAAAAAAAGTAAAAAAAACATTACTGGAGCCAAATATAAAACTCTAATTTGTTGCTTCCTTTTCCTAATTTATTGTTTCCTAAGGCCTGGTACGTTATGCTGGGAAGAATTAAACTGATTTGGCATGATTTGCTCTTGAATAATCCCTGTTGGCTGTTACATACTAAAGGTCTTAAGTGCATGGACTAAAAGGCTGTGACTTGTGAAATCAGAAGAGAGTTTGTCATAAGATGACATTGCCCAATACATCTTGTTATTTCTGTAGTAAGGCTTAGAAAATGTTATCTCTTCCATGGATTTTGTGACAAAAAAAAAGTCACCTGTCATTATTCTTTGACAAGTTGATTTCTCCTATTGAACTGATGTAGATGAACACAGAATGGTTTTAAATTATTTGTAAAGCTGAAAGATGACCTTTTTAGTCTCAGTAGAAATTTGAAATGAAGAGAGTATTGCTTGACTAACGTGGCAAGGACTGGTATTCAATGAACATTGTTTTCTTAGGTTACCAATATATGAGGATGACAATGGCCTAGGTAAGGAAAAAAGAAAAAAAATCAAACCCTATTGTTTGCAAAAATAATTCAGTTATCTAAAAATATGTTTATTATTTTCATTTTTTAACTCACAAATTTAATAGTTGCGACATTTTCATGGTTTACACGTCAGTGAGGGAACTAATAATCAAGAGACTATTATGTGTGGAATAATGTACTAATTTATTCATTTTTGGCTTCTCAAAAATATTCTCTATGCACTGTATATCCACTGGGAAGGAACTATTAGATCTAAAGCAGAGTAACCTGTGAGATGAAATTAAAGGACAGATAAACAATACATATACACAAAAACTTAGGTAAGTTCAGCCAAGCACAATGACAAAAGTTTGATTCTTAATGCACTTTTGTGTGAGGACAGGGAGTAAAGGTCTAAAGCTTTTGCAGGGGTTTATGGATAGGTAATATCCGCATGGCAGAACCTGAGGCCATCAAACTTATTTGTTGTCACTCCTTTTTTAAGCTAAGAATTAAAACAGAGGTTTTGATGCTGCTGTCAGCTGTACCAGAAGTGCTGGCTACTGAGAATAATACATTTGGGAAATGAGATCTGAGCTAAATTCTTGTTCTACCCAATCCTAAACTGCATCTTCTGAGAAAATGCTACAAATATGTTTGAAGGGAGAAAACTTGAAAAAATAATTTCAAACTTTATTTAGAACCTAGAAAACTGAGAAAAATTTTTGGTGCTCAGTGGATTAGCAGTCTATCACATTACTGAATTTTCCCTCCATGGTGTGAATCCCCACAATGCCTCTTGGAAGTATTACATCTGTGTTGGTCACCAGTACACAAACAACCAGATCTCCAACATAAAAACCAAACCCTCTTTCAGTGCTTCTCTGTGATGCTGTGCCACTTGACTTCTCCAGTGAGAGATGAATGTCAGCAAGTGCCTTCTAAGAAGCACAGACTAAGCCTCTGGGCTGTTGGGGTCCCCCAACACAATGCAGCCATACTCTCTGATAGACAGGAGTAATTCCATGGGAAAAATTTTCTTCATGAACAGTGTGGAAATTTAGGGCATAGCACAAGCTTCTGAAAATCAATTTAGGTGCAAGAAACTACATTTTAGGTAATACCACGCTTATATATTAACTATGAACGATTGTGACATTGGATTGAAAAGATCATATTGTGGTTATAGCCTTGAATTTTATTGACAAACAAAATTAATGGAATTTGCTCCATAAATTAAATAATCCCATCCATGAATGTGTACAAAAATATAAAGTAGGGAGAAAACTCTTATCATTGCCCTTCCTTTTCTATTCTGTGTGTTTATTCCATGATCAACAAGGAAGACTCAGAAGTGAGCCTTGTGTTTGTCTTACAAGAAATATTCTGAAAAGGCAGCAACTACAAGGCTCCATGTACACTCTCTCCCTTCTTAGGTGTTTGATGGCCTTAAAATAACTCTGCCTATAGCTCTTGCAGCTTTTATAATTTATGTGACTTCTATATTAAATAATAGGCAAAAGGTAAGAATTGTGAGTGGGGAGGTAGCTGCAAATCTCCAGAATGTAACCTTACATTTCACACAAAGTTTAACCAATATAAGTGTGTAGGAAGGAAGAAATATTCACTTCTGGTGGCTGGTGCTTTTTGCTCCTGCATTACTGTTTGCTTTTTGGCTGGGTAGCCTACTCAGCTTAAATTGGGGTTATATGTCTCCTCCTTACACAGAGGAGTTTAGTATTACAGTCTCAGAGTATAGCACAACACCTCACTTTGTGGGTCACTTCATGTGTTTTCAGCACGATAATCAATGAACTGGACAGGAATTACAAACATTGCAATCCTATCAAAATTCATTGATAATCTTTCCTACGAAATTTTACTTTTCTGCCTGTTTGATATAGTTAATCTCAGCTGCTCAAACATTCATGGAAAATAAACATGAAAAGGTAAAGAAAGTGGCTGAGCTGAAATTTGGTCTAGAATCTCAAGAAGCAGCTCCATTTCTGTTCTCTTTACTATTCAGCTAGTTGTGGAAAGAAAGCTAATGTTCATGTACCTTTTAGCTGCTAGCATTTCTGCTAAAACAGTAGCTTTTAGAAACACCAGGGAATGTTATAGATGGGGAGAAAACACACAAGACTTTTAAACTGTCTTTTGCTTGCCATACATCAACCTCTCCTATTTTTATCTTTCCTCTGTAAAAGTAACTAAGAAACAAAGGCTCAAAACTGTAGAAAGCAGGTTTCAGAAAGTACAAAAGTCTTCCTCAGCAGGCCAAACCTCTGATAGTTTGGCTACTACCCATATTTAGACATTTTCATTTGCTGATTTCCTTATACAATTCTCAATGAGGAAAGCATGGTGTGGGATTATTCTTCACTGAATCCTGCTACCTCTCCTTAGGATCAGTTTATTGAGTCATCATTTGCACAGTGCAAAGAAACTCTGCATGAGATATGTTCTCAACTTGAAAAGTAAGAAGCAATTACCAGTTCAATATGTACAGAATATAGCTAAGATTTGATGATTTAATGATCGTTTAGGCTAAGCATTAATTTCCTCACCCGTACTTTTAAGGCACAGTGAGATTTTCTGTTGGCCTCAGTCGTCAGTCAGAAGGCTCAAAGCAGCCTCTGTCAGTCCTCGAACAGGTTCTCAGTGAGGTGGCTCTGAGTTACCAGGTGTCATCTGCTCTGTCTTCACTGGTGACACTGATCAACTCAATTTGAAGCCCCAGTGATTCCTAACTACTCAACTAGCTGTACAAGTTAATTTTTTAGTATTTTATAGTTTTTCATGCTAGAGCTTTTCTCCTTGAATGCTTGAGTCACTAATTATCTTGTCTCAATAGAGCTATCTCTGGTTGCAATATTATCTTTCTTCTTTTTTAGTCCTATTTTCTCACATCTCTCTAAATTAAAAAATTTTCAGTAGTCAAATACCAACCTATGCTGCTGGGCCAGACCGTAGCTGGATCTTGAACTCTTGACTGCTGAGCACAGTGGAAAAGGGGTTTACACCAATATTATCAACAAAAGAGGTTTATAATCTTTATATGTAATTTTTTCTATGTGAAAAAAATCAGCACGCAAATCAAAGGCAATCAAGATATAAACAGTTTAATTATGCATTTTATAAAGTGAAAGCAAATCTTTCTTCTGCTGAAATTTGTGAGTCCAGAAGAACTTATTGCAACAAAGATGCTTGAAATTTGAGGGTTTTCAATTTTTTGTGTTTCCAGCTTCAATGTAATAAATTCTGACAAATAGCTTTGATATGTCACAACGAATAACATATTTTGAGCTAATGTGAAAAAATTTCTGATACCTTACTATGTGCAATCATTACAAGCAGAGAAGTTGTTGACTGTGTGCAGGAAAATATTTGAGTTTATTTGAAATTTTCTTATTCATAAAGTCGCATTTGTAATAAGAGAAGGAAAAAGGACCTAAAATATTTTTTTCAGAGAAAATAGTATCACAGATGGACATAGGAAAAAGAAAAACAGAAAAGCAGTCACATTATCTATGCAGAACAGTTACAGCAAGTTCAAATGTTCAGATTTGACAAAACCAGAAACATTTATTTATCCATAGATATATAAATACATAATACATATGTATAATTTATATAATATATATATTATTTATACTGCAATTTTGCTATGAATAGCATGAAGCATTCAGTAATTGTCAAGGACTTTTCTTTAGCTGCTCCTTGTTTCACAGGTCAGCAATGAAAAATAAAATAGGAAGTAATTTCACCCATTTAATTTACTTTTTTAAATTTGTTAATTGCTTTCCAATTCAGGATATCTACTTGTAACTATGATAGGACTGTATTTCTCTTCATACAAAATGGAGTATTGAACATTAAAGTAAAAATGTATTTTCTGCGAGTTAAATTTCCTTACTTTGCTAATAGCGCTTTGACAATGAGAAATGCTCATGTGTCTTCCTACAAGCAGTAAGAAATAATAATTTTTAAAAATTCTCAAAACAATTGTGTAATTTAACCACCAGTGATCATCACACATAAAGATTCTAGCCTTAAATTGAAAATATGCCTTTTCAGAAAATGCCCAGTGAGATGATTAGCACCCTTTTCCTAGTACACATCCTGGGTGATAGATAACTCAACATATGGCTCATTTGTTTGGCTCACTGATTTTATTATTCTCACTTTTGCAAATGTTGCATGTTGCATCGAATTACTGTTAATCACCTTTCAGGTACCAGCAAACACCCTCCCAGTTCACATAACAGGCCTCATCTCAGCTGCCTTCTTTGGAAAGAAGAATGCAGTAACTCTGAACGATGGGTCTAATGAAATATCATAACTCTTTTCTAGGAAGAATAATGAACAGTACCACCTGTGCTAGTACAGCCATACTGAGCAAGATTTGTTATATTAAAGGCATGCAGCTGCTTTGGATTGCCCTGAAGCTCAGTGCTTGGACTATTATTTATAATTTTTGTGTTCTTTATTTACTGAGAGCAGTTAGATCTATTAAAATGTAGATACAGATATAAATATCTGAACTTTTTTTTTTTAAACTCAGAATTTTCTTGTTCATTTTGGTCAAGGATCTCTCAGCCATACCTGGAACATTGACAGCACACAGATAATGCTATCTTTTTTCTAACTGGGAGCACAAGTGAACTCTTACTTTACCTTTTCCTTCAGAAGTGAAAGGGCTACAAACTGCAAACTGTTGACTAATTAGCTGCACGACAATCATGTGCATTGTTTGGAGTAGCTCTAATGAATTTTCACACACTTTATGCAGGAATCTGCATAAGGCTTAAACTTTTTTAAATGGAAGCTCCAGATAGCACCAAGGGATACCCATCTTGGCTGTCTCTTTCTGAGTTTAGATGTAAATAAGCAAAGATTCACAAGCTATTCCTACTCGCCAGCAGGATAAATAAAGGCAAATATTCTGTGGCAGGAATAACAGAAAAGGGCAGCCGGAGCTTGAGTACAGTCAGATGGGGAGGTAGGGAAGGCTATGAATCAAAATCTTCTGTTACAGTACAGAGTAAATAAAGTTTATTAGAAAGCTGAATTTAACTGTTTTAATATTGATACCATTGCATATACATGGATCCTACTCTTTAGGTGTGTATCAATAAGGGCTCTATATTTGAAATAAGTAAATCTCATGTTTAGAGACTCTATGTTTAATTTATTCAGACCTTCAGCCATTCAATCACCAATATTTCTCTACTCCACTTATTATGAAGATATTAATTTCCTTCCTCCTCTTTATTAGGACTTCTTGTTTGCTAAAGATGAGAAAAAAACACACCTAAATGTGATTGCTGTTTTGTGCTGCTGCCCTTCCCATGGGTGCTTCAGGGTGAGGTATTCTATAACTACACAGACAAAACACTCAGGCAATTCTTTAACCTCCCCCACTCATTAAAAAGTTAAACGTAGACTTCAAAGGCGTATGTGGACTGGAATAATAAATCACAGGAGAAATCACAAAAAGTGATTTCAAGACCTTATTAAAGTACATGCTTATTTTCCTCTCTCATATGGAGCATCCCTCTTGCAGATTACTTTGCACCCCAGCCTGGCTGGCACCTTTCCTACCTTCTATATCCTTTATTTAATTGTTGAGCTGTAGTTAACTTTTCTGCTATCATGCCCATGAGGTAGACATACTGCCTTGTCTTTTATTTCTCACTATGTCCATGCTTACTAGAGCTGATTACCTTGAGAAATTGCTCCATCTGTCGCACCTATTAATATGCCGGTTTCTATTATTTGGTTCCTGGTTTTGAGGGTGTTTGTGTTGTTGCTGGTTTTAAAAATTAATTTTTAATTTTTTCTTGTTTCATTAAAGAGAAAAAACCACCGCAAATCAATGCTAGTACGGAAACAAAAATGTCTGTCAACACCAGTAGGAAAACCATTACATGATCACTACAACATTTGAAAACAAACTATCCTCAAATTTTCGTCCATCACCGTGGTAAACATTAACTTGCCAATAACACAGTCACAGTAAGGATTCTCAAAAACAATTTTATGATTTGGTTTATTTGTTGCTGTCTGCTTTGTCTACTCATCAGTAGTACAATGTAATTCACTTCAGAAAGAACTGTTAACTACTGCTGAAAAATATCTAGTATTTTTTTAAAAAAACATATACAGGGTGCAATATTTTGTAGAATTTTAGGTAAGTCAATTAAAGGTTTTTCCTAAAATATAATAATTTTAAAACGTAAAACCT
Source organism: Petroica traversi (assembly GCA_025920805.1). Classification (NCBI taxonomy): domain Eukaryota; kingdom Metazoa; phylum Chordata; class Aves; order Passeriformes; family Petroicidae; genus Petroica; species Petroica traversi. The sequence goes on from JAHLSL010000023.1 coordinate 1,933,540, forward strand.
TTTATAAGGGAGACATTTCCTCTGTTTGTCATTTGCCTCTATTACCTTTCAATGTCCAATGCCAAATCTTTTACTCCTTTTTAAATTTTCTTCCCTCCTTCATAAAATCTGACCTTTCCTGGCTGAGTTTTTCTTAACTTTCCTTGATTCCTTTACCTATGTCTTCCTAATGCATTTGGTATTCTTCTGCCTTCCTATCTTTTTCAGATAGTCATTTATCCCTAAAATAACTCAGTAGCTACCATTCCTTCAGAATATTTTTCTAGTCTTGTTTGTCTGAGTACTGCAGTTCAGATAAACGCAGGGAACAAGGAAGATGAAACATATGGAAATACAAATACTTCTTGCCTGGAAAAGAATATTAAACAGTTTCAGCTTCTTTTGCTATTTGCTTTGCAACAGAAATCATCAAAGTCCATCAAGAGCATTACATGGGAAGAAGGTTTGATTGCTTTGAAAACTTATCGCAATATGTGCGTACACCTCTTTATATTTTTGAATATACAGATACTATTAATTTTCTTTAGGAAGTACTTGCTTGATGTGATTAATTTGAATCAACTCTACTGTGCTATATATAACCTTTGCTTTTATTAAGTATTATGAAAATTTGCTAAGATTGCATTTCTTTAACCTCTTCGCATATTGTGCTTTTGACTTTTTACAGTTTTTCTGAGCTCCTCCTCTTTGCCAGCCTTCTCAATACAAGACTTATTTGCCCATTTTCCACAGCTTATTACTATTATTATTATTACTATTACTATTACTATTATTATTATTATTATTATTATTATTATTATTATTATTATTATTATTATTGTTATTGTTGTTATTGTTATTATTGTTATTATTGTTATTATTATTATTTTGGGACTCTCTATGAATGTATCAGTTTAAAGCTTGGTGCTAATAATGTCAAGGTCATGGACTTGATTCCTGTAAAGACCATTTACTTCTAATTTGGACTTGATGATCCTTGTGGGTCCCTTCCAACTCAGAATATTCTGTAATTCTGTGATTCTGAAATCAGTACAGTAAGAATCCTCACAAATTATGCTTTTCACAAGTATAGTGTGCATAGCAGTGCAGCATTCACGGACTATAGAAGAAAATGAGGTCTTGTAAATGAGATGGCTGTTAATAGCCAAAAGTACCTCAGAAAATACAGGTCAATGGTCAAATTACTTTTTCAAAATAAATCTATGTGGCCATCAATTGCCACATTCACAATGGTCCAAAATCTCGTAAAATCAGATCACCATTAGTCTGACTTCACCAAAGATACAATTTCTCAAATTCTAGAATTCAGCCCTCTGTACTGGTTTGCCAGGCAAACATCTCAGCATGCCATCACAGACCTCTGTGCCCCAAGCTGACCAATCCTCAGGCAACCTCTGAGCAACAACCACCATAGAAGATAAACACCCCCTCTCCCCCTCCCCTGTTTACCAACTCCTTCTTCATCTACTCTTAATTTTAATTGCTGAACGTGACATTGTAGGGTATAGAATGTCCCTTTTACCAGTTTTGGTCAGCTGTCCCAACTTCTTGCTTACCCTCAGACTATTTGGTCAGAGTGGGGAAAAAAGAAAGCCTTGATGTTGTGCAAGCATTGTGCAACAATGTGCTGCCAATGGCTTTAGGCACAAATCCAAAACACAGTACTGTTTGGGCTGCTATGAAATAAATTAACTTTGTCCTAGTCAGACAGAGTATACCTATGTTTCTCAAACTGATATTTAAATTTTGGAATGTCAAATGATGTTTACCTAGTATACATCTTACCACTTACTGTACTGGCAATTCACACTATCTGTTATTCTGTATTGATTTTTGTTAATTTCTGACATAAATTTCAATACCCAAATTATAAGTTCAGTGAGTTGAGCTATGTTTGTGAGAATTCTTACTGTGACATGGTGAAACGTTTTTGTAAGCAAGAATTCACAGAAAATTAATCAAAATTTGAGAGTCTAGTTTTACTTTTTTCATTAAAATGAGTCTAGAGAAAAAAAAAAAACTTCCTATTATTCAAACTTATTTAAACACTTAGAACTTTAATTCACTTGAATAAAGTATTGAAAAGCTCAGTACTGAATTCACTGCAGGACATCTAATATCTATTTTTATGGTGGGAGGCAAAATTTGGCAAACAAAAGCTGAAAGGACTTCATTTTGCCCTCTTGTTCTCTGTGGGCTCTGCAGAGAGATCACTGGGATCAGTGAGAGTGTAGCAGTGGCTACACTCTAAACTATAATAAATCTGCTCATCCTGGCTTTGAAATTGTAGGGGGTCACATTGGCTCAAATCAGTTTTGCTTTCCAGCTGCTTTTGGTAAAGTTTGTGGTGATTCTGAGGTTGCCTCTGCTTATTGGCACTAGGAGAGAAGACAGTTGCTGAGCCAGGGATTTCAGGAGTTCTTCCTGCCATCTGCATCAGTAATCCACTGTCATAAAGTAAAATCTCTGAAATCTGCTCTAGGCTTTGTGAGTCCCACCAGTTTCCATCATCTCAAAAGGCAATTTAATGCATTGGTGCCTATTGTAATCCCAGTGAGAAGGGAACTCAGACTTCGTAAGATATCTCTTAAAACACCATATATTGGAGCTATGAGGAGAAATAAAAAAAGGATAGTCTAGATAATCTTATGACTCTTCATAAGGTCAGACAATCCCAAGTTCTGCAGCATCAAATGGACCTCCTAGCAAATCATGATGTGCAAAAACCATCCATGGAGGGTTTGCTGACATATTGGTTTTTGCAGCTCTTATAAGATTTTCTTGACAAAAAACGAGCCTGTCCACCAATTCTAGTGCTGCGCAAAAAGATGTTCTCATGTGAACAGCTGCTGTTTCACTTTAAGGTAAAGGCAAGAGTATACACGTGGCATAATTGCCAATGTCCATAGTGCGTTGCCTCAGAGCCCATCATTGTGATTCAGTGTTTGAGGACATCAGGTAGTGGCCCCTTCCAGAGGCTCAGGGGAGACCTTTTCTCTCTCTGCACCTGCCTGAGAGGAGGTTATAGCCAAGTGGGGATCGGTCTCCTCCCAGACAACCAGGTCAAGAGGACACAGTCTTAAGTTAAGCCAAAACAGGTTTAGTCTGGACTTGAGGAAAAATGTCTTCGCAGAAAGGGTGATTAAACATTGGAATGGGCTGCTCAGGGAGGTGGTGAAGTCACTGTCCCTGGAGATGTTTAAGTAAAGACTGGATGGCACTTGGATGCATGGTCTAGTTGACAGGGTGGTGTTTGGTCAATAGCTGGACTTGATGATCTCAAAGATCTTTTCCAACCCCGATGATTATGTGATTCTGTAATTGCTCTTCCCCCATGTTTATGTTACCAGGCTCTTTTCAGCTACTGGCTTCCATTGGGCAAAAGTTTAGAAAAAGAAGCAAGGAAGTGTTTGAGCCATGGTTGCTCCTGCTTACCCAGCTTGCCTTTTTCTGCGTAAACACTTGAACCATGCTCATGTGAACACATGCACAGAAGAAAACTTCCTACTGATAAAAGGAAGGACAGCCATTTGGAAGACTTCAACTTGGCCTTGGAATTTATACACAGTCATAGGAATGAAGTAACTATTAACTTGAACTGAAAAATTAATGAAACTTTCTGGTCTTTTCACCAGTTCATGAAGTCAGCAGATCTCTAAAGCTTTATGATGTTTTTAAACATGACTTCAGGATTTTGCCTGGAGACTTTCTTTACAAAAACTCCTAATCTGATTGGGTGGAGGTTGAGATACAACCTTGCATCTGTATAGAAAAAGGGAGTAAAATTGTGCTTTTTAAATGCCATATTTGCTTTAGACACTTTTTAAACAAATTAACTCTATCAAAGTTCAGATAGATACAGAAATCAATAAGATTATAGTTTGGTGAATAGTTTAAAACAGTATAAAAATCAAAGCAATTATAAGAGGACACGCTTGCTGTGAGTCTTTCCCAAAATTGTATATCCCGTTGTCTCCATGGTGACATGGATTATTATTATTTATATTATTATTTACATCTAGGCACACAGTCCTTGTGAAGATAATACTCCCTTTTAAAGTTATGTTAACATTTTATTTTAGGATGAATAGAATACTATTAAGGTTCCATAAAGCAGAGAAGATACAAAGACCTCTGCTGCTTCAGACTGCAGTGTAAATACTTCCACTTTTTTCTTTTTTATATTTTTTAAAAGTGGCATAAAAAAAACATATACTTTCCTCCACTGAATGAGCAATGGGTTCAGATCTCCAAAAAAAGAGGATTTGTAGCAGCTCTGAAATTTTTCCTAGCCCACTAGCTGGAATTCCAAATCCATACAACCTTTGTAAATTTGCTACCCATAAAAATCCTTTTTTATTCTGGTTTCATTCCCTTCTCTGTCCCTTTCTAATTATATCAGCTCAAACAGTTTTTTTAACACTGCATTTTCATCAGTGAAGATGAGTAAGGAGCTTTACACTCTTGTTGATGAATATTTCCTCCCAGGTGCTTCAGTGGATTTTATTCCATGGATGGGTAGACAACAACATGGGAAAAGATCCCTGCATTCTATTAAAAAAATGTGCCTTATGAAGAGGCTTCTTGTGCTGATGAAGAGTTTTTAGGTAGCATCTATTTTGTCAACTAATTCAAGCTAAGCTATGAATTATCCAAGAACCGCAATTAACCTGAATCTTGACCTATCTGAGAAATGATTGTTGAAGATCTCTTAGGTAGACAAAGCCAATATTAATCAAATGCAGTGGTGTCAGCCAAGCCAGGAATATTTTTATAAGATGAGTTCTCTAATTTTCTTTTCCTGATCTCTGAAAGACAAACAAAAATAATCCTGACACTAAGCTTGGCCAAATCAGAACAAAAAATATAGCTTTATTTACTCTCTGTCAGACCAAGTTTAAACTGTGCAGAGTTGGTTTATAATTTTCTGCTTAATAAATACTGTTTATGATAGAAAATAATAATTTTTAGCTCATATTATTAGAGATAAATAGATTTTGTGTATTAAAGCCAGACAGATAATGAATATGAGAAAGAAAGTATGGTGATACTTTACAATGCAGCAGGTAAAGCAAAAACAGGAAGGAACTAAAACTCCCCTGACCTCAAAACAACAGATTAATAGCAGCAAGCATAATAACTATTCTGATGGAAGTGCAGGGTGAAGATTTTTTTGGTCAAAATTAAAGGAGCAAGAAAGAGAAATGCATCACTGTGTAAAAAACCCACCAATGAGATGACATTTCAATAATTGAAAACTTATTAAAATAAAAAAAATTAAAAAGAAAATAATATGAAATGTGACAATGAGATAAAATACCCAAAATTGGACATATACTCTATATATGCCCAGCATGGGCGGCATTTAAATGAATTCTTTATACAAGACTGAGGACAACTTTGGCAGGGATGTTAGTTTTGTAGGAGAGTTTTTAGATAGATATCATATATATCTGTTGAACTGAAGTTTCTTCTGAAAGGCACAAGAACCAAGAAGTTTTTTGCTTTTTTTTTTTTTTTTTTTTGCATAGGCCATGTTACTGCAGGGGAAAATATTCTAAAATGCCAAGGAAAACAAGAAATATTAGGAGGTTGGTTTTTTTTTTTACTGCCTGTACACAGGAGACAGAATATGTTCCATCACCATAACTTATTTATTAATCAATTTTTATTAATCTAAAACTAAAGTATATGAAGATCCCTCTTTAATATTGTTTGGGATATGAGAATCAGATAATGGCCTAAACTGTGATGTGACATCTTGAGACAGGCTTCTCTGATCAGTCCAGATCAGTATGTGGGCAGCTGAAACAAATCCCAAGACAGGGATTCATTTTCATATTCCAGACACACAAACTCAACTTTGTTCAAATGGAAGGATCTATAAGATAATTAGGAGAGCTACACATTTGTAGTTGTAAGAAATGCAATATGAGACTCGGTCACTCCACATGTAGTTATCAGTTCTTATTTGTAATACTCCACCTCATCTGACTTCCAGCTGGAATTCTTGAGAACCTGGCTCTCCAGCAAGCCCAAGCTCATATCTACCATTCCTTGGTATCACTTGGTGCATATGGACCTCCAAAAGTAATAGTTTTCTATACTGGCTCTGTCCTGGAACTCTATTCAATTCATGTGATCTACATAAAGAAAAATAAATCTGAGACTCTCTGACCGAATATTTTTTTCTCAGTTTATCTAGAGGAATTGATTTTACAATAAAAAGTTTTTGTTTCCTTTGCAGTTATTCCACCCCCATATGAACAGAAACCTCTTGTCTTTGAATCAATGGGAAATTTCACTCTACAAATCTATTTTTCATATAAAAATGAATAATACTATAAAATAAGACTAAAAACCTGTCCCTGAAAAATTATACATTTCCTTGTACAATTATGTTGTCTCTTTCAGCCCTGTTCACTTTCTCACTTTAAAAGTCAGTTGTTGTATACCCCTGTGCCCAGTTTGGATAATAGATTTTTCCATGGAACCACATAAAATATTTTGTTAAGTACAGCTAGATTAAGCCAAATTACACTCCTGTTGCCTAGAAAATCAATAGTCCTCCTTCTAAAAACTGTTCTTGAATTTGTCTATCACAATCTAAATTCCATACCTATTTGTTAATCCTATTTGTGTCTTTAGTTAAGTTTTAAAGCTTTTGCTGATATTTTCAAACCACTGACACCAGATTAGAAATTGTGTGATTATTCTGTTCATTCTCCCATCCTTTTAAATAAACATACTATGTTTATTCTTTTCCATTTATTTGATTCCACTGGGATTATTCCATTAACATCATCATTTACTGTGAATAAAGTGGACAAGGTAGGCAGGCAACTGCTATTTAAGCATCAGCAAAGTAAAACTTAATTTCTTCTTCTGCTACATGCATTGACTGGTATACATCCAGTTCTACTCTTTAAAGGTTACTACTAGAATAAACCCAGCAACTAACTTGAGTTTTGGTTCATTTCAATAAGTAGGAGCTGTAGTGGTCTCTTTTAAATTTTAATCCTGAAATAATTGTTTACTTAAGGATTCAACAACATAGTAAATGCTATACACATGCCTTCTTGCATATACATAATTTCAAAATACAAGTAGACATAGTATATTTCTCTTCATAATTTTAGGTTTGGTTTTTTTTTTTTCCTTCATAATTTTATCAATATTTTAGAGCAGATAAAGCAGAAAGATAGAACAACATGATGTGTACTCCAGGATAATCTGATTGTAGGGTGAGAACCATGTGTAAATACCACTGTTTGCTGAATTTCACTGACAGTGTCTGTATATAGCTGTACACTGTATATATGTATATAAATACCACTATTTGCTGAATTTTGCTAACATTGTCTGTAAATAGCTGTACACTGTATATATATGTATACATATGTGTGTGTGTAGAATCAGACTGTATTAGTCTTGGTACTGAGATGACGATAGGGGGATAAGGGGTGGAATGTCCTGGGTTGGCCATATGACCTGTTTGTATCCCCAGTTTTCCCTCCTGCTTATGCTGGATATTAAGCTCTACACCTTTAAGTTAGGCCCAGAGAGACAGATAGAGTGAAAGCGGAGGAAAAAAAACCACACGCTGTTTGTCTGCAGGAGTTACACCCTTACTCCCACAAAAGGCCTTGAGAGGCTGCCTTCCGGCAGGACAGGGATATCTCTCTCTCACTCTCTGGGTGTACTTGGAAAAGCACGCAGCGGAGGGTTTCCTCGGATCTTTCTCAGATTTTTTTTCTTTTTTTTTTTTTTTTGCAGGGAGAGACTTTGTTTCTTTTGCTGTTTTTTTTTTCTTTGCCCTCCTCCTGGGACTGGCTGGCATCTTATGGGCCCAAAACACCAGGGAATCCCTGCCCCCCCCCTCCCCCCCCAACTTCTACAGCCGCGCCTGGCAATCGTCCCCCCCTCCACTGGAGAACTGAACCGGACTCAGGTGGACTCTGAATCTACCATCTCTTCAGCGCAGAGGAAGGAGAGGTTTCATTGTTTTCATATTATCCAAATTTTCTATGCTTGTGAATATTCTATTTGTTAAATAAATAGTTTTTTCCATTTTTCTCTAAGGAAATTTTTCCCTACCCTGTTGGGGGAGGGGTGGTTGGAGTCGGCTTTTCCTAGAGGAGACCCGCCCCAGAGATTTCCTCCTAAAATTTGCCCTAAGCCAGGACACATGTTCTTAAGCCCATGTTCTTTACACACAGTAATCAATTTAATTCTGTATCTGTATCTAATCTTCCCATCTGCTGTCTTGAAGCTATTTCAAGAAACTAAATTTAGGAGAGATAGATAATTACCTTCAAAGATTCATAGAGGTAAGGCAAAAACGATTATTAGGACCTTTTTGTCAAGCCTAAGACATACTTGGGACCATTAAATTTCATCTTGTGTATGATGTATGTTGAAAATGAGCTGTGTTGATCTATATTTATTATTACTATTGATCATATTTGTTGTTGCACTACCCAAAGCTTAAAGAAGAAAATAACAGACTACTTGATGGTCCTTGTTTTGAAAAGTTTAAGGTCAAGACATGAACACCCTAGAGCTGAAAAATGGAAAGTAAAACACTCTATATAATAATAATTTTGCAACAGAAGCAGAAAAAAGCTTCAGCTGTATTATTTAATTTTATTTTTTCATAAGTTAGAGGAATATAGCTGGAATTGAGCTATATGGAAAAGAATACCAAACACAAGTGGACAGGCCAGTAAGATGAAAGCAATGTAGGTTTGAAATGAAATTATTGTGAAGTGATATGATACCCCTTTTTTATTTTTCCTCAGTGGTTAAGCATACTGAGTGTCCAGCAAGATCAAAAAGCAGCTGCTCATGACAACCAATAACTACTCTCCAACACTGAATTTGGGATGAAGATGACTGAATTATTGAACACTTAACCTATTTGGCCCAGCATAGTAGCAGATAAAGCAACCAGCTTTGATCCAGAAATGTTAGCTATGTAGTTCTGCACCAAAACTAATAGATCCAGCAGCCATTTCATATTAACAGAGCCATGCTAATGCCAGATCAGGGTAGATTTGTCTCCAGCCATCCTGACCCCACTAAAACCCATTTGATTTATGGATCTGTGCCTAGTACAGACAGAGATAGATAATTTGAAAAGTCATCTTGGACATCTCTAAAAAATTTTGCACTAAAGACAGGAGAGAAGGGGGGAAATGTCACAAGTTTTCTGCGTTCTTGTGCTGAGAAAATCTCCAAGGCTGTGGATGAGAGGAGAAAAAGATGAATGACTGTTCCAAGAGCATGTCTGAGTACTTGTTTGTCCTCTAACCTCTCATTTTGATGCCAAGAAAACTAAGCTAGGCCAGAAAAAAACCCACTATTTGAGAAAACTATTTGGAGAAAGATAAGTGAAAGAAATGGATTTTGCATTCAAATCTGAAAGCTGTGAAATCTGAACTCTTTTCATGAGCTCATATCACATGTAAAAGAGAGCTCCTCAGTCTCTGTGTAGCTCTTGCAAAAGTTCTATTTCTTATGCTTGCAAGTCTTTTCTTCTTGACAGAAAAGTTTATGGTTTCTTTCAATTATAACAGCCGTCAAGGGAGGTCATGATTTCTGAAAAGAAAAGCTTGGTCCTTTGCTATAGAGGACTCTGAATATTAAGATAAACTGTAATGTGGGGTGATGCATTCAGAGACCTATGTGTCACTAAAAAGATGGGTTGATGAATTTCAAAACTTCTTTTTCAACACCTGCTTGAATTTATTTCCAGACATAATGAGTTGAAATAATAAGGTCTGCAGGTGAGGAATGTATGGCTTACACTGGCAAGCTTTATTCTTCTTATTCCAAAGTTATTCTATGTTTAAATGAGTATAAAGGAGAATAGAATGTGGGCCCATTTTAATTTTTTTTATTATTATTTTAACTAGTCAAATAAAAACACAATCTTTTAATCTAACTGTCCACGCAGCAGGTTGGTTAAATCTGGTCTCTGGAAAAAGCTTAAAATCTCATTGTATTTAACTCAGCACTTGCAGCTTCAAATACCATTGAGTTAAAATAGGTGAAGATCTTTTTTTGAAAAAAAAAATCAGTGTTTTTATTACTTACTTTTTATTACTTGGTAATATTCAAGAGGAAATAATAACATAGAAAAAGAGAAGAAATTGCATGCATCAAAATTACCAATTGAAAGTCTGCAGCATTACATTGTATAATGTTATCTTTATAGCAAATACATATTTGTGCAAAAATTTATCTATTTTATAAAATATTGTCTTCAGTTTTCTTGTTCCAAATTATTTTTCCGCATTGAAATATGACACCTGTGAATCGACTTCTATTTATTATTGCTTCAAAAATGTATGATATATGTTTATTTGAAAGGGCTTATGGTGCGACTAGAAACTGATAGGATTCAACTAATAAACAAATGGAAAAATGTTGACTTGAGTGGAACAGGATAGAATAGAATAGAATAGAATAGAATAGAATAGAATAGAATAGAAT
>JAHLSL010000023.1:1944046-1992108 GCA_025920805.1 Petroica traversi
AATAGAATAGAATAGAATAGAATAGAATAGAATAGAATAGAATAGAACATTTTAAATTTTTGAAGAAACCAACAAGGTTCATCTGTCACCACTCTAGGATCAACCTCATGGTAAAGAAATGCTTTCTAAGGTCTGATTTGAATATTTCCTGACAGAATTTTGAGACATTTCCATCAATCGTGTCACTGGATCCCAGGAAGAAGATATCCACATTGAACAGCTATTTTCAAGCAATAGGTGATTTCCATTTTTTTGCCCTGCCTTAAAGTATTGCAACTAGGACTAATTTCTTCATCAAGGTCAACTTAATATAAAAATATCACCAGACCCGCAGATATCTTCATTATCATTTTAGATGAAATCAGACAGACATTGATGTTCTGATTAGTGAAATTAACAGTGTCTATTTTATTCCTTAATGACAAAATGCAGAAGTGGTGGAAACTGCAAACAAGTTGATATTCTAAGTTCAGGAGACAAATGCAAATCACTGTTTATCAGAAATAATGTATTTTTCCAGTCATATTCTAGAATTATCTAGTGTATTATTTAAGACAGCATGGTTTATGCCTAATGAATTAAATATTTCACAGTTGTTCAAGCATCCTGAAGGAATACCTATTTAGACAGATTAGTCTAACACAGTGTTTTGGGGCCCAATTATGTATTCTATGGGCTGAAAAAGAATGAGGAATTGAGTTCTGCTTAACTGAAATGCCAAAATGGATTACTGGTTGCATCACAATTGTCTTCAGAAACTTTTCCTATTTTTGGCCAAAAGTCCAGGAGGACAGTCAGCCTCACAATTTTTATTCAGCTTTAAAAGGAGACAGATCTCAACTAATGTTGTATCATGTGATTTATGCCTTAAATTTTGGATTGGATGACAAATGTTTCCATTCATTTTAAGGTATTTGGATTCCAAGTTTTATCTTTGCTCATGTTGTAAACATTACTGGTTCTCTTAGTTCAATATTGCTGCAGAAGCACTACAGTCACTCTCTGTATTTCTAAACTTACAGCACAAGAACATAATACATACTAATCATTTTAAGATTTTGCTGACCTCTATGAATAGGTATGGTTGTTCTAGGGGATGCAATGCTCAGGATTCAGTTCTGGCACTATAATAGCATGAAACAGCATTAAAATACCAAGTTAGCATTCAGAGAAAGTACCAAACAGCCATGAAAACCTGTGTTTTTTAGATTTAATGTGACAGATTTTCTCTGACATGTTTAGAGTTTTACAACGGGAATTTAATGGGTGTGTGGCCTGCTAGAGACACATCAAATCATGAGGGCTACTGAAAGAAACTTTCTGAACCATCATTCAGTTTTCCTAACCTTCCTATGATTACTTGTATTTGTACTGCTGCAGAAAGTAAGGAAAACAGAACTCCCACATGGGATTTACCTTTGCCTGTCAGTCATGAAGAGTTACCTACTAAATTGCTTCCAGAACACTGGCAGAGGGAGCACTTTGACTGTCTCAAGCTGATAAAAACTCTATTAGTGAACCATTCTCACATCTAATGGCCGCAGGCAAGTCCAACACAGAAATTCACCAATGCTTCAAAATGGATTACCGCAGCAATATTGAGAGAGCTGACCCCCCCACAAGGCAAGTCACTGCACCAATCTTTGCTGGTGCAGTCTACAAATCTGTAAAATGGGGAGAATAATAGTTCCCTGCTTTATAAAGTGCTTAGACAGCTAACGTCGCAACCTTATAAGATGGATTGTTTGCAAGACATACTAAAATGGCATCAAACACATAAATTCTAAATGAGCATTAACCATATAAAATGGATTTCCCCTATTAAAATCCAATTACATAATCACAATCAGTCAGAGGACTGGTTTTTTTTTGGTTTGGTTTGGTTTTGTGTGTGCATGTGTGTGTGTTTAGGTGTTACTCTAGAGCAACCTGTCTTTTATAGAATTAATGGAACACTATAGAAGTTCCAGCAGCAGCATCTGTAGCAATACCAGCTCAGGCTGAAAGAACTGTGATTTACTCTACTGCTTTTAAGTGAGGTATCAGCCAAACATAAGACAGCTCACTTCATCAAAATTGTAAGATCAAAATGCCTCTTGCCAGTCACCTTTTCAGATATGCAGACAAATCAAAGACAAGAATTCCTGATCTGAAGCATACACAACTTCTGAGCCTGGAGAATATAGTGGAATGCACTATATGCCTCACAGCTCACAAAAAGTTAATATAGGGTAAAGAAATAGCTGGAAATTATATAAACAAGTACAGGCTGGTTTTTTAGCCTAATTTTTGTGTCTTCTATGAGACAACATAAGGACTATACATACATTTGCCTAGGTGTTCTCAGGGTCAGAAGCTACAGTTATAATGAGGCATAATACATTTTCAGTTTCTTTCCCACTTAGGAGAAAATGTGAGTCAGTCAAAATAGGAGTCTAAAGTTCTGACTCCTGTGCCTTATCTGAGATCTAACCCATTGCAGTGTTTTCAAGATTCAGATGCAAAGATCAGATTAACTGAATTGAATTATGCTAGTCTCTTTACCTGGAAATTTCAAATTTCATTCATGTATATCTGAAGTCCTCTTGACTTTCAATATTTGGAGTATGATTTCAATGTGAGTCTGAAAAATATTCCTGAAATACTCTGTATGCAGCTCACTTGTGCTTTCTACAGATGTCAATAAAAATATTCCCTTAGGGACAGTGGAATAAACATTTCCTGGAGTAAATAATGTGCTAATGCGATACATGATCAACAGTTTCAATTTTCTGCTTCTTTATTTCTCTTCATATGGGTGTACAAAACCAACTCTCACTCCCCAAGTATTATTTTTCCATTTACAAACAGACTGAGCCTTGACTTTCAGTTGCTATGCCAGAGATGTAGATAAGTATGGTAGTAGCTTGTGAAACCCACGAGAACAATGCTGCAGTTTCCTGGTAGGAAAAAGAAATAACGAGCAGAAGATATATAGAAGTTTAAATCCCTTGACCGGAGGTAGGAGCTTGGCATGATTTGACATACCTGGAAGAATGTCTGACAGCTGCCAGCACAGAAGAGCAAGCTTAGGATTCTGTTAGCTAAAGTAGGTGACTAGACTCAGGTGAAACAGGCCAGGGTGATATTATAAGATAGGCATCTGCACAGTCTACCAATTGTGACACAAGACAAGAGACACATTAACTTTCTGGAGGGGCTGCTAGAGACCAAGTAGAACACTTCACATTGCTAAAATAACACTAGGAGGCCATGAGACATTTGAATTTTGCCCCAAGCTAAAAGGAGAATAAATCTCACCTTAAATTAATCATCTAGGGTACGATTCAGTTCTTAAACATAGTATTTCAATGTTATTTTCAGTGCCTTACAGTATGACATCCAGCATCAATTTGCTGCACAAGTGGTTTTCCCATAAATCCCTTGACATGCTTGTCAGCCCACTGAATTTCTAGGAAAATGAGGCAGCTTGGTCACCAGAAAGCTAGACAGAATAATCTAATATCTAAAATGTCCATCAATGTCTGTCAGGTGCCAGGGAAATAAAGAAAATAAAATTGAACTTTTTTACATCGATTAAGCCAAAGAATAAAATGCTACTTTAAATCTTTTGTGTTTAAATGTTTCTCAGATACCTGCACAACTCCTTCTAGTTGATTCTGAGGCTGAGGGTATGACCAGTACCCTCTGTATTTCTTTATTCCATTTGTTCCTACTATTAGAGATGTTTTAATATCAGTTCTACTAGAGTATATAGATCTCTGAAAGTTTATGTTAACTTAGTAACACAGACATGACCATCCCATGTTAGCTAATCTGTTAATTAACAAACGTTTTCTTTCTTTTTGTTGAAAAATTGCTTACTAAAAGATGCATTTTTCTATTTAGTTATTAGTCAAAATGTCTCCTTTGCCTATTAATCTTTGAGCTGTGGTTTTTCCTTGGAGACACCTTCTTTCAGCTTGCACAATGTAAAGTATATTGGTGAATTTTGAAAATCTGGTAAATGGTTTCCTTACTCCATGATCATAGCATGTAATTCAGCATGCAGTACCTACTAAATAGTTTTCACTTGAATATAAAACTTGAGGCATACATAAAACATTTCTTCAGGATGGTATGTGAGAGTTTATTCGGAATAACACAAAGATTTTTTATATGGCAAGACAATAGATGTCCATGGCCAATCACATTTCAGAAGACCAATGTTATATTTATCGGACATACAATGATAAGTGGGGCTGTATAATTGACATATCTATCACACATTAAATAATCCTGCTATTTTATGATATCCTAAGAAATTATACCAAAATGTGTTGCTATAAGAACCCTTTTGTAATCAAAATTACTCATTTTTTAATATTTTGTTTGACAAACCGAAGCCAATATCTGCAAGACCAAGGACATCAAACATAAAATTGATTGTATAAAGAAAATATGTTTAATATTTTCTGAATATTCTGGTATCACAAAGAAGCAAGAACAAATAGACTAGTTACATAGTGAAAACTGATCTGTTGAGAACAGATTATTAGAAGGTCAATGACAGAAGAAAAGTTCTCTTAGTTTGAAGAAAGATGGTGAGGCAGAGAAAAAAACCCTTAAATAAGCATTCAGAATGATCATAGCTTCCACAAATCAAAGCTAAAAACATTTTGAGGTTTGTATATTGCTTTTTGACACCCTTAAGCCTTATTCTATGATGTGTGAAAGAGCTGTAGACACTTTACTGTTAATAGAAAAAGGCAAACACAAATCAATACCTTCCTCTTTAGTGAGCCACAGTATTGGACAAGTCCTGTCTGCCCATGTTAGTGTGTATTATTGCTTGCTGGCTGAAGATAAGATTGATTTACTTTCCCCTCAAATTCTTGTTATAAATTTCCTGCTACAGTACATTCATTTTTGAGAGAAGAGTAAATGAATTGCTGGGTTAGAGATGACATATACTTGTGGTGCAATATAATAACTGTTAACATCCTTCTGGGAGAACAGGGATATTATTTCCATGTGACTGTCATTGTTCTCTGTCCCTGCCTTAGTAAACAAAGCATTTTCCTCTTCTTTTTGACATGCAGTCACAAACAATGAGCATGGAACATCACATCTCAAGGTTACTCTTATTTTCTTATAGAGAGAGAAGGCCAGGTGGTGAACTCAAGAGCCTGAGCAGGGGTTTTGGTGCAGCACACAAATTACAGTCTTTTGCCAGGACAGGTTTTTTTTTAACAAAATGTGCAAGCAATTTGTGCATAGTTACCTAGATGATCACCCTATCAGTCAGAAGTTTAAGTATTTTTGTCCTTGACCTTTCTGTCTGTATCTTTCTGTCCCTTGGTGAGAGTCAGTCATTATGTCTTTTCTGGAATCTTTCTGCAACACAAACAGATCAAATGATTTTGTGTTTCTTAATTTATAAGGCCTTTTCCTGAATGCACTTACTGTAACATTTGGTGATCCAATTGAAAGTCATGATTTAGAATTTTACCAAATGTGATTAATCATAAACTGTGGAAACTTAATCACTATGTTGTACCAACACACACTCATACACTTGCAACCCTCATTACTTCCTATATCCCACAGTAACTGACAAAGCAATGCTAAAAACAGTATCTGTGTGATATTTTTTCCATAAGCACAGAATCCTCTTTCTTCTTAATTTATTTTCTTTAAAAATACACAAGGACAGAGTCATCAGCAGTGAGCTGTCAGCAGGGCTGGCTGAAAATCTTCAGTCAAACTATTGCAAAAATCAGTATCTGACAGAAAGTTTTGTTCATTCTTCTACCATTTTTTTCTACTGTGAGTGCTCCATTTTCTTAGGACTTTTTAATTCAAATGTGTCTTTTTTTCTTTTCTTAAAAGACTCTTAAAAATTCTGTTCAAAATGTAAATTTTTTTTTTGTTTTCATAGTCAATAAAAATCCATAGGCAATAATAATTGATATTAATTCTTATTTTTAGTCATAAAAGAGGACACTATGAAAAAGAATTATCCTTCCCAAACTAAATATACTTACACACATGGTTCTGTATATATTGATGTTTGATGATTAATTTTTTTAAGGCATGGCAAAAATTTTTTTAAGGCATGGCAAAAATAGTCTCCTTCTGTAGATAAATTGTCTATATACTTAAGTGACCCATAGTAAAGAGATAACTCTGAGAATAATGAATATTATGAAAACTTTTTGGGCATAAAATGCCCTTAGTTCTTCCATATCTTGTACCCAGAACTGCCCTTTTCTTTTCTTTCCATCTTTTTTAGCCAAAAGGTATTGCTTAGAAGATTCTGCTTAAGGACTAGTGATCCTATGTAGTTGGGCATTTTGAAGTTTATCTTTAATGTTGAAAGAGATGACCCTTGTTCTTGTTCACCACGATATCTGCTGCCATAGGCCTTCTTATGGTACCAGGAGAAAGAAAAAAGCTTGATCTGTAGAAGACTCTCTTGAGTAACTGTAAACACCCCATGATGCTACTTACACACAGTTAAAAATACTTTAATTTAGAAAATCTTTGGGTGCTTTATATCAGAGGAGAGCTCTGTACACCATCTGATGCAACTCCATGATCAAAGGAGTCAGTATAATGCAGGCTGCTGGAGGTCCTGTTTTGTCAAGATCTAAATATCTTCAGGAGTGAAGATACTGCAGCCCCCTTAGGCAACTTGCTTTTGACACTACTTACTGCTAACAATATTATTTTAAATATCTATTTTTACTATTTTTTTGATGACTCACTTTCGACTTGGTCTCCCGTAGGTCCTCTTCTGCAGAAGAGCTTTAGCTTTAGCTTTAGCTTGTTGTGACTGAGCCAGTAAAATTTCTATCATGTGGATATTCTCAGTCCAGCATTCAATCACTAGTGAGATATATCCTCATGCTTATCTAAAAATATTCAAATGATAAATGCCTTTTGATTATGAATCAGTGTTCTGTTTTAAGCAGTTCTGCAGGATGTCTGCTCTGTGGTTCTCATTTATGTGTTGCACAGGGAGCAACACAGAATTTATGTATACATATGTAGTGAACAAGACAGAAAGTAGCAGGAAGATAATGTGGTCTTATCCTTACTGTATGTGATTGCTGTTTTGATGAACTGGACTCTTTCATGCCCTTGGCCATATAGTACTTATGTAATGCTTGAAAATCACTCCAAAGAAACTGCTCACAAATGATTGTTAATGATATGATCTTCATTTTTTAAAATCTGATAAATTAAGTTTATTTTATAAAACTGTTGAATGTCACCAGCAACACAAACTGCCTTAAATCTGTGCTTATCTTAGCAGATGTTTGGTATTTGCTTTCTGTCTCATCCTTTATTTCCGCTATGGCTCTTTATGCGCATATCCCTATGCATATGACATCCAATTAGATTTAATCTAAGTGTCTAAGAACTGACTGAACAATATTCATATGATTGAAACATTTAAATGAGTCACCATCATTAAGATGGAATATGCCTTCCTTTTTGTTCAGTAAAAATAGCACATCTATCACTTATTCATTAAAATTTATTTGGACTTGTATAATTTCATTTAAAAATGCTTGCATTTCCTAAGGGATTCAGTAAGTAAATACACTGATGATAATTAACAACTCTATTCAGTTACATAGTGGATATTTTTCTATTTTTTATTAAAAAATAATTATTTTGTTTTATCTCACAAGCAAACAGGATGATGGCTAGCAATATAAGTTTAATGATTCAATAGCCTTGGAAAAGTGAATCATCTTACATGCATTTTTAAAGGTATTGCGATAAAATTTCAGTGCCAACAAAACAGAAATGCCTCTGAGTTCAAAATGATTTGGAGCATAGTAAAGAAGATTGCTTTGAAGAAAAAAAAAAAAAAGAAAAAGCTGCACAGTGCTATAAATAGCCACAAATTAGACACTTAGAAATTGTTTCTTTGATGTTTACTGCAATGAATTAGGAGTGAATAATGAGTCTATTTATGTCATGGTGGCCAGGCTCCCTGTTTGATAGAGAAGTCTGCTTGCTAAAGGAATTTTTCAGATGGCAGGCCATATACAAACTTCTTAAAAATCCCAGGATTAAGAAATATTTATGTTTTTTGTTACTAACCAACAAAAAATGTGAATATTTCTCAGAAAGTAATTGCTTCCTTAAAAAAACCCACAACCTAACCACAAAAAAACAAACAAAACCCCAAACAATTGTGATTTTAAAAGCAAAGTAGTACTTAGTTTGTTTTTCAGCAAACTCTGACTTGTCTGCCTTTTGCAAAAGTTAGATTTATGTCTGGTACTATCCTTGAGAAACACAGCGCCAACCAAATAGCATGGAGCAGCTTCCATATAATACCAAGGGAAGAATAAAATCTTTATAGTTTCAAAAGCTGAAAGAGCCTTACTTTAATATGTAGGCAGTGCTTTTTGAAAAGCCACCAAGCCCTATGAAATTGCACACTTTATTCTTGGAATAGCTGTGATAGCCAGAGAATTTTTCAAGCAGTTCAGGAAACAGTCTTCATATAGAAGGGTGTATTTAGTGGGCCTCCCATCATTGCCAAAGCGCAACGTAAGAACAAATGGCACAGTCAAATGTGTCATGCAAAGTTTCATCTGGTGATGGTGCAGATGTGGTGTGTTATTTTTCTGAGCTCGGGTGAGGACATCCTCATGAATGAGCAGGATGTGTGTTTGATCATGCGTGCGCAACACTAAACAGAGCAGAAGGGACAAGCTCCATAAGCAAACCCGACCTTGTGAAACTGTTTATACTGTGACAGTGTTTTAGTGAGTAAAATATATTCTGGTTGGGATCTGGACAGATTCTAGTATTTTACTAAATTAGAATTCCAGCTGTAATCTGTGGCAGTTTTGCAGGAAGGGTTTACAGGTTTTAAAGGTAATGTCACAAAGATTAAAAGACACAAGTCTGAACCTTATGCCCTTATCTGTTAAGCTCCAAAGGTCTTTAGAATAAATTTATGGACATTTTATGTAGGCAGAAATGATCCTTGATGAAAATAATTGTCTTTAGTTTTGAGAAATATCAGGGAACTGAGTATTTGTCTGCCTTTCCCCTGTGAAAATTGTTTATTTTGGTTTTTTGGCTCCTTTTTAATCCAAACATCAGAGATAAATTGGAGCAGTCAGGATGTAATACCTCTTTTGCAACTTAAGGAAAACAGAAGAAGCAGAAACATGAAAGCAAAGAATCTTTTTGAGGCCTTTTTCTTTCCAATAGCTCTGGATCCTTTTCTTAGTCTCTACTCAGAGTAATGGAAACTATGACAGATTACATTCAGCTACTCAAAGTCAGAAATAGATCCTTACATCTGGCAAGGGAAAAAACCCAAAACTACCCTGCATGTTTTAATTAAAATTTTAAAATATTTTTTGCCTCACAGTAGAAATAAGAGCTAACTGGTACCTAACCTTGCTTTTTAAGCCTTTATTCTCAGTTTGATATACTCTTTTCCTTTGTTTTGCTATTCATATTTATAAATCTAAAATTAAAAAAATTCTCTAGTACTGCAGCTGTGGCAACATCTCTTCCTTTAAGCCCAAATACTGAACTCAGATGTTCATATGAAACTCATTGAATGAACACAATCTCCTCTGACAGTCACAGCCACAGGCAGTTGGCCTTAGTTGTCAATTCCTTCATCACCACAGAACACAAAACAACATTTTGGATCCACTGTATTCAGTGTGTCATTCTATGAAGTGACACACTAGAATGATGCTGAGAATAAACTTGGGTTGTTTTTTCAGTTCAAAAAGGTTTATTCTGCTGCTGTTTTGTAAACAAATGTAGAAATAAATCTTTTGTTCTGAGGTGAAATACAAATTGTTCTTTAGGATATACTGTTTTTCTTTCACTCCCACATCTTGTCCTTTGTATACATTCTTAGAAGAACCTATTCAAGCACACATTGTTAATTTTCTTGAGTCCTTTGCGTTTTTAAAGTTGAAGATCTGCAATTTAGAAAAGGAAGTTTCCTTTTTGGTAAGTAGATAATTCAGCCAATTAGATCCTGACACTCCTTGCATCTCATGCACCTCTTGCATTTTTTTGGTTCCCTTGATGCAGAACATAAACAGAGTTCATAATTATGAACTGTCATCCATTTCCCCCTGCCATACACAGCGACACTTTCCATAAGACCAGACTGCTTAAAGCCCCATCCAACCTGACATTGAACCCTTCCAGGGATGGGGCACTCATAACTTTTCAACACTTTCAAGTGCCTCACCACACTCACAAGAAAGAATTTTCTCCCAATATCTAATCTAAATCTGAATTCTTTCAGGTAAAAGCCATTCACCCTTATCTTATCACTGCATGTCCTTGTAGAATGTTATTTTCCCGTCCTCTTGTTTGGCACTTTAGGTACTGAAAGGCTGCTAAAAAGTCTTCCTCTTGATAAGGAAAAGTATAAAATTTCAAATCATTATGGATGTTCCCTTCATTAAACCACCTGGAGTTAATTTCTCACATGCCACTGGCTTTCAGAGCCAAAAGATCAGTGGGAAAAAAGAGACAAATCAATTTTAAAGACCAATTTGAACATTTTATGTTCTTCTTTTCTCTTCTTTTTCCAATGACATATTACAGTCATTTCGTTTCATTGGCAGCTCTTCTGTTCTGGTAATACCAGACTGCAAAATTATCTGGAAGGTACAATTTCCTTCTACCTTTCTCTTTCTTGACCTTATTCATTTTAAGTTGTTGCATTTCTATCTGACTTATTATCTATACTACATGAATTATTGGCTGAGGCTGATGTCATTTAAAATTGCATATGTGTCATATTACATTTGAAACCTTTGTCACCCTGGGATGGATATGTGGGGTGTGTGGGCTGGTTGTTGTTTTTTGGGGGTTTTTTCCATTTTTCTTTAAGCATAAGAATAATTTTACAGCTTATCTTACTTTATACTGCATTATTCCTACCTAGATTTCTTCAAGTTCAAGATCTTTATAATAATATAATGATTAAAAATTATAAAAAGATGAGATTTATTCCATGATAGAATGTCATTAAGTTCCTTTAGAATTTTATTTTATAATTCAAGTAATATGAGAAGGAAATATTTTGATTTTCTGAGTGTTTCTCTCAACTTTTCTGGACAGCTTTAAAGCTAAAAATATTATGCCTAAGTCATAAGCCATTTTTCATATTTCAGCTTTTCAATTAATTTTATTCCTGAAGACTTTCTACTCTTTTATTTCCTGCTAGAATGGCTTTTAATACACTAACAATTTTTATACATTTTTGGTTATAAAAATAAGTTGCATTTGATATTAAAATAAGTTGCTTTTATTATAAATTGATTTCATCTGTAGTTTTTAATCATATTTCTTTAAATACAGCATTTGTGGTAGAAAGTAATTAAACTAAAAATAATTTTAAACAGGTTTTCATGAATTCCATTTAAACTATATCTTGGAAGAACTTCAAAATCATAATGAAAAATAAAAGATCTCACCCAAAACCAAGTCTGACTTGATTTTGAAATTTCATAGTTTAGGGAGAAGAGCCATGACTACATGATCCTTTGTTAAGTATCAGTGCTTCAGCTTTAATGTAATCCAGTTCCATAGATTTTAACTTGATTTTTTTTGGTTTGGGTTTTTAAATATAAAATATCTATTTCAAAATATATTTAATGAATACAAGATTTTCTAAAATACTGAATTAAAATACTAAGTTATTATTCATATTAAAACCAGAAAATAAATTTGTTTTAAAAAAGATGGGGTTTAATTCTTATTAAAATAAAATAAATTAAATAAAGTTAAATAATTGATGAAAAATTCCTTTAGCCTTTTATACTATGTAGAGTGTCACAATCCCAGTGTTGATCTAGTCATAAAACCAGTATCAGAAACTAGCTAACAAAACAGAAGATTAGATTGATAATGTGCTCTTCAAAAACTCAATTTAAGCTTGTAAGGATATTTGGTAAATTTATGGGATCTACAAAAATTACCTCAATTATTCAGGAAATTTATGAGTCTCAACAATATTGAAAGGAGTAGAAGAAAATTCAGTTGTCTTGAAAATAAATTTATTTTTTGATGCTTCTTATGTAAAAATAAATTTAAAGCGCTACACAATCTTACCTAAATAAATTTACTAAATAAATAAACAAAGGTCACACATTGGTTTAAAATTTTTAATATGTCATAGTTAGATTTATTATATTTTCTTTCTGTTGAATGACACTTTGGGACATATTTTGTTTTCATTTATAGATGTATCTGCAAACAGATGCACAGAGAAATTGTAACATTTTTATTTAAAATGAAAAGAGGTATTTTCAAAGCAATTCTTGTGCTTAGGAGATCCTTAACTTCTCATGCCAAAAATTATAACTAACTTGAAAATTATGAATAATTTCTTGGTAAAAACAGAACAGTTAGTGATACATGTTACAATAGGTCAGTTTTGGATGTTCTGACCAAAAAATTTTTTTAATGTTAAAGTTGGACTATTGGTTCTAGCATTGTAGAACTACTCAATAGGTCGCTGGCAGAGACAGAATGAGCTGTACTACTTGGTAGAGCCATTAAGTGCAACGTCTATTTGTTCTTTAAATTTCTCTAATATTACTCTAACTCTCCAGTATGGGGAATCTGACAGTATTGCCACTGTTTTTTTTTTTCATTCTTTGTTTTATTCTTGAAATAAATCCATTAGATACAGATCTACTTAGGAACTGTCTGATTTTTGGAAGGGGTTAGAAATCTGGTTGCACTGACAGATTTCTATTTTTTTGTTTTGATTTTTATTTTTGGCCATATATAAACTGCACCACTGTTTACTAGGGCACAAAGAATTCTCCTGAGATACATAAACCTGCATGGAGCTTCAATGTGTCTTGCTTGCTCTCTGAGCTGCATCTCTATTTTGTTAACTGGTGCTGCAAATTACTCATGCTTCTAAGAGAGCAATACTGTAAAAGGCTAAGATTCACAGATGCTTCACTCTAGAAATAACTATTTATGATCTGTCAGGTGATGCTTAGTGTGAAGAAGAGGAACAAAATTGACAGCAGGAGATTTTAAGCACCAAATATGAAATATATTTACAGTACCTAGGTTTGCATCCCCATTGCAAACATTCAGAGTATCCTATTCTGGGAAACTTTGATCTATCCTATTTTGCTATGCTGTCAATACATGAAATAGAATGAGCCAGTGCCTAGTAATTTTGAAATAATCCCTGATATTCCATCATATTCTGATACTATATAACTAGAATTATCAAAATGACATCTCTATTTCAAGTATACCTCAGAAGAAAAATGAGGCCAGAGTTGTAAAATTTAATTTCAAAGGCTTGTTTTCTGAAAAGGACATATACTCATAAATTCATATGTTGCATAAAATGAACAAATCTCTGAAACAGCATTATTATCATAATGCAGTTTCTGCCCAGCCCTCCTAGCATACATGATAAACTGCATTTTATGCTTTGCCCTTATTTTCAAACTGGATTGTTAAATTGCTTCCTTTACTAATCCAGAAGCTATTAAACACAGTGGATAGCTAGACATAATCTGAATGCATAGTTTCCTTTGCAAAATAGTGTTAAGGAATAAGATTTCATTGTTGTTATAGGCTTCCTGAGGGCTAAAGCAAACAAACCAAGATCAGCATAGTGGTTTATTCTATTTACATCACTGTTAGCACTTTACATTTTTCAATTTAATATAATTTTTCTTTTCTTTTTACCTCCAAGGCAGCATGAAATGATAGAGAGAGAAAATGCTTCCAGGAAATGGGACTGTAAAATTCCTAGCTTGATGGCAAGAGAAAGAACACATTCACTGAAGCAGCTATTGATGTTTCATTAACTTGAAACAAAGAATTAGAACCCACAGTAAGTGGGTAAGTATGATCTACCCACTTACCCACAGTAAGTATGATCTATATAAGAGAGCTTTCATTCCAAGGAAAATAAAATATATGCCACTTTTCTACAAAAAAAAAGACCCCTAACCCCAGAAACTGTAAGAAAAATCTGAGAAGAATGTTTATCCTGCTTTCTCCGTTTAGGACAACATGCAGAGTATGACATCAATTAGAGAGTTCTGAACTCATATCCTATAGTAAGAAAACTCTAGACAGATAACTTTTAAATTATTATTTATCTCTACATTAGTTTTGAGAAAAAAAGTCTTAGCGTTTCTGTACCTCTTCAGTGTACTCAGTCTCCTGTTTTTCAAAATTATTTCCTATCTCTTTACTTTTAATACTTGAATTTATGCTTGCACTAAAAATCCTTATAAAATTTGTGAAAATTGCAAATATTTCCACAGAACACTGGTTTAAAAGTTTCTGAAATGAAACCAGAACATTATTAGAAACTATTCTGATCTTCACACAGATATGTGACATTTCTGAAAGTAAGCCCTTTTATTATACATACATTTTGCCCTTATTCAGACTCTGAGACACCACCCCTGCCATAAATTCATGGTAAGCTTCAGGGGTGGGGAACTACCTGTATCAACCCAGACAGAGATGCCTACAGGGAGTTGTGCTCTATAGACACTTTTAGAGAGATGAACTGTAGTCTATTTAGGTCCTTCCCCAGCCATGCTGGAGATTTCAGAGTTTTCTCTAGATCAAAGCATGAAAATTTGTATTTTTTACCTTCCTTGACTACTATAACCATAAAGTTAAAGAAAAAGTGCAGCTGACTCTCACACTGCCCATGTAAGACATACTGAATATATAAAAGAATTTAATACTGTGTAAGGTTTCTGCTCTGGAGGTTTTGGGCAAGTTGCAGTGTAAGTACAGTCTATACCAAATTTCTGCACAGTTGAATTGTGATTAAAACTTATCAGACCTTTTCCATGGTCTTGGTAACGACAAGTATGTGATAATTATTTGTATTGCTCCTGTCACCAACAGTTGTAGTCTAGAGCTCCAGATATACATGTATGTTATTGTAGCAATAGATTGTTTACAGGCTGTAGCTGTGCTGTTCTACAGGGTGACTGACATTAATCAGGTTATGAAAACTTGAGGGGAATTACCAAAAATATTTATAAGACAGGAGATAACTCCTGGATGAAGAATATATAATTTGACCAGCAGACAGTTTGCTCCACAACTCATTTACTGAAATGGAAGTCTCTGATTAACTTTAATGGAAAGAGAATTAGGCTGCTGTCAAGTATGGAGTAAAGTCTCCAGTTAAAAGCAACACCTCAGAAAAAAAGATACTCTGCACACCCATACTCAAACTTCTTAGCATTTTATGCACATCCCCTTGTCTATGACAGAAATGAAATACGGGAATAAGATCTCATTAGTTCACAGGGATAACCTTGTTTGGCACAGAACAGGGCAGATGGTTTCTGTCAAGACATCAAGACATTCAAGTTTTCTTTTCTTTTTTTTTTTTCAACTCTGGTGCAGCGGACTGGCTGATGTATCATCTTTTAGGTTTAGAAAGGAGCAGGTAGGAAAAAAACCCTAAAATTCATACTTCATGAGAGAACATGATAAAAAACTTTTTTTACTTTCCTATATTGACTTCAAAGGAGATTTTCAAAAGCATAGTGATTTTTAAAGACTACAAGTATGTTTTTTTTTCAGAAGCAAATGCAAGTTTCTATCTCTAGAAAGAGTTTTCAAAGGAAACTGGAACTAGATGTATTGCAGCTACAGCTATTTCCCATATTAAGACAGTCATGATTTTTCATCAGACACACAACTGCTACTACCATCTGGAGGTTTTACATGACACTGTTTAAACATTTGAAAATGATTAAGAGGTCTCTTTAAACACAAATATCAAATTAAATTGCCAGAATAAATGTTGCAGATGTATTAATATTCCATGTCCCAAACTGACTGATGGTATAAACAATCTCAGTGCCATCTATACTGCCTGTGTTCTGAGCGTTAGGGATGCATTGAAATCTACCCAATTGTATGTACTAAGTTCAAGTTTTAATTCTCATATTTATTTCCCAGGTGAAAAGGTGAAACTCATTACTGGGAATAGGCTTAGCAAAAGGTCTGTGACCTTTCAAGCCCTCTAAAGCTTGAGGCAAAGTAATTAGGCAGACTGAACTTAAAAACAGCATCACATTTTGATACACTTGTCAGCTCTGCACAAGTTTTCCAAGAGATGGAAGAAGAAACAGAGGCAGAGAGGAAGACAGAGAGAGGAATATCCCCAGGTATTTTAATTTTCTGCTCAAACTATGTGTTTAAATTCTTGGTAGGTTTTTTAATAGGAAAATCTGTTTTTTGTGCACTGCATGAGGCAAAAGCATTTTCCTTAATTATATTTGATAGTTTATCCATCTTCCTATGTCTCCCTTAGGGAATAAAAAGATAACTGGTTTCTTAAAGCAATAAAGGCAAACTGTCTAAAGCAAATATTAAGTTGTGTTATAATAGCCTCAACTTTTCTAAATTACTTCAATGAAATCCCCAAATTGCTGTAATCAAGACAAAGATTAGAGAAGCTTTGCAGGTCAAATGGCAACTTTATTAATGTGCAAAGAAGCAAAAAGAGCAATAAAAATAAGATTTAAAATACATAAATACATAAAAGCAGCAAGTACAGAACACAAACTGCCATTTTATACCATCCGTGGGTATGTAGCACACACATGAGAAGGCAATTCACCTAGTTTTGTTGATACTCAAGAGTTCATTATTCTCCACTGAAATTTTAGGGGAAAATAGCAACAACAGAAAAAACCAACAACAAAAATAGAACAATTAGCATTGAAATTTTTAGGAATAATTACTTTTAAAATTATTTTTTAAAAATTACTTTTAGCATTTTATTACTAAGAGTAAAAAATACCCAACCCTAAACATATCATTGGCAAAATATACCCTAAAGAAACTTCATTTAAAGCAATTAATCTACCCAGGGGATTTTGACAACAATTATAACTGTGTTTTACCATAGCCACTAGTGATCATTACTACATTTGCAATGCAGGAATGAGGAACTGTTTAACCTGTATTGCTCTTGCTCATACACACAATTGTTCCGTCTGTTTTAGTTGGCACTTTTCATACAGTATACCCTTTTATATTATCTGACAATATCCTGAACATCCCCAAGTACTTCCCATAAAAATCTATGCACATGAAGGGGTACTTATTAGTCTTTCCAGTCCTATTTACTTTTATCTTCTTTATTTATTAATTTACTTATTTATGTAATATTTCTCTGTATATGTTCTTGCTTATGAGGCCTCCAACACAAACAATTCTTGTTTCAGTTACTAAAACATGGTGGCATTTGAAAATCTACAGGAGAGAATTAAAGCCCCAAAGTACTGAAAGAGAAGAGCAAGTAGGCTGAAGCATTATTCTCTGAACAATGGAGGCCTGTAGTTAATGATGCTGTGGGGGTCAGCACCAGGTTCAGTCCCATTCAACTTGTCAAAGACCTGGATGGAAGGACAGAGTGCACCCTCAGCAAATTTGCAGTTGATTCAGGACTGAGTGGAGTATCTGACACACCAGAAGCCTGTGCTACTGTTCAGTGAGACATGGACCCTGGAGACCCTAATGAATTTGACAAAGGCAAGTGTGCGATCCTGTACCTAGGGAGGAATTGTCCCATACACCAGCACAGGAAATCAGCTCTTCATAGAAGGGCCTGGGGATTATGGTACTGCAAAAATTCAGCCGTGGGCCAAAAGTGTACCTTGTGGCCAAGAATGCCAATGGTGAGCTGCCTTAGGAAGAGTACTGCCAGCAGGTCAAGAGAGGTGATTCTTCCCCTATGCTTAGACCTGGAGAGGTCACATCTGGAGTGCTCTGTCCAGTTCTGGGATCCCCAATACAGCAAAGACAAGGAACTAATGGAGAGCTATGAAAATGATTGGGGGAGTGGAGCACCTCTTTTATGAGGCAAGGCTGAGAGAGCTGTGTCTGTTCAGCTTTGAGAAGAGATGAATGAGAGAGGACCTCGTCAATGCCTATAGAGGCATTATACAGAGGATGGGGCCACACAGCCTTCAGTGACAGGACAAGGAGCAACAAACACAAATTAAAGCACAGGAAGTTTGACCTGAACAAAAGGAAGAACTTGAGGATAACAGAACACTGGAAAAGGCTGCCCATAAAGGGGGTGAAATCTTCTGCTCTGGAGATATTCAAAGCCCACCTGGAGTCAATCCCATGCAATCTGCTCTAGGACGTCCCTCCTTTCGGAGTGGCATTGGACTCTCCAGGGGCCACTTCCAAACCCGACCATTCTGCGATTCTGTGAAATGTACAATTCAAAAGGTCTGTATAAGAATACACAAATAAATGGAGCAATAAACCATTAATCTTCTTCTTATATTGTTTTTTTTCCAGGAAACAAATGAATAGATATAAAGTTAAATCAGTTAAATTATTTCACAAAACTATTACTTTCTTCTATTTTTCTGTGTTTCCTATGTACCAGTACAACAAGCCTGGATGAGCTGGAAATTTTCACTTTATATCAGTGGCTTATATAAATTTCTTATGCTTTTCTTCATGATGAAATGTATTCGATCGTGAAGAGAAAACATGAAGTGCATGTGTCAACAAACAGATGAATTCAGCAGGAATTTGAAAATCAATTTTTTGTGTACAAAGTCTTATTTAAACTTGTAGACACTTTTAAAAAGTGTATTCAATGTAGCCATAATGTCACTTAATTCGCTGTTAGCCATCTAAAATAGAATCTAATTTCCCAATTTTCTCCTACTTTAATGAATGACATGATTTTATTTTGCATTTTTAAAAAAGCCCTTCTAATTTTCATGCAGTATGTAAACTTCAAATAAACATTTATAGCTTGGATCCCTTTTAAACTTGGAAACTAAAAAAAATATTTTTATTACAATCAATAATGTAATGGTAACACATCAACATATGTGTTAACAATGTCCAAAATATCAATCCTTCATAAGAAGCATAAAAATAAACTTCTTATTTGAATATCTGCAAATAATGATGAATCCCATTTCATTCATTTTGGAGTACAAGAACACTGTCCTGGCAATGAAACTAAATGCACACCAACAATAGTCTGCATGTTTTATTTCTCAAAGGAGAGGATACTGTCACTATCTCATGACAAAAATTTTTATGTGCTACAATAGCAATAGCTCAATGGTGCTAGTCCTGGCTTAAAATCAGTTGTTCTCAGACACAATTCAGCTGCCAAACCCAGTATTTTTCACTTAAAATTGCTTGTAAGGCTGATGAGGGATAGATAATTTTAGTAAGGCATAGGGTTTTTTAATTCGTCACAATTAAGATAGAAGCATATTTGGCCACGAACAAGTGAGTATGGTCTGCAACAAAAAAGTACATATAAAGTGTACTTTTTTGGGAGTAGTCTCAGTTTTAAGTTCTTTTTTTTAAATAAAAAAGTTTGGCTTTATTCAGAAAAAAATTCTTTATAAGATGAAAAAAAAACCAAAATGGAAAATTGCAGAAAAAAGGGCCTGAATTCTTCTGGGGTTTTTTTTGTTTTTTTGTTTGTTTGGTTGGTTTTTTGTTTGTTTGTTTGGGTTTGTTGGGTTTTTTTGTGGGTTTTTTTGTTTGTTTTTTTGGGTTTTGTTTGTTTGGGGTTTGTTTGTTTGTTTGTTTGCTTGTTTGTTTTGGAGTTTTTTGTTGGTTGGTTGGTTATTTGTTTGATTGGGGGTTTTTTTTGGGGGGGGGTTGTTGTTGTTGGTTTTTAAATCTGAAAGATCTTAGAAGGTTTTAAAGCTTTCCATATGTCTGAACTTGTTTTGGGCTGACCACTCTCAAAACCACATGAACATAACTTGAATCTATGTAGTGGTTTTTCTCCCCTAAGTTTTATGTAATTCTTTTTCTTTGCAAAGAACTGTCCCTGATAAGAACAGAAATTACAGCAGAGACTAATTTGAAATGTTTTTCTGGTCCATTAACTAAGGCTAGCTTCATGAACCAAAATAACCAATGAGGATTGAAAAAGAATTGGGATAGGGCATTTGGGACATTGGTGGCCTTTTGCCCAGCCTAGTGGTTTATGACTTGTTCTTTTTTGTTACATATGCTGTAGTTATGACGCAGTCACTGAGCTGAATTCGCAGTAGAGAGGATAATAGAAATCAATACCATGGACAAGAATAAACAATGAAAACTGTCTATTAATGACAGCTTTCTTCATTCACAGATGAAAATTGAGCCCTTTAGTCAGATCACAAGAACTTATACTTCTTGCCCCACTTAAACTTAGCACAGTGACAAACCAAAAAGTTCAAACAACAGTAACTCCACACAAGACGAACAAGCCATTCCATTAAAGATAGAAAGTCCTATACATTCTGATAGTAAGGTCTTAGAGCTTAAACCTGACTGCTCTGCACAAGACTTCATGATATCACAGAGTCAGACAATAAGCTGAATGGAAGGAACCCCCAAGGATCATTGAGTCCAGCTCCTGGTCCTGCACAGCACCACCTCCAAGAGTCACACCATGTGGCTGGGACCATTGTCCAAATATTTCTTGAACTCTGTCAGGCTTGGTGTAGTGCCCTGGTCCACTTCCCTGGTCCACTGCCCAATCCCCCTCTGGGTGAAGAATGTTTTTCTGTCATCCAGCCTTAGCCTACCTGGCACAGCTGCAGGTCATTCCCTCCAAGTCTTCTCAGAGGTCACCACAGGACAGAGATCAGTGTCTGCCACTTCTCTTTCCCTCACAAGGAGTTGTAATTGCAATTAGGTCTCCTCTCAGTGTCCTCTTCTCCAAGCCGAACAGACCAAGTGACCTCAGCCCTTCCTCATTCAGCTTCCCCTCAAGGCCCTTCACCAACCCTGTAGCCATCCTTTGGTTGATCTCTAATAGCTTTATATCTTTCTTACATTGTGGCACCCAAAACTGCCCCCAGAACTTGAGGTGAGGCCACCCCAGTGTGGAGCAGAGCAGGACAATCCCCTCCCTTGGCTGGCTGGTGGTGCTGTATCTGATGCACACCAGGATGCTCCTCTTTGCCAACCTTTGCATAAGCACACAGAACATCACAAAGTTAGGGGTTTATGAGACACGCCTCTTCTGCTGTACTACTGCCAGACAATAAAAGGGAGAAAGAAGAACCTTCTCCAGTGGAATGCAGTTTTTCCCTTTTCAACCTGTTTTGACAAGATGTTTTAGTTCTTCCTTGGATTTAGAAAGACTGTTTTCTCTCAGAAGGCCGTAAGTTTGGGGATTTTTTTGTTCCAATACTTATCTTGCTGTGCTTGCCTGAATGTCCAGAGGCTCAGTCTGACCAAGTTCTCTGGAAAAGAGCTAGGGTTTCTCCTCTTTCTCTTTATCTATAGAGAAACAAACCTCCTATTCAATCAGAACCTTCCAATCAATAAGAACCCAGGATTTTTCTTGATTTGATTCTTTCTTCTTGGGACTCTGTGTAGTGCTCCTCAAATGAGAGCATGTTAAAAGGAGAAAAGATTGCTCATATTTTCAGGGAAAAATGTAGAATATAGCTTTTTTGCCATCCAGCTTACTTTAAAAGAAGTTTCTCAGACCACTGTGTATAGTATTCAGTTCTTTTTTCAATTAATTCTCCATTCCAACTCCCAATACATCTCACCCCGTCATGTGGTCTTCCAGCTCTCCTTGAAGATACACCTCACAAGACACTCGCACCCTGTACAAACAGGTTCAAGAAGAGATGGGAACATGGAGCTCTAAAACTAACATTTTCATTCATTTCAGCAGTTCTTAAAGCTCCCCTGGTGACACTAAGTTTTAATTTTCCACCAGTTTCTAGTGCACTGTTTCCAAATTTGTTTTTATGCGAGCCCTATGAATGCAATCAAACTTGTAATGCAAAGTGACTTTGTGGGATGAGATCCAATCATGAGGATCCAATGAGTTCTGAGGACCTTTTGCAGCCTATTTTCCAGATTTTATCAGCACAGAAAGAAGTTAACTGCTGCTTTTCTCCTGGGATGTGAAATTGTTCTCTTTTGTAGATGCTTATTTCTGTCACTTACGCTGAAGGTATTGTTGCACACGAAGGTTTATCAGTTTAAAGCCAATTCTGCTTTAATTGATGAAACCAGGAAAAAAAAGGAAAGAAATATAAACTAACTTCTAGCTATGCATATCTATTCTTAATTAAGTCCTGCATATTACACCTCCAGTAAAATAATTTCATCCTGCATATGTAATGAAAAAAATGTTATTCACTCAGAAACATTATGTTTAAAAACAGAGTTAAATTTAGAATTCTGAGTCCCTTGTATAAACAATGTGGAAAAAAGAAAGTTCTTAGGAAAGCTGGTTATTCTGCCTTTGTTTTCCAGAGACAGTATGCCTCTCAGTGTTTGAACCTGATAAGTTCTTAAATAAGGGTTGGAAACTGTACAGTGCTTTCTTTGATACCTTCCCTCTCCCTCTTTCATACGGAGTGCAGACACAATACTGTAGTCAGCTAACAATCAACTTACTCCCAGACTGTTTTACATATAAGTGATATCAAAGGATTTTGTTCAAAACCTGATTTGGCCAGGGCCAGCAAATTTATAAATTTGGGAAAATACTGATATTTTACTCCTAATACTTACTGGTGCAGACATATTTAATATTTTTCTTCTTATTTAAATGTAATTGTCATTCAGCTATTTAGTTATGAAGCTAAATCATAAGTTTATTGAACCTTTCTTTCTTTCTTTCTTTCTTTCTTTTTCTTTCTTTTCTTGCTTGTGTTTGTATGCATGTATTTATTTTTTCCAGATATGATCTTGTGATAAGAATAATTCAGATGAAATAAGCATTATGAAATAAAGTTATGTTTTTTATGGTTAGTGGAATCTGCAGGTGAAGAAGAGTACAATCCCATAAAACTGATTGAATACAGTTCATTATTGCTCAGTGTACTGTAAAAAAGTGAAGAATAAAAGTTAACAGACTGTGATGGTTATTTATTATGATAAATTTGGAGGTGGGTATTACAAAAGAGATAATTTTTTTTCACTGCCATAAAAAATTGTAATTTCATTAACTAGATTTCAATGAAATGTGATCTAATGATGGTGAAATGAAAAACCAAACCAAATAAGCACACTAAAATATGCTCTAGTTATAAGTTCCAATTTTATTTCATTTTCTCCATGCATTTCTTAGTTAGAGAGAGAATTCAAGGAATAAATGAATGCTGTTAGGTAAGAAGACAAAGTAAGAAGACAAATAAGTTTCTTATCAGTTTGACATCATAGTTTGTGCTGAAGAATTCTGCATACTACAGTAGTGTTTCTCACAGTACGTCCAGAAATAGATTAATATACAGTGATGACAGGTGAGCAAATCCAGGTTTAGAGTCAGTCTGTAGTTAAATTCAGTGATAAAGGTGATGGAAGTCTCTCCCTCTAGAAGGAAGGAGTACACAGAGACTATTTTTTTGGTGCAAATCAGTATGTGAGAATGTAGAATTTCCAGGGGATTTTAGGAAAGTGAAAATAGTAAAGTATGTCCTTAAATGCATATCGTCCATACCCATGAGAAGTGGGATATGTTGTGGCCGGTGGCGTGGGCCGGACAGCTGACCACAGGGACGGCCGGCGGCTCGGCGGCTTGTTCTGAGAGCTTCCTTTTCGTTAAGTCAGCTTCAGCTAGGGACTTCTTTTCCCCTCACCGCGAGCTGGGCTTCCCTGGGATGGTGGCCGCTGTCCTAAAAACCTGAGAGCTGCTGAGAGTGTTCCTTTGCCTGGAGCCCCAAATCAGACACAAGACACGAGGGTCCACTCTACTTGGGCTCAGGGGCAAAAGACCCGGAATAGCCCAACATTCAGACTTTTATTCTGAGGGTTACAACTTATCTCATAACGCTACAGGGGAGGAACCAGGCAAGGGTCGGGAGGTCAGTGTGCAGTCAGGAAGGAGGAAGGGAGGAAAGAGTGAGACACGAGATACTATTGTTAACTGAGGGGTAGGCGGGGGGAGTTTGACTCCCTTTCCAAGGCCAAACCTAACTCTACCTTCCGAGGGGCCTCACTTTCTAGGCCCCCAGAAATTCTTCAGGGGATATGTCATTCTCTGAGCTTGAACCACCGCTACATCATGTCAGCAACAAAAATAAATAACCGTGTAGAGTGCAGAACAGTATGAAAACAGATCAAAGATCAGATTAAGTCAAACAGCTTAATAAGGCTGATTAGTTTTTCATTTAAACCTTCTCTAAAACTGGCTTTTGCTTTTCCTAAAAGACACAAGCCATCTGTGAGGCCAAAAACTAGGCAAGTGTTCATTTAGCAACTGATTTCTGGAACAGGAGGGGTACTGCAGTACTTTCATGTACTGGTCTTAGCCACTCTGCAGCATAGTCTTCTAACAAACCATTTTTTGTCAGCACTTGCACATGGGAAATGAATTCTTTATCATATAAGAGTTACCTTGTAATTAGGTAGACTTCTAGGTTGAATTAAAGGCTTGTTTTTTTCTATGAGGTGATGCTGCTAGTGATACAATCACTCTTATTTCATGTCTGAATCTATTCTTTGCAGCTCCATAGATGCCAAAAGCATTACCTTATATAAAGAATTTTTTTCCCATTTGACTTTAATTAAGCTCCATCCTCATGTACTAGTGGAATACTTCCCACTTTATTTTTCTGCTTTAAAAAACCCTACTGTCATGTAAGTTTTCCCAAACGTTCACAGTTCATCTTAAATTTTATTGCTTCCATAAGTGCTCAGAGGAAATAAAACATCTTGGCATAAGAGTATCAATTAGGTCTTGGGGTGATGTCTTTTTCAATGAAAAATATTTCCCTGCATGAAATCAAGTACAGTGCCACCAAAATGACTTAAATATTTTGTACAGAGGGCTGTGTAAGAAAATTCTTTCTGTGCATGGGAATATCAAGCCAAATGTCAAAAAATAAGCTAGTACACTGAATAAAAGCCATGCCTTGACTATCGAAAATCTTTAGGGACATAGAAACCCTGTGTTTTCATTGAGAAATAAGATGACCTATGAAAGAGGATGGCTGTACAATCCTTCTGGGACTAACAGCAACAAAACAAATCAGTTTTTAAAATAAAAAAGATCACACAACCATGCATTTGCTCACAGACAAAAGCTGCAGAGCTGCCAGACATTTGGGAGATCATTTCCAAATGCTCCTCCAACCTCAGCTGGAAAAAAAACCAAAAAACATTTTGTGGTTTTGTGGGTTCATAGAATAGAAATAAAATTAGCTCCGAAGCCTGCCTAAGGACTGACTACAATACAGAGACTTCTGTGAGTTGGCTATGAAATATGCTCTGACTGGTTCTTCCAGGTGTCCTCCTCTAGTTTGCCACACAGATCCACTGGTGGCAAATCCAAGGTAACTGCATAAACAGGCCGTAGGGCAGATCTGCATCCCTGTCTCTGCAGATCTCTGGGTCTCTCTTCTCTCTCCTGTGGCAGAGCAGCCAGCATAACTGTGTCAAATCCATGGCATGTAACCCAGCTCAGACGGGAAACTCCAGTGGGAGAAGGAGAGACAGTGAGACAATATTTCTTCTAGCCCATGCTTCAATAATTAATAACAAATAATAGGATTCTGGTCCCTTGCTGTATTCTGATGATGACACTTGCTAGTATGAGTGGAGAAACCAGAGAGGAAGAAAGGGATTTCGCGCTTAGAGCAAGTCTGATGAGTGCATCCTGGCTAGAACTGGGAAATTATATTATCTATGTGAAACAGAAACCTGGTTTTCCTGCTACAGAGACCTGTTGTGGGATGTCAGAGAGCTCTGGCATGCAGTGAGCTGAATAATACAGTACCAAAACCCCCCAAACACCTGGAGGTAGACTGAGTTTGAAACAGGCAGCCCCAAGAGTAAGAGACACTTCCAGGATATGGGTATAATAACTATAACCAGCATAGAATATATGGCTTGCACACTACATTTTCACCTAACTCATTCACCTAACTGCCTATGCATGGTTTAAGTGCATAAACCTTGCTCATAAAACTGTTGCTTAAATATGCTTTTAGGAAGATAGATTTACAGAATATTAGTCTTTCCCATACAGAAGCACAGCACTTCACCAGACCTACTAATCTCTACACCCAGCAGCAGCATACTGTGAAGACGGAAACCATATCTCATCCCCTGAGCTAGCCTGGGGATGAGAAGTAGCCCATTTGCTCCATGCTGATGAAGGAAAGGGATTATGTGTAAAACAGAAGGAAGGGCCTTAAAGGTTTTAGGCCTGCAGCAGCAGAAATTTTCTAGAATCGATCATATGACAGGGTTGGTAAAACTTAGGCAGGTATCATGACTGCTAATGGTGTGCAAGTAGGGCTTGAGATACCTGCTATTTTCTGGCTTCAGTGGACCTTTTGCTACTCACATTGTCTGGCAAGCAGTGGCTGATTACAGGAAGCATTCAAAGCATCAGATAAAAGATAAGGATATTACCTAGAGGAAGTAGGGAGCAGAAGGAGATAAAAGAGATTAAAGAACAAGTAGGGTGAGAAATACTGGCACAAAATGTGAAAAAAGTTCACCAATGCATCTTAGTCTCTATAGCACTTTTCACACAGATTTCTACTATTTAAATGTAATATTTAATTACGACAGATGTAGCCAAAACAGTATCATTGTAGTCTGAATGGCTAATAAACCATTCAGAAAGGATGTCAGCTCTTTTCCCCTCTTTTTTTAGTCTTAGACATCAAATTTTCAGATATGATAAAAAATCCAAGAATAATTTCTAATCACGTTTTAATATTAGAATAATTAATTAGTATATAACAATTTATAATAATAGTTTACTTAACATGTCACCTACTGTACATCTATGCATTTTACATATATATATAATGCCAGTGCATTATATAAAATGGTTCAAATGTGACAAACAGTCTTTCAAAATCAATTAAAAATACTATTGGCAGCTATCCTACGCATGATGAGGTATATGTATCCTCAACAAGTTGTGAAGTTTAAGAGAAGTGCACCGGTCAGTTCTTTACTGGCAAAAGTAGGAACATTTCTAGTGAAATGAAAGGTCTTCTCGCCAAATTGCTAAGCCTTGAGACCTGTGGTGAAATTTTTTTCTCCCTATGGGTCTTTTGTCTGTGAAGTTAGTGGTAATGTAGAATGACAGAATAATTACTGTTAAAATATCTTTTTCCAAATGGAATGTGATTATGTAATGAATCATCTGTACAGAGAAGAAAGTCTATTAAAGCACCTCACTTCAGTCAGTCAGAATCCAATTGAGAGTTTAAAGCACCATAAAGTTTACTCTCTTCTCTTTCTTTCTTTTTTTTTTTTTCCATTTTTTTCCACCTTTCTGGGGAAATCTTAACCCTGATTTTTTTCCTTTTTAGCTCTAAAGGAGCTTATGTGTCAAATAATCTCATTGAGGAGATAAAAGCAGAAAGTCTCCAAAAGCCTGCATTAGAAGGAAGAAAAGTTTTTTCAGTTACTGAGAAAGACAAGGTAGGGTCATTTCCTCTGATCATCAGCTATTCTAATTTCTGTTTCATAGCTGTGACCCAGGTTCATGACTTCAGGGTTTTCTCTCAGCTTCACATCATCACCTGCGATTTGCATAATGTAAAACTACAGGAAAACACGGACTAGGACAAGCTTAAACTAACCTTGTATAGTCTGAGTTTTACACTGGTTCATTAATTTCAAGGCACATGTAGTTCTGATACCAAATGAATAGAGAATGTTTTCAGCTGAACAAATTAACTGTAATAAAAATATGAAAGATTGCAACTTTAGCACTAAATCTGATAAGAATAAGAATGAGATTTGATTTTTTCTGTTTAGTTCCCATTTCTCATATGAGAAACTTATATGCTGAAATGTAATCAGTTTTCTGTATTAAGGCAGTGTAAAGCAATGAAAAACTCAATGACTCTTAAAGCTGAGAAGACAATATATCTCCGTTTAATAAAATCCAGTCTCTACTATCCAGCTTTGATAGGGTGCTTGGTATTAAGTTTTTAATGAAATCACATTAGCCACTTTTTTTTTATTAGATAAGAATTCTTCTGTGTTCTTTAAGCTTTCTGTGCTCTAGTAATTATTATAAACACATTTCACTGTTTCTGAAATATCGCATATGTACATGATCCATGGAAAATTATCCTGGAACAGAATCTTGGGAAATTAAAAGTATAATTCACTGTTGCTTTCACCTTTACCAGATTTAAATATTGTCTGGGCTGCTTCAGAGATGTTTTAAGGAACAATAAATTCCATTACGCTAACACTGACTGTGATAACATTAACACAGTAACTTACAATGTATTTAGCTACATCAATCTGCCATATAAAACAACTTCAAGACACTGCCTATGACAATCATTGACATCCCATGTCTGGCTGTTCTGGGTTAGGGATATTTATCGATTTTAGTATACAAAATATTAATTTTTTCCTCACTCATGTGTCCTGTTGTTAAAGCAAAATATTTTAATTACTTAAGATAACCAATCTATTCTCTCCAACAATTTAATACTCCTGTAATTACCAGTCTTAATACATTTTCAGAAAACTAATTAAAAAGGAAACAATCAGACAAAAAGAACAAAGCAAACAAGCAAACAAACACTAAGACAATATATACACCTAAAAGCATATTTTAAAAAATCAGAAACTCCCAAGTCTCCCAGAAATACTGACCCAGAACTAATGTTGCTGTCCCAACTACTCCTTCTGAACTGATTGTTTCCTCCCCTGGACTCCTTTACATTAGTTTATTGGCTGAGAGCTTCTCAATGAAATGGTTACAAGAGATTTTTTGAAACGGTATGGTTTGCCCTCTTTCTCAATTCCTCCTGGTATAAACATTTCAAAACAATATTCCAGCCTAAGGCAAATACATGGCATGGAAAATTTCAGTACAAAGAAGAAAGATTAGAAAAATTAAACATAACTGAAAATAGATGTGTTGACTAACTTTAATAATGATGAAAAGTAGTGCCTTATCCATGTATTGATAATTACAATGATTTAAAAAAAAAATAAATCTCCCATTTAAAAGAAATGTCCTCTGAAGAAGAAGCATCCACTATGAATAGTAACATATTGTATTTCAAACTGAAATATAATCAAAAAAAGTAAAAAGACATCTTGTAATAATGATATGCTTGCTTTAAAAAAGTGAAAAAATAGGAAAAATATCCAAAATACCAATTAAGCAAATGTATTGTCCTCATACTGTAATGAAAAAAGTTTATTAGGTTCAGGCTGAGGGCACTGTCATGGATACAGCTTCCACAGAATCACAGAATGGATCAGATTGGAAGGGCCACAGGGGAACATTTGGTCCAATGCCCCCACTCGGGCAGGGTCATCCGAGAGCAAATGGCACAGGACTGTGTCCAGACAGCTCTTGATTTCTCCAGTGAGTGAGACTCCACAACCTCTCTGGATAATCTGTTCCAATGCTCTGTCCCTGCATAATAAAGTTCTTTCTCACATTCCAGTGGAAATTCCTGTGCAATGGTTTCTGCCCTTTGTCTCTTGTCCCATTGCTTGGCACCACTGAGAAGAGCCTGGCTCCATCCTCTGGCACCCTCCGACCCTATCTATGTACTGTGGTGAGGTGTCCTCTCAGTCATCTCTTCTCAAGCCTGAATGGGCCCTCATAAAAGAAATGCTTGACCCTTAATAATCTTTGCTGCCCTCTTTTGGATCTGCTCCAGGACCTCCATGTCTCTCTTGTACTGAGGAGCCCAGAACTGAACACAGGGCCCCACGTGTGGCCTCACTAGGGATAAGTAGGGGGGCAGGACCACTTCCCTTGACTTGCTGGAAATGCTGAACCCACAGGGGTGCACACTGTTCCTGAAGGACTGCACCCCATGGGAGGCACTCACACTGGAGAAGTTAATGAAGGACTGCAGCTTGTGGGAAGGGCT
The DNA here is from genome assembly GCA_025920805.1 of Petroica traversi. NCBI lineage: Eukaryota > Metazoa > Chordata > Aves > Passeriformes > Petroicidae > Petroica > Petroica traversi. The sequence goes on from JAHLSL010000023.1 coordinate 1,973,926, forward strand.
CATGGTGGAGAAGTCAATGAAGGACTCCCACACTGGGGCAGGGGAAGAACTCGTCTCCTTGAGGAGAAAGTGGTGGCAGAAGCATTGTTGGCTGTGATGAATTGACCATAGCCACAATTTCCTGTCTCCCTGCACCACTGGCAGGAGAGAAGGTAGAGCCCAGGAAGGATGGAGGAATGGGCAGAAGGTGTTTTTAAGATTTTTTTACTTCTCATTATCCTGCTCTGATTTTGAATAATAATAAATTCCATTAATTTTCCCAAGCCATGTATGTTTTCCCTGTGACAGTAATGAGTGATCTCTCCCTTCCCTTAACTCATGAGATTTTCATTATCTATTCTCCTCCTGTCCAGTTGAGAAGGAAGTGAGAGAGTGGCTTTTGTGTCTTTTGTGGGTACCTGGCATCCAGCCTTGACCAAACCACCATACATGGTTGCAACCTGACTTGTTGCCTGCTTCTGTCTTACCAGGTACTGAACTCCACAATCTCATAGGCTCTACAGCCAAGGCTGCCGTGACCCTGCTACAGCTGCCCCCAGTCTTCAATGTTTCCAGCAATGTTTCCTATTTTGTTAGTATAAGGTCAGGGAGTGCGGCCGGTGGTGTGGGCCGGACAGCTGACCACAGGGACGGCTGGCGGCTCGGCGGCTTGCTCTGAAAGTTTCCTTTTCGTTAAGTCAGCTTCAGCTAGGGACTTCTTTTCCCCTCGCCGTGAGCCGGGCTTCCCTGGGATGGTGGCCGCTGTCCTAAAAACCGGAGAGCTGCTGAGAGAGAGAGTGTTCCTTTGCCTGGAGCCCAAATCAGACACAAGACACAAGGGTCCGCTCTGCTTGGGCTCAGGGGCAAAAGACCCCGGAATAGCCCAACATTCAGACTTTTATTCTGAGGGTTACAACTTATCTCATAACGGTACAGGGGAGGAACCAGGCAAGGGTCGGGAGGTCAGTGTGCAGTCAGGAAGGAGGAAGGGAGGAAAGAGTGAGACACAAGATACTATTGTTAACTGAGGGGTAGGCGGGGGGAGTTTGACTCCCTTTCCAAGGCCAAACCTAACTCTACCTTCCGAGGGGCCTCACTTTCTAGGCCCCCAGAAATTCTTCAGGGGATATGTCATTCTCTGAGCTTGAACCACCGCTACAAGGGAGCACACCATTCCTTGTGAGATCCTCCTTCCTCTGGCACAGAGATGTCCTAAATGCTTTCCAAGAACCTCCTGAATTCTTTGTGCTTCACTGTGTTGTTTCCCCAGTAGATGTCAGGAGCCAGTGTCTGAGTGCTTTGAGCTGCCTGTGGAATGTCTTGCCCAATTCCTCCTGCTGATCAGGCAGTCTGTAGCAAACATCCACAACTGTGTCACCCTTACTGTCCACCCCTTTTACCCTCAGGTAACTCTCAGGGCTGCATCTCCCCTGAGAGTCAGAAGTGACCTTGACATGTAGACCTTGGTCATAGGAAATTTATTTACTCAATTGTCATTTCTAGTCTTGGTTCTATCAGTCTGACAGTTTTACTCTTTTCTCTATTTCTTCTGCTGTAACCTGTTCATGCACCAATTTGTGAGTATCTCAAATGGGCTTTCGACTTAGACTTACTGGCTAAAAGTCTAGGGTGAGACATTTCTGAAATGTTTCGTATTTGCCTTGAGCAGAATGAGTCATAAAACAATTTTCAGTTCAAAAGAATAATGCTGCAGAGAGATGCTTTAGCTCAATTTAATTGTAAGGAAATTGCTTGCACTGTAGATTCTCTGTCTTAGGACTTTCTTTCCTGAAAATATCAAAGGCTAGATACCCTGAAAATTTGGCTAGTAGAAGGAAAGTCTTGAATAAAACAGACAGAATTCTCAGACTGTTGAAGATAGTGCAAAGTGTAGGGGTTTGGGGTTTTTTTCAAATTCCATCATGTTTAGTTTAGGAATGTTTCAATAAATGTGTTGCAAACAAACTGATTGGGAACTCCTATTTCAAGGTATTTAGAAATTAAAACAAGCATTTCAGAAAGAAGTACTTGTGGCTTATTTTGCTACAGAATAAAAGGAACATGGAATAACCAATGTGCACTTTCCCTTTTCTATTTTAGTGTCCATTTCACTGGGAATAACACTTCTAGAGGATGACTACTTGTCTCCTGATACTCTTACTGGTTTATGGACTGTGGCTTCCTATTTATCCCCATGGTGAGATACATTCCTGATGTCACTGTCACTTCAAAGTGTCAGGAAAAGAGTGGCAGGAGCACACCATGCTCCTTCCAAACCTTCACAAAACAAGGAAAAATTGCATCTTCTGTAAGATGCTGATGTGGGAAATTGTCCTCTTGATGGTAATAATGCAGTGGTGTAGGAAAATATTTGCAGCAAACAAACTTTGCAGTTGATTAAATGTTTCAGTTTCACAAAGACCATTTATTGTTTTGTCTATTTCAGCACCATAGAAAAATCTCCTTTAAATAGAAGAAATGTCAATTCTGGAAAATGTGACACTAAAATCTTCAGTAATAAAGCAGGAAACCTTGACAGGAAAAGCTTTCTTTTTTTTTTTTTTTTTTTTTTTCTTTGTCCCTTGGATGGCAGATTTCAATACTTTGCCTCGATATTTCAGATTACCCTCCTTTTAAAATATAACTGGACAGAGAAAGTTGAGAGGGATAGATACAATGAATTTTAGCCTATTCAATTTTCCAATCCACTTGTATTTTTGTAGCCTTGGAGACAGCCTGGGCTTTTGTTGTGCAGGAAAGGATTTAAATATTATTGAAAGCCCATTAGTAACAGTTAGAAAGTCTTTTCAGAGCTTTAAAAATTTGGATGGATATATATAGAGTAAATTTTCAGTGTACTGTGTGTGGACCAAGATCTAAATTGGTTGATTTTAATAACTAATGTTAATAGCAACTGTTGCTGAATGTAGGCATATGCTGCACAGACTGTTGTTACCAGAAAAGAATTTTAGTCTTAAAACTGTATATAATCTTAGGAAAATACAGAGAATGCATGCCAGGTTTTGCTTTTGTCGGTTTGGCTGGTTTTCTTTTCTTATACCAAGTTCAAATACCTTTTCCTCAATATTATTATGTTTATTAATGGTATTTTTCCTAAAATATGGGTTAAAATATTTCAGTGTAGATGCCTGACAATATATATGACACAGCCATGGTTTTTTTTTGTGTTAGTGTAGCTGTAGCAAAAGTTCTGGTTTGCATCTCAATTACAATGGCAGATGTTTTATAGCTGTCTTAATGTACCTGCTTTCTATAAGTGAACTGAATATATGTACATTTGAGTTAGTGATGCCTTTTTCCTGGTGTTATGAAAATTAAGCTGGACACGGTTAGAGGGTTGGGGTCATTACCTCGCTATTTTAATTAGGATCCTGTTGGATGCATCCACTTCACCCAGGTGACAGCGTGGCAATGCACACACCCTGTCAATCACGTACACCAGTTACAGACTTTACACATCTGCATATCTAACAAGGGAGCCCAATAATGGGGCTGGGGTGGGCTAACCTCTAGTTTACAGAATCTGTCCTGCTAGGAGACCCTGGTGTGGCAGTGGCTGAAGCTACCCCGGGGGTGGCCAAGGAGATGGTTTCACCCCACAGTACCCAGAGACACTGGTGGTCCGCCCAGCCGTTTGCATGTGTATGGGTTTCCAGAGTCTTTCCCGCTACTTGATGTCCCATTAGCCGGTTTCCCTTTCTCCTCCTTTAGCCTTTTCTGGTTAGGTCTCCCTGCGTCGCTCCTCCCTGATCCCGCCCCTGAACTCTGTTCCCATTGGTCGTTGTTCCCCCTTAAAAATCTGATTCCCCCCCGTCCCCCCCGTCCCCCCCCCCACTGTGTTCAGGTTTGGCCTCTGGTTCCCTTTGCAGGAGATAAATGCAGAACTCGTGCTAAACCCCCCTCCCGACTCTCCATCCGGTGTATCGTCACAGACTGGATTAGCAGCGCCCGCCTGGCTGGCAGATCCAGTGCCTGCAGCCATAGCAAACCGGGCTACCCGATACAGGTGCTGACAGGGCGGGCGAGGCTCTGGGGCTGTGAAGAATTCAGTCCCCAGGAGACGATGAAGCCTTCATTTTTGGTTTTACACCTTGGCTTTCTGAGATAGTAGGATGTTTGGTCTCCCTGGCTCTGCAGTTCTGGGGTGTTTAGTCTCAGGGTCTGCAGAACACTTACAAAACACTAAGCATCAAACTAAGTGAAGGGTTACAAGTATGCATGCTAATACTTGTGGATACACAGAACTGTGTAAAAGGTGTATAAAAGAAAAGGAAGAAATCATTCTGGCATCATTAGGAAGGTACCAGTGGAACACTAGGCTTCATAATTTGGGAAAAAGCTCTACATCTCCAGGATCAGTTTAGGACTTTTCATTATCTCTTCATTCCTCAAAGACTTCCATGCAACTACTTTATATGGTGTAGAGAAGTCAATGTAATAGACACATTTGCTTTTTTAGTGAAGACATATTTCAATACTAATGCAACTGGACTCAATTAAAAATAAATCAAATAGCTTTAATGACAGAAGGCACAAAAAGGTGAAGCTCAACATCTAGCTGCACTAAATATTTTATCTTGCTTACTCGGTGTTTTAAGCGACTTGAAGTTAAAATTTATAATATTTGGACACATGAAAACATGTTGTGAAAGGAACACAATCCTTGTTTTCAGCTTTATAGTTATGAATTGTAGCCTACTGTTGCAGTCAGATTTTTTATTTTAGATTTGCATAGCAGAATGAAGAAAAAAACCCAACTGCCCCAAAACCTGCAGCTGTCATCTTTTGTTTCATGTCCAACAGAATAAATGGTCTGGTTAGTTTCCAGCATAGCTCAGGAGAGATGTTTGGTTCAATTATTTATTATACATTTCAAGATGCCACAGTGGACATGACTATTTACCTGTAGTGGGAATAAAGAAAAAAATTAAAACCACCCCAAACACTACGGGAAATACACACAATTAGTCCTAGTGAAAAAAATTTCAAAATTGTACCGCAGAAAGAATTACATTTGTCCTTTCACAGTGTATTCTCTGTCTGGTAGGTGTTCATCTACTACATCAAAATACTCCATTAATCTCTGTATATGCATTAAAGTATTAAGAAGTCTGTCATGATCACTGCAAGGTAAATGGTGCTATAGAAAATTTTTCTAGGCATATGATGTTGACTAGCTTAGAATCCTTCATCTTGGATATACACAAAACCATGGCAGGCATATTAATTTAGCAAAGTCCACTGCAATTATGTGTCTGATCTAAAAAGGGGGATTTTATGCCATAGAAGTAAACCAGATAAACAAATATTTCACATTAAAAGGGCACATTTAATTAAAAGTTTTAGAGAGGTGTAACCTACATTCACATTGTAAGATACAGAAAAGTAGCTTTTGCAACTTTTTATTGGTGCAATAAGTCTATTTATTTAATACCATCCTTTAAGGTTACTGTTTGTATCTGCAGAATGAAAGGAAAAACCATAAGACTACAGAATCTCCTCTACTCCTTTCTGCTTTACAGGAAGAAAATCATTCAAGTTAGAAGTGTATGACTGTTCTTTGTGCATGAAGATTTGAAACACACCACATAAAAAAGAGAAAATATCTCACATGTCTCTTTTCCAGGAGTGGCCTAGCTATTAAGAGAAGAGGTTGGACTGTAACAGATAAATAAATGTTCTTTAAGACTTTAAGTGTCAGATGGTAGTGTTCTAGGGGTTTTTTTTTTATCAATCCCTACATTTATACCATGTTCTGTAAATCTAAACCAGACAAAAATAAAGAAGTAGTTTCATTTTATTTTCTTACACTACATAGGGAGATCCTGCACACTCATATGGCCTGCTAAATTATATCTCAGGCAGCCAGGTGAGACTACATCAGAGGCAAAGAATGGGCAGGTAATGGTAACTAAACATTAAATATTATTGGGACTTTCTGATAAAAGCTCAATTATTAGGTTATGACAACTAAGCAGTAGCATGCAAACTTCAAGGAAACCATCAGCAGTTCAGTCATCTCAGCTGCTAGACAAAACATATGTTTTCACTTAATAATTAAGTAGGTAAAGTGTCAGAGTTTTCACTTGAATTAAAGAAAAAATGGGCTCAGAATCGTTCTTTTATGGCATATACAGAAGCTTTCAAATGCATGCTACTGCATGTGTGAATTTATCATCCTTGTTGCAATAGTTTCACTTTGTGTAACTAATAAAATATTTATAGAAACAGAGAGTGCAAAAATAACTCTATGTGACAGAGGTTGTGATGTTTATGTGGGAGAAGAAAACCTCAGCATAAGTTCTCTTACTTAAGCAAAGCAGATTTGGATCAGGACACCCACAGTATAAGCAAGTATTCTCTACTTGAGGTATAGGATATACTGCTTTGGGGCTGTCTCATCGTAGATTACTCTAAATTGGTGGGTTTTTTCTCAGTCTAGAAAGAAATAAATCAGGTATTTTTTAGACTTTTACATGAAGTGAGACAATTCTTCTCATTTGAATTTTATGCAATGTGTTAAAGTTCCCCTAGACTATTTCACTGCAGTTAAAAAAGGAGATGCAGAGGTGTTATGAATTTATGAATGTTGACCTGTCTAGTCATATCTCTATTAGCATTTCTATTCAACTATTAAATAACAAAGAATTGAAAAAGTAGAAAGAAAGTTAAGCAGTAAAACTTCAGCTAATATACAAGAGGCAGAACTGGGTATAATTCTAATGCTGAAGATGAATCTGAAAAAAGGACACTGACAGACTATATAATTACAGTGTTTGAAAGAAAACTTTTTTTCCATTCCTGTATCTGAATATAATGACACTTTTCAGTTCTCAGAACTAGGAGACTTAGGATGAGTCAGAAAAGCAAGCAGTAGCTTCCATTAAATGTCCCAAAGGAAAAAAAATAAAAGGAAATGGAATTTAGAAAGAGGAGACACAGCACCAGAAACAACAGAGTCACTATAACACCATCAATAAGGATGGAAAACCTTTAAAAGTTTCTATATTGAGGTTCATTTGTTAACTGTCAATTCCTGCTGGAAATCTTGTGCGAACAGATTTTGATTTGATGTTTCAAAATTTCCATTCCTTCTCCTAGCAGAGCCCAAATCTGCAGAGATGCATGAAAAGCATGGAAAATATGATGGAAAATCAGCTATGTAAATAATTTTCAGACATTATATGAGTCTCTTGAATCAGATCTGACTTTAAATATGGAGTGTTTTATTTTTATCTTTTTTTAATTGGCTTATTCTTTTTTGCATTTTATCCAAAATAGTTCAGTAGTAGCAGTAACACATATTCACATATTCACATAAATGATGTTAACTTCATTTTATCAAGGTTCTTCAGCACAATGGGTGGAGAGATTCCAGTATTTGAGATAAAATATTGATACTTTCATGTATCTCTGCATACACTTCAAAACAGTGTTTCAGGATTACAGCAGGTTTGACAGTATTCTTTAGTTCAGTATTAGATATGTACGCCAGTGGTGCCTTTTCTACATCAGCCTGCCTACCCCAGATAAAAAGGTGTTGTAAAATGGAATAAGATTCCATCACAAAAGAGGAGGATTTTTTTTCAGCAGGTAGCCAAGGGAGGTCTCTGACTGCAATTCTGAGCTTAAAAGATATATCTGAAAGTGGTGTGTGGGTACAAGATGCACATGAGCACACACACAGTATTCAATGCCAGTCTGTTGGGCTGACTAGCATACTAATATATTCTGCAGAATGATATTGGTTTTATCACAGGCTTTCTAAACCAAAGTAGCACTGTGTTACAGAGTCAGACTGCCTAGGTGACAGTTTCCTGAGAAAAGACAATAGTTAACGAGCTCTAAGTGCTGTTATTTGTAGCATGTTGAACAGCCCAGCCCTAGCTGAGACTGAGGTACTAGTTTGCAAAAAATATTTCTATAAGGTAGTGGAATCTGCTTGAAAGAAGCCAAATTTTCATTTCAAACAAAAGGTGGGAAGAAGTCCAAAGAAATGGACTGATTTTCTAATTCTCATTATCAAGATTTTTGGAGAAAGAATTTTAGAGAACATGCATGATACATCATCAGCTGCTGAGAAAACAATACCATCAGTAGAGGACTTATCTACAAGTGTATATAGATGCACACTACAGACTGTCATTCAGAACAGGGTCCAAGGACCCTGAAAAATCTGTTATGTGAAGGTGAGGCTGCAGCCTGTTGTTTTCTCAGTCTGTTTTTGTAGTCATAGATTCTTTGACCAATATGTGAACTCTTCAATAATATTTTTGTGTTTTCTTCACCTGTTACTAAATGGAGGAGAGAGAGTCTTGAGGATTTACTTCCTCAGAAGTAGAAAGGGTTTAAAGAGTGACTGTAAATTTTATTGTATGTGTGTTGAATACTGTAATTGCACTTCAGACTCTGGGAACATTTTAAATCAGAGGAGTATGAGCAAGGAAATGGTATTGCTGCTAAACTGTGGCAGTGTATAGAGGACTGATACACATAGCATTGCAGATGGAGAATTTTGGAAATGTTAGTTCACTAAGAACATGTGGAATGTGGTCCAACCTGATTCATTTGGCTACCTGGATAATGAATATTTAATATAGAACATATAAAAAGGAACAAGAAAAGTGATAAATTAAACACATACATATACAGACCTGAGGGTGCTAGATCGGTATTTATTGTTTCACTGGGTAATTTAATCCTGTGTGCATGTTTGTGTATGCCAAAGTCAGTAGCAAACCGAGTCAGACTATCTGGTGAATAGGAGAAACTCCATATGTAAAGTCAGTGGTGGGTATGTAGCCCAAGGTCCGATCAAGGGTATTTACCAGGCAAAGAAACCATGTTAATATTTAAGGGATCTGTGGGAGTGGGGGAGACTGTGAAGAAGGTGGGTGATTTCATGAGCTTGTTTGATAGTAAACATCAAGCTGGACAAGCCAGTGAACAGGAGGAGACTCATTTGGAGGGGAAAGGAACCTGGCATCCAGGCAGGGATGTTAGGTGAATGTTCAAGAGATCTAAGGATATGAATGTGGAGAGTGAGCGCGTGCATGATTTCAGTAGTGCACTTCAACCACAGTTAGAGAGAAGGAACAAGGTTTTCCCTCTGTCTATTTTTTACCTATATCTTATGATACACATTTTATGTATTGTATCTGAGTGTTGTTAAGGCAGTGCCTTGAATATGCTAACTGGAATACAGCAAGTGCATCCATCAGCCTGGGATGGAGACTCATGCCTGATGATGTCTTATGCCTTACTCTGTGCTTACCTTCATATGTAGATAGAATTAATAAGATGTAACTATGTGTACTACTAAATAAATTGAAAAGTAAAACTATCAATTATAATTTCACTAGAATTTCTGGTTTTAATGCATAGAATTCAGTCATAATGTACCATTGTTTCTAAAATATTCTAAGTTTTAGAATTTTTTGTATACTTTTTTCCATTTGTGGATTTTTTTCCTAAAATAATTCCTGTTTACTTGCTTTCCACAAAATTTTGCATTATTAGGGTAACTATTTTTTTTCTGGTATAATTTAATATATTCTTTTGATGTTTCTGATATTATGTTAGAAGTTAAATAAATAAGTGTTGAGCTTAGGCTGGCATAACATTTAATAACTTTCCTGGCTTCCTTTCCTCTTCTAAGACCATATTTTGGCACTCTGAAAATAATTCCTTTATTTGTTTTTCTTCTCTAGAAGACTTGTTTTATTTGTACTTTGATAGTATTTCAAAGGTAGTATATTTGGTAGAATCTTAAAGAATAAATCAGAATCTTACTTATATTGTCATGTAACCTGTCAGATATACTTCAATTTACAAACAAATTAACAAGAAAGGAAAATAGAATAAAATAAAAATCAAAAAATCTTGACCCACCCACAGAAATTTTAGGGTTTTCTTTCTGAATTTTGAATAATGCTCCATATCAATTTCTTGAATGGATAAATTACCAAAATTATTAAGCTTTATAAGTTACTATAATTAATTAATTATCAAAATTAATCAACACTTTATCACTCCTAGGAGTATCTGCTATTTTTTTTTGTGATAAATAAAAAAGTCTCTTTTTTTTTTACTAATAGAAGCTAAAATAAAATGAAAGATAGATGAATGCACATTTTTTAACCATTCCAAGCATATCAGCTGTAAAGTGAGAAAAAAGCAGAAAGATATATTAAAGGGACACATCAGTTTAAATTATATCAGGTGTAGAGGCTGGTAACAACCTGATAATACACTGATACATATATGTTATTTTGATTAACTAACCTATAAAAATAATTTTATGCAATCTCCAAACAAGCAATATAACTCATAGCACATGAAATTCAAGGGAGAATTAAATATCATATTTTATGTGCTTTTCACCTGGACTTTGGAAAGCCACTTGCCATGCTGCTTTGTGAATTACTAGCATCTATATACCCACTGAGTGTGTTTACAGCATAGCCTGCAGTGGAATGAAGAGACATCTGAACCAGAACACGTGCCAGATGCAGTGGAGTCCCGACAGCACTGAGTTCAGCATGAGTTTATTCCTTCCACTCATGTCAGCTCTCTTTTACCAATGCTAATTGGAACCTCACAGAGTTTTGAAAACAGAATTAGTGCTATGGTTTCCACACTGAGCTAACTTGGTCAGGATCAGCCTCATGAACAGTCCCTTTTTGTTTTATGAAAGATGCTATGCTGTCCAAATGCATGGAGCCACTTTGGGTCTGAAGCTGTGTCCAGCATCTAAGCCAATAAGCCCTCCAGACATGACAGAGTGCATGGTGTGAAGACAGCTGGAACAGCTCTTGGTCACTGGCAAGGGCTCAACACAGCATGGAAGCAGTTAAAATCTTCTGAGCCAAGGATAGATGCCTTTGCACTCATGTGGCTCTAAACTTGGGCAGCAATCTGTGCAGCATTTGTATTGGCCTGCTTAGATCAGCTGGGATCTTTTTGCACCTCTGGTATGATTTAGCTACAACATGGATAGCTACTTCACAGATGATGCAGAAGTTACTTAATTTGAGTTACCTCTGACCAGCTGTAGATGTTAATAATGCAGGCATCTGAGCTACTCAGCCCAATTCCCTGTGTGGTCAACTGAGAAAAATAACAGCTTTCAGGTTGTGATCTATTTCTTCAAAATCCTGATGAGAATTGCTCTTCAGTTTGCCTAATTCTCTACACTGAATAAAAGAAGCCTCAAGTGCCTCTCTCAAATGTGGGCATATAACAGATCTCTAGACCTAGCTGTCATCATCTTTAGCATCTACCATGGGTCCTGTGCCTTTCTGTTTTAAAATGCATCTCCTGTGGAAAGAACTAAAAAAAGCTGACTTTCCACTTACAAATTGGCATAGGAGGAACATATTTTATGGAAGCTGTAGAGAACTGATATTATTTGATCCTGTGAGACATCCATTTGCTTTGTCAATTTGGGAATAAGCAGAACACTTTGTGTAGCACTGATATAAAATACAACAGGGGCTTCAGGACAATGATCCTGCCTATAATTAGGTTCAAAACATCAAAGCAATACCATTCATTTTGTGAGTTTCTCAGGCTCTTGTGACACTGGTCTAAAATGCTAGATCCTACTGCTGTTCAGATTATTATAGATGCAGAGGGAATTACATAAACTCTCAGTTAACTGAGTGGATAAAAAGTTAGTAGCTACATCCAAAGGACAGCTTTGGATGAAGGAGCCTCAGCTAAAGGGACCATATTGTAGGTTTGTGAGTGCGAGCACATACTATATTCATTGTGAGAGTTGCTAAGTACTCAGCCTTGAACTTGAAAAATGGGGCAGGACCACATCTAATTCTACTACTGTTGGAAGTATCATGCTTAATATTTTAGTTGGAGATAGTCTGAGGGCAATGCTAATTTAAACACACAATTTATAACTGAAGCATTAGGAAGTTTTCAGACACCGACAAAATGTGTTTAACTGGCTATTACTTATTAATACCACAGCAACAGAACTTTTTTTTTTTGCAAAATATTAAACTATTTTTAAAAGAAAACAGTGCTAAATGTGTTAACTACTAATTTACATGATAAACAATATTGATTATATTACTTAATATGTTTTTGGTTACATGTCTACTGATTTATTATATACTTTATGAACTGCTGCAATACAATGTTGTATCTTATAAATAAATGCCAGATCAGAGCTAGGAAACTGTTTGGATAAGGGCTGGGTACAATGAAAGAACTTGATGCTCTGATCACTGTACTTGTTTTCAGACAGAGGTACATCACTGAAACAATGTGCTTCAAAACCCATTTCTGTGACAATAAAAATTATGCAGATTGTACAAAGTAACTTTTTCAGTGTGACTCCAGCCAGCAACCAAGCTGACCTAGTTGCTCTGTCACTCTGCTTTAGCAGGATGAGTCAGAAGAACAAGGATGAAGAGCAAAAAGAAGAGCAGAAGGATCAGAAGAGCAAAAATGAAAAAAACTCATAGTTCAAGATAAAAACAGTTGAAAATGTAAAGCAAAACTGCGTGCACAAGCAAAGTAAAATTAGGAATCCATTCAAAACTTCTCACCCATGGGCATTTTTCAATCACCTCAGGGCCTTAGCACACATGATAATTACTTGGGAAGACAAATAACATCACTCTGAATATTTCCCATTCCTCCTCCTTTCCCCCAGGTTTCATTGTTGAGCATGACATGATATGATATTTAATATACCTTTGGCCCTTTGGGGTCACCTCTCTGGTCTGTGTCTCCTCCCAGCCTCATGTGCACCCCAATCTACACAGTCCAGGGTCAGAATGGGAAAAAAAGAAAATTTCAATATTATGTTGAACTGTTAGCAACAGCCAAAACTCTGGTGTGTTGTCAATGCTGGTTTAATCACAAATTAAAGACACAATATCCTGCTGCTATGAAGAAAATTCACTCCATCTTTCCCAGTTCCAGTAAAATAACTGAGTCAAATAACAACAAATTAGAAAAAAAATATTTTAGGGTTATTCTATTTATTTATATAGAGTAACACAAGTAAAATCTTGTGTTACTCTATATAAATAATAGAACTTACGTTAGTACAGTTGTATAAGTTATACATGCTTGGGATTTTTTTTGTCAGTTTAGCAGGAGAAAAGTCATACAACTGTTTTACTTTTGAGCTTCTGACAGGTGATTGCAAACAAGAGGTTTAAAGACTGTGTGTAAAAGTAGACCATGTCCATTAATACTATGTATACTGGCTGTTTGTAATTCTCTGAATGGCTACCTAGAAAATAGATTGCAAGTTTTGAATAAAGTCTAAAGAAAGCAAACATCCAGAATTACAGCCAAAAAAAACAAGTCCACCCACTTTATTGACACTACAGAACAGTCTTTTCTCTAGCAGCAGTCAGGAGGAAGGAGTCCCACTCTAGAAAGCAGGTTAAAAGTAAAGTTGATGCAGACTGTGGAGTCTCCAAAAAAAAAAAAAAAAAAATCACATTTCTGTGAGACTTTCTATTCAAAAAAATAAATTTTTAGCTGCTTAAGTGTTAGGCCTAGATATATATCTATGAATGAAGTGTATATTAATTCCTTAGAAATGGACTGAAAACCCAAAACCGTGTGTCTATAATCAGGTGTCATACTGTTAGCCAGGTTTATTCCCGACACAGCATGGCCAGTTTAAACTGATTTGGACCTTAATACCTTTTGAACCTTCATTTTTTTTGCATTGTCATTGCCTCTGTTTGGATATGTTTGCTGAGATGTTGTTATGATCTGGTTATGAAAATTATAAGAAAGATGGGGCTGCCTGAATTAAGGTGCAAATGAGTCCATTTTCCAAAGTCAATAGTATGCATTTTAATTAACAGTAGATGTGAGGTAGAGAGATAGAAAGAAATAGAACATGGAAGGGCGTGAGAGAAAGAGAGTGACAGCAAGACAGATTAAGGAGAAAATATCATCACTCTGTGCATCCTATTGGTATCCCATTGATCCTCTTCCCCGGTCTTCTTGGTGATGATGGTCCAGCAAAACAAACAGTTCAATGGATAATTATATGTTCATGCCAGCTGGGAATGCTCAGGTACCTCCCCAGGCAGTCTGACACAGTCTCTTGGGGCAGACTCTGGATGCATTGCATCCTTTGCATCATGTGCAGTGCTCTGGTGCAAGGACTCATCCATGAGTCTGGGGAGCACTTTGGGGGTCTTTCATGGATTTTGACACTCCCTCAGCTTCCCCTCATGTGAATGTCCTGTGGATGTGCCCTTTCTGGGATGGGGTTTGCAATTGAGCCAGTGGGAGGATGAGGATATTCACTCATTGAGGACATGAGGGAGGATGGATGTTCCCTCCCTCTGACCAGAGACTACACCACACCCCCAACATTCTCCTTGTCCCAAATTTGTTGTGGGGGGGAGTGTGTGCAAACCTGACCTCAGCAGATGAGCCTGTGGACTGTGGCTTCCCTCCTGCCAGAGGGGATTTTCAGGACAGCTGCAGGGTTTGGTTGTCTTGTGGATACAGTCTTTTTTTGCTTCCCTCTAGACCTCATTTGCTTCCCTCTAGACCTAACATAATTGCATGTCAGTGACACTATGGTCTTAGCTCAAGTTTCTTTAGGCAGCTTAACAGTCCAAAGTTCCAGTTAGAAGGCATATTGAGGGAGGGATGGCCTTGGTGGTCACAGCTTCTGCCTGTGGCCTCTTGTCCTATTGCCTGGCACCACCGAGAAGAGGATGGCTCCATCCCCTGCACTCCCTCACTTTCAGTCTTCTCAGTTACAATCTAGATGATTTGACAGAATCATCTTGAAAAGATGATTCTTTTCCCTAAGGCTTACCAATTATATTTTATCTTTAAAGTTCTAGGACATTGAATTCAAAGCTGTAAACCGCACAAGACAAACAAAAGGAGTGCACAAGGAGGCCTCTGTGAACTAACTTCCTTTGAATTAATAAAATATTACCGCTAAAGAACTTTATTCCTTTGCTCTTAAGGCTTTAGATTCTGGCATGTGGGACGAAACTTCTCCCATCTGTTAAACTGAACTGTGAAGTAATTCCAATGCTTAATAACCACCTCTCCCCTCAAATAAATACTTTATTTCCCCAGTATTAAAAAAGAAAGGAAAAAAAAATCTTTGAAGTCACAACTGCTCAATGTACATTGCATCATGCAAGAAGCAAATTTTGTCAGCTTGCTTTATTCTCTGTCGAGTAAAAGAAGACTACAGTTTAGAAGCAGGACTAGCTTAGCAGATTTCTTATGTGAATCTTCAGACAGAAGTTTGTTTCTGTAAGTAAAAGCTGTCAGACAAAATATTTGTGATTCTGTGATGTAACTGCAGTGTAACAGTGCTGACTCCATATAGATCTTGTGATATCAAGTTATCCCCATGGAGATCCTCCTTGTAATCAAGGAATAATACCCACCCAAAAGCATGCAGAGCCTTGCCAAACCTAACACATTTGTTGCTTGCAGCCATGGGTCTGTCTCCTTTTCTCCATCACTTTGTAACAGTAGCTTATGCAATTCTTCAGCAGACTTTAGGTTTTCCATGAGTAGGCTTGTATTATTAATTATGAAACCCATTTTCTGTGGTGTTTTCTGAAGCAGCTACACAAGTACTTTGCCTCTTAACTATTGGGCATTATATCAGAGTTGTTATATAGAAGTGAGGGCTGAATCTAGTGTTCATCTTCAAAGAGGCAGCTTTGAGCTTATCCTTGAATTTTCAAATAAGATCAGCTTTCTTCCATGTGGGGAAAATTTCCCACTTTGGTCCTGATACTAAATTTTAGCCGTGAGCAAATTCTTTTTAAGAAAGGACTAGCCTGTGACAAACAAGAATCAGTGATAGGCTGATAATTATAGCAATGTTTGAATGTGACTTGCCTTTGTAGTGAAGCTAGTGAAGCATCCCCTAGAGTAAATTGCATTTTTCATAAATACCAAACATTCGGGAATAATTATTGCATTTGGGTGCCTGAAGGCTCACTCCTTTGTGAATGGAACCAACAGTGAGAAACAGACATGGAACAGCCACGCATTTCTTATGACTCTGTCTTTCCCAAATGCATTCATTCTATCCTGTTCTTCAAATCCACTTGAAAAGGCTTTTTTGCCCTTTATGAATTCAAAACATCATTAAACAATCACTGCTTTTCTTGTTTGAACAACATGCTTCTCTCAGTTCTAGATTTAGTAATAAAGTCTAAAAATTGTGAGATGAGACATTTTCTAAATGAGCCATTTCTCTACCAACTGGGAAGATTTTGTAGTGTGGTTTTCATCTTATTTTTGTTTTTTTGTGGGCAGATGAGTCAAGTAAAGATTATCAAGTACCAGAGTGTTGACTTTGCATATTTTGGTTAATATAGCTGAATAAGTTTGTTTTCATGATTTATCTTTCAAAAGTATAATTGAGCAATCTTCGTAGGCACTGACAGCTTATATACAAACATTCTGGACAAAAATATTCCCTCTTTCAGGTACTTGTTATTTTAATCCCTTAGTTTTATTACATTCTCACTTCCTAAAGTGGTTTATTTAGGTCTTTCTTTCTCTTAATTACATCAGATAACCTCTCCAATGATGTTGTCATATATTTAATGTCTTTTTTCATTGTTTTTTACCTGTTTGTTCTGGCTTGTTATTCACTGAAAATGTCTCTATGAAAGATGATTCTTTCAACAGAGACCAGAGACAAACATTTTTTTTTTAATCTGCCTGTTGCTTCCGTTAATTGGTGAAGGTGTATGCCATCTTGGACATAACCTCTTGTAGGACTGGTGGATTATTCCTACAAAAATAGCCTGTTTTGCTATTTTCTGTTACTGGACACACTGTCTTCCAAAACTGCTAATTCCAAAGGAGATGCCAGTGTGGAAAGAATGAAGCCTAAATTATCCTGGGTAGGTACTAATTACAGCATTTCTTTAGTTTCATTTTTGCAGTTTGCTGATTTTATTGACTGTCGTGTTTTAAAATAATTCCTAAAAATACTAGTTTTGAGAAACATAACTGCGTGAGTAAATAATTTATATTTTGTGATTGATGTGGGATTCAGGTTCAACTTCATACATATACATACCTAGTTGTCTCCACACAACATAGACATCTATACTCTCCCTCCAGTCAGTGGAACTGATTGTATTTCTGGGTTGGCAGTTACAGAATGACTAAAGTTTCATCTGTGGAGGGCGGAACTTTTTTTTTTATAATGTGTCACTTAAATTATTCATGCTCAAAAATGCCGAAGGTGTAGTACAGGCAACATTCAAAAAATAAAGCAAATTATTTATTAACATTGGTATTTCTGTATTGAAGGACTGAAAATTATTGTGAAGGTTAAACATTTAAAAAAATTGGAGAGAAAACCAGAGAGAAAACCACATGACATAGATGTTTCGAATAGAAAAATGTAAAGGTTGTTATAATTAATGTGCAATGTGAAATCCAGACCCTTGTCTTGGTTGTTTAGGATATCTATAAAAGTAGAAGGAATTAAGTAACACAGCAAGATACAGAATGAATCAGCATACTGAAACTACAACATGAAAGAAGTCATAAGACACTGGCCGATACAGAAAGGTTTGATACAGATAAGGACCAAAGACCTCATGCTGGATATACAACAGGGCTTAGATGAAACATTCAAATTTGAAGGTGTACAAACATGAACCAGTATCAGTTTCATAATTTCTTTCAGAGAAATGTCTTTCCTTTACACAAAAGAACTCAAATCTATTACTTCAATTTTTGGTAGCATGTAGTGGAGAAAGAAGTAAAGGCATTGGATAGGCAAAAGGGAGGTACATTTTTTCCATACATTGAAATACCAAGAAATGTTAAGAATAATTTTACTGGAAGGACAATCTTGAAGCCCATTAACTTGATATTTCACTTTGTCTAGGCAGACATCAAAAGGAAAATAATAATTAAAAAATATTGTGAGTATAATGAATTTCAGATTCCTTAGTATTCTGAACACTCAAAGTTTCTCACACTTAAGGCATTCCACCTTAATGAATTTAACATTATTAATGTTTGCACTGCATAGCATACTGAAATATCCTATGCATGATATATTGCCAAAGAACTAAAGGAACAAAACACAAACTAAAAATGCATATATTTGTATGTATATACATATATAAGTGTATATATATATATATATATATATATATATATATA
>JAHLSL010000023.1:1992208-2094441 GCA_025920805.1 Petroica traversi
TTTTTTTTTTTCTAAGTATCACCCAAGTGCTCTTTAAAGGCATGGTCTAACCAGAAAAAAAAAAGGTGTCACAGAATGCAATATCTGTGAAGATCACAGTCAGTGCAAACTATATGTTTTAGAAGTCGCCCATGCTTTTGTAAAGAAAGGAAGTTGAAGTTTAAACAATAAGGTATTTATCTTAAATCAGTTTGGTATGTTTTTCATGTCTAAATATTGAATTTTCTGTTAAGCAATAGGAAAATTATATATAGGGGGTACTATTCTATGATGAGATTGCAGACAGCAATAATCTTTGTTTCATATTAAGTTGATACCAGTTCCAAGATTACATCAAAACCACTGTCAGTCTTTGCTGTCACCACAAACATAGTAAATATTACTAAATATTACTTTACACTTTATTGGCTATTCAAAGTGTGTGCAATCAGATTGAGCTCCTAGATTTGTCATGTTATGCTACGATGCAAAATTTATCTGAAATCAGTGCAATACTCCCACTGACTTAAAAGAACTTTAAATCAAGACTTGTCACTGCAGTGATGCATCTCAGGTTATCTTACATTTGTGATGCAAAAGGAATCTGTTCTTTACATATGTAACTATGATTTTAATATGGAAAGAAAAAGCTCATGGTGGCTCAACTTCTGATCATGACATAAGCTGTGCATCATAACATAAAATAAATGTTAAGGATGGCAAAGGGGGAGTGTATCAATAGGAGTTTTTACTGTCTGTGATTTAAAAGAAAAGACGATTAAGGACACATTTTTTGTTTGTTATGAGCTGTAGTGTTTTACTTGTGCCTGAAGAGTTGAATTGTTCCACAACAGTTTATAGTAGTTGGCTATTTAACTGGTGATGCCTAATTCCAATCTTCATTTGCACAAGGAACTACATGGCTGTGAAAGTAGGCTGATTTATGAGTATGTGAGCAAGCTTAGAATTATAGCCATAGACTTTTCAACTACACTATCAAAGTAGAGAATAAAACAAACATTCTCCTAAGCTATTTTTATGGCTCCCAACTCTGTATATTCTGAGCTTTTCATATATATTAATAAATTTATACTCATATAGTTCATTTGAGAAAAGGGAATACTTTTTAGGTTCTTTGAACAATTGTTGCTGGGGAAAAGAATACGTTATATTAAATGTCAAGCATCAATAATTTTATTCCCAATATTACTAAAAATTCATAGTCCAGAGAGATGAAAAATGAAAGGCTAAATTCAATAATGGTGTCTTAATATAATTTCAGTGTTGTGTGAGCTGGTGTCCCGTGGAAAGTTATTTGCAGATTTTTTGGAACAGCTGTTCTTACCCTTTTTTTGAAATACCCTCAAAATAATGATCTCACCATTCACATGCCCCATCTCTCTGTCACTTTAACAAGGGCTCTATCACTGTTCTCATTTTTCAGGGTGCAGTCCTTTGGCAGGAAATCCGTGGAATAAATGGAACAATGTTAGTGCATCCACTGAGACAGTTCAGCTAATCGTATTTTTCCCAATTCCTAGGACTGAAAAGATCTCTATGGAGTGCATTGGCCTATATCTTGAGATGCACCACTTGTTTCTGTGCGCTGACATAACAATTGATATCACAAATTATAGGCAGCATGGAGAGGCAATGAAGAACAGCTACGCCAGGCAAGTTGTGCAGGCTTGAATAGCGAGTTTGGAGTGAAATCTCCCTTATAAGTCAGATGTATTGAGAATCCACACGTAGTAGAAGGGCAGTAAATGAGACAATCAAAGTTGCAAATAAATTGGAAAGGTCAGTCTAATGGCAGATTCCATACATGATGGGCATCTTTTCAATGGATTTGGCATAATATTTTCTTACCCAGCATGGATTCACTGAAGGCAAATCATGTTTGACCAACCTGACTGCAGAAAAACTATCTGGATGAATAAGTGGAGAGGAGTAGATATTGTTTACCCCTACCTCAGAAAACTTTTGACACTGCCTCTCGCAACTCAGGAAGGACTAGGTGAGTGAAGAGTGAGTGGATTGAGAACAGCAGATCCCAGAGGGTGATAATCAGTGGCGCAGGATTTCGTTGGATGACTGTCAGTTGTGATGTCCCCCACTGTTCAATGCTGGGCCCAGAATTGTTGAACTTATTCATCAGTCTCTTGAAGGAAGGGGCAGATGCCTCCTCAGCAATTTTGATGATTACACAAAGCTGAGAAGAGCAGCCAAAACCCCAGAGACCTTGGCGGTCTGGAGAGATAGGTAGAGAAAAACTGTCTGAAGTTCAACAAAGGCAAATGCAGGTCCTGCACTGAGGAAGAACAACCCATCAGTACAGGCTGGGGGCTGCTCTCCTGAAAAGCAGCTCTGCAGAGATGGACTTGAAGGTCCTGTCTGTGAACCAGCAGTGTGACCTGGTGTCCAAGAAGGCCAATGGTGTCCTGGGGTGTAATAGGAAGAGCATTGCCAGCAGTTTCGAGAGAGGTGATTCTGCCTTTCTACTCAGCCCTGGTGAGGCCCCAGAGTCCTGTATCCTCTTCTGGGCTCCTCAGTAAAGAGAGACATGAAGATCCTTGAGTGGGGACAGCAGAGAGCCACAAAGATGATCAGGAAACTGGAACATCTCTCTTATGAGGAAAGGCTGAGGGAGTTGGGCCTGTTCAGCATCAAGAAGAGACAACCGATAGGGCACCTCGTCAACGTCTGTAGTGTCAAAAGGTGAGAGCCAGGCTCTTCTTGGTAGTACCAGGCAATGGGACAAGAAGCAACAGACAAAAGCTGATGCACAGGAAGTTCCACCTGAATCTGAGAAAGGGTTTATTCTCTGTGTGGATGAAAGCACTCTGGAACAGATTTTCCAGAGATGTTGTGGAGTCTGGAGATGTTCAAAAGCCATCTGGACATAGTCTTGTGCCATGTACTCTAGGATCACCCTGCTTGAGGCAGGAGGTTGGACCAGATGATCCCCAGTGGTCCCTTCCAACATTACCCATTGATTCCATGAACAACTCAAGTGACTGAACTGGGGAACAAGTAGCAGTTGGATAATTAGGTTTAATTTTGGTACCCTAATTTAGATACCTCAAAAATCTTGCATGAAGATTTTCATTTATTTCTGGTGAAATTGTTGCAGAATGTCCAAAAACCTATCTATAAAGAAGATGATAATTTCTTCCATGTTTGTTTCTTGCCACTGAACAGATATTTTTAATTTGGGCCAATAATCCACGTATATGTATCTCATGCCATTTGAAATGCCATTGATTTTTCAACGTATCACCTTCAGAAGGCTGACAGACAGAAAGATGTGCACTGTAGTATCAGCTGAAATACAGCAGACACATACTATTGAATCTGAACTTGCACTATTATGACATGTCTGGACAACTGGACTGAATTTCTAATTTGTCCATTTATGTGCCTGGAAGCATTACATTCAGCTTAGTTATCGGTCAGATCACTCAGACATCTACACTTAACTACAAAGCAATAGCTCATTTAGGAAAGACAAAAATAAGCTTGTCCACATTTGCCCTCCATAAGTCCAGGCTTTTCTATACAATCTTGCTACTTCATCCTAACTACCCCTACTGCCTCCGATGAAATCACCTTGAAGATGTATGATGTAATGAAAAAGGTGCACTGTTCTCACTTCCATGAGCATGCCATGAGTTGCCATGAACTTTTCCAGGGTCTTGGACAGAGCCTGGTGCTAGTCACAGTCAGGTCGTGTGATGGATTGATCAAGCAGACAGAAAAATCACAGAAAAGATCCCATTTAATGCTTATGCAGATGAGTATAAAGCTGGTAAAGTGTTTTCTTTGTGTGTTGTCAATGATTATGCACATGCTGGAGGTCTAGAAATGAGCAGAGGAAACGTGTCAAAGGAAAAGGCATAGACTGTTGTGACTGTACACATGAGAGACACTAGGCTGGGTTTCTGTGTCCAGACCCCTGGGTATAGCTACCCAGCAGTTGTGAGCTTCATGTGTTTTGTGTCAGGAGGGCAGCCAGATGCTTACAAAGGAATGGAAAAAGAAAGTTAAGAAAAATCATAAATGAGAACTCAGACATCTAGACTTTGATTTTAATCTGAATAATCACACTATGTTATACCATAGTGCATTTTTGGTAAATTTTTGGCTTTAAGAATTTTTTGTAAAGATGACATCTTTTTTCATGTAGATCTAGAAAACTTTCCCATTTCAGATAATTCATAGTAGTCTTTTAAAATTAAAATTAGAGTTGAATTTTCTTGGGCATTGAATAGTCATGGTTTCTTTGTAATTAACTTTGGAAAAGTGTTCTTTATCTTCTGGCCTTATCTAGCTTTCTCAGAATTAATTTCTCAGTCATTCAAAAAACACCCAAAAGCTGTGTATTTTACTAACCAATAAATATATTTTAATTCCATATTAGTACCTAAAACGATCCAGTTTTTAAGAAGTCCCCACAAATACCTGTGTCACCAGGAAGAAGAGTATCCAGCTATAAGATTGCAATGGGGATAGATAAATTCATTTGGTAGGAGATTTAGATTTTATCTGTGCTTCATCATCTCCCAGAGTACCTATCCATTTTTGCTAACTAGGAAGCCAAAAGCAACCTAGGTACCTCAATAAAACATTTAAAGTTAATGATGTGAATCAATCCATAAGCTTTTTAGACTCACTAAGCCTTCACAGTCTTTCTTTATAAGACTCAGAGTAATGATTTATACATACTGTGTTGTGGAATATATTCTTAAAGGCTGATTACTTTCCTAACAAGCTGATTTGGAGTTTATGGTAGCTACGCACAACTCATGATCAAAACTGCTATGAAAAAAATTACAGAAGTTTAATACATTTTCAGAAACCTTGAGACCAATTTAAATACTGTAAGCACCACAAATATTAAAAAAACTAACGTTCTGTCATAGTTTTTAAACTGAGCCTAAAACAGAATTGCTGAACAGAAGTAGCTCTCAAGATCTATCCTCTTATCTGTGGACTATGAGGTGTTTGTGTTTATTGCAGATTTATGGATGAGAGACATTTCCTCTAGAGGATTTCAGTTTTGTCACTTAATATGAGAAAGTAAAGGTCTCTTCAGCATTTCTTTAATTAACATGGACTTCTTTTAAAAAAACAACCAAATAAAACTGCAATTAATTATCAGTTTAATTATTTTTTGAATGAATGTTTATCACTGAGTATTTCAAAGAGGAATAAAAGTGAGATTGAAATTGTGGGTTACTAAAATTACAACTTATATTTCATAGCACTTGTGTATCAAAATATATGGATCTAGGATTTAGAAAACAAAACACAACATTTTTATATATCACTCACCTTCCGAACTACTCTTATGCCATGAGCTCATGTTTGTGTTCCAAGGTTAAAGATGATAACAGCTTTGGATCTCAAGATTTCCAGATTTTTGAAAGAGTCAAAAAAAGGGAGGTCTAATTCTATTCTCACTTTCAAGAATAATTTATATTTTATTTTAAGATCTAGCTTAATCTGCCCAACTGCTAGTGTCTTTAGTTATTTTCTTTCTACAGGTAGCTGCCAGATATGACCAGAAAGTTTAACCTGGGCATCGCAGACCATTATGTCTCATTATCTAAAAGAAGATACATGGACTGAGAATTTAGTCAGATTGTAAATTCTGGCTTTCTGACTGTCTTTTTACAAGTGTAATCATTGTATAACTGCCTTCAAAAATGCCAGAATGACACATTTTTTAGTAATTTAAAAATTTTAGAGAACAATTTGATAATTAATTTCCTGACATTAAATTCTACATGCTTTCAACCAATTTCTGAACTGCTTTTTAAAATATCAACCCAAGGTTTATGAGCAGTGTTTTCTATGTATTCTATTAATAATAATAAAAAAGATAATAACAGTTGTGTTGAGATTTTGTTCGTAAACTGTATTTCTTTTAAGAAGGATCACTCTTTAATCATACTTCACTACTTACTTTTTGCTTACTTTTGTATACAAGCTTTTTTCTTTCTCTGTCTATAAGATGGACATATAAGATAAAGAAATCTTTATTAAAAGTTTTCTCTTTAATTCTAAAGTTAGCTGAGCTTCTAGTAGGTATATAGATTGATTTTTTAAGCAGAACTTGCAATATTTTTAACTTTTTAACAAAACTTTAAGACAAAAGAAAGGGACGCTTTGTTGTTTTTACATAGAAAATGGATTTACAAAAATAAATAGGAATTTGTAATAGGTGAAATTTTAGAAGGTTAAAGGATTTGATTTAAATTCACATACATCCATAGTGTTTGTAAGACCAAGGGTTGTAGTTTTGATCCCTGCATGGGCCATTCACTTAAGTGTTAGACTTGATGATCTGTCGCCGGTGGCTTGTGCTGGACCAGTTGACCACCAGGGATGGTCAGTAGCTTGGCAGCGTGGTCTGGCAGTGTCCTTGAATATCCAAGTCCACTACAGTCGGGAACTTTCTCCCCTAGCAGTGAGCTGCGCCTCCCTAGGAGGGCAGCCATGCTGTCCCAAAAGCTGGAGTGCTGCAGAGAGAGTGTTCCCTCGCCCAGACCCCAAATCAGACACGCTCACACGGTGGCCAGTCTTGGGTTCAGGGGCGAGAGACCCCGACCCAGCCGAGGCATCAGACTTTTATTCTGAGGGTTACAACCAATCTCGGAACGGCACGGGGGAGGAACCGGGGAGGGACAAAGGACCAGGGAACCAACCGGGAAGACGAAAGGGAGGAAAGATGGAGATATGAAACATCATTGTGAACTGAAGGACAGGGGGAGCTCAACCCCCTTCCAGGGCAAACCACCTTCAACTCTGCCCCAGGGGGGCTTCATTCTCTGGGTCTCTACAGATTCCTCAGGGGGGAAGAAACTCTCTGGGTTTGAACCACCGCTACAATGATCCTTGTGGGTCCCTTCCAACTCGCAATATTCTGTGATTCTGTGACTAAGCTGAGCTATCTGAACTGTTTAAATCCCTGAGGTCCACAAAAATTGAAAACTTGAGAGACCAGATTTTTCTTCTGGTGCCAGCTGGTTTAAGAAACAGTGAAAATAGCTTTTCTTATCTTATTTTAGCAGTAGTTCCCTTGGACAGATTAAAAAGTGTAGAGGAAAGCAAAATGAATAATATTAGCAACAACAAACCACAATTTTTGGAGATTGCAAAAGACTTCATTTGAGTCTAAAACTTTTGTTTTCTTTCAGTGCTTGATATATTCAGTCACAACTGTGTACATCCCTTCTAGGTCTATCTATAGTTATTTAAAACATATGGGATTATGCAGGAATTTGTTAATCTGATGGCTGTGAAAAATTTTTCATTGACTCAGAGGCAGAAAGACTGAATTGTCAGAAAATAATGTCATTTCATATACATAATTTAGTGTTTGTGACAGCTCAAGAACGATCTCATTCTATTAAGTGACCAAGATTTCAATGTGCAGGTATTGTTACAAATAAAAAGCATAGTCCATGATATATTCTGTGCCAAAACACTAAGAAAGGTAACTGCTCCTCTCCAGTCACTCCGCTGATTTCCTGTATAAATAGGGAAAAATACTGAGTATCAGATTTATTTCATTTAATGCTATGGACCTTATCCTTGGTATCTGCTTAGTCAGTGGTAAGGTACATGTATCTCCAAAGCCAACTCTCTTCTTCAGATAATTAAAACATGAGAACAAAAATCACAATTTGGAAAATGATAATTATCAAAGTTAGGCTTTGGTTGAAATTAATTCTGATTTTAACCCTTTTCTTGAGATCCATACTGTGCTCTTTTCTTCAGAAGTTCCTGCTGTAAATTTTAAAGCTCTTTAGAAATCTAGTTTTACCATGACAGCTGTCACCTACTAGTTCCCATTATTACTGATGATTAATTCTTGCTTTTGGATTGTACACCTTTCCTAAATTTTTCAAAAATATAAATGTTTAATACAGTAACACAGAAAGGTTTAAGAAGCTGTTGGATATCATAGTACTAGGAGAGAGGATAACAGCTGAGATCTGTCTACTGTGCTTGTCTGTGTGCTCAACTCCGCAAGATTATGTATCTTATTAATGCCATCTACTTTGGAATCAAACATCATCCACATCCTTTTTGGACAGTTTGACAAGTTGTCACTATTAACTTACACCCTGTCAGATACCACTCTATTTTCCCAAATGGAAACACTTCAGAATTCTTCTCATTCTTTCCTTTCTCATTCTTCTTTTGAACATGTTCCAATTCTGACTTCATGCTCAGCTGCTTTAAACAGCTTTAACAGTCCATGTCAGTACCAGTAAATTAACTTTTTCTAAAGTCAGTTACTTCCTTGTCTCTGTCTTATTAGTGATATTGTCAGTAAATGTAGCCCAGACCACAAAGATTCCTTTTCTCTGATAAAATTTCTCTCACTCATAATCTCCACGGTCTAACTAATGTTTCCCCAAAAATAATGGGGAAATAATTTCCCCAAAAGTAATGGGTCAGAAGACATTTTGTTATGTCCTCATTGTAGAAAAAAAAAAAAAGAATTTTTGTTGAAGCAGTTCACAGAACAAGTCTGCAAATTATTTTCCCCCAAGGAGTCACCTTTTTATTGTTTAAATATTGTCAAACATATTAGTTTGCCTCTATTTACATTTTCTACTGAAGAAAATTTTATTTTATTCAAAAAACATCTTCTGAAAGCCAAAGGACAAAAAATTAAGATTATGGCCACAATTATGGAAATTATATGTAGGGAAAAGTAGATACCTGGCTAAAAACCCATTAACTCCCAATTAATGATTATTAAGGCTACCTCAATCAGTTAAAATCGATCATATAGCTCAATCCCCTGAATTTTGACAAATGCTTTAAGAGAACATTATCTTTTTTTCTATAAAAATTAAATTGTGCTTATCTAGGACTTTGGAGATTAGTCTTACAACCAGGCAGAGAGAAGAAAGATTAAATTATACATTTACCTTATATTTTATTTAGAATGTCCTACATACTTTCTTCTTGGAGATCATAATGGAGTATAATTTCAATTGTTTATGAATCTAAAATCACTTTCTATAGATTTTCTCAAATTTCTTAAGCATGGAAATTATCAGATGTATTTTAACATTTTTTGCTATATACTAAGGGGATTCATAGTTTTATGCTTGGGTGATGAAGAGTAATGATTCTTTTGACTTCCTCAGCTAGTTCATGGATCTTCTGCCTTCAAAGTCTATCATAATCTAAGTAGTTTCAAACAAATAGCAAACTTGTCATTATGATGCATTAGCATTTTAAAGGTGATGTTAGGACATTAATAACATTAACAGGCCTGATTAGCCTTACCTGAGGCTTCCAGCCACACCCATGTGTCCAAAGGCTCCAGTTCAGGTCCTCAATGGGCTCATCAGGTCCCTCCAGTGCTATGCCAGAAGAGTGCTGAACCTCTGCCCAGACACAGGCATCTCCTTGCCTTTCCATGGGGCCCAACAATCAGAACCCTGTTGCCGCCACGAGGGACTTGAACAGAGCTGGAGCCTCGCTGTGTGCTGCTGGGTGGGTGCTGGCTGACACTGGACACTCATGCCCCCACCTCCCCCACCCTGCTCAAACCAGAACCAACAGTAGGGCTATGATGGCTCCATCCAGGTCCCTTTGGATTTTGGGGCAGATGGCAACAGGGTAGCCAAGGGCTGTCAGGAAAGGTGACCCAGATGTCTTGCTAGTGTGTTAATATGACTGTAAATCAATCATCCTACTCCATAAATAGTGGACAGCCCAGAGCCCTTGGGCTCTCCTGCACAGCAGTGGGCTGCATGCCAGGATCTCCTCTTGAGTAAGGACATCTTTGAAGGTTACTCCTCGAGCTTAGGATGTTCCTTGTGCAACAGATCTTTGGTAATGATTAATGGTGTGCTAAACCTTGAAATATTAGCTAAGTGATATAAGGATTGATTGTGTGCATGAAATCATTTAGAAGTAAAACACTGACCAAATGTAGGACTAGGACTGGATTCAGTTACACCTAAACCCTTCTCTGAGATGGAGTTAGGAACACAAGGAAGTTCTTTTTGGACGTTATGACTCAACAGGATGCACTTCCTGCTTTATCCAATCCTGTCATCTATACAGTAACATATACCTGAGTATTCAGAATTAATACTGAAATACTGAAACAAGGATGGAGGTGTATCTTCAAACAATAAAGCAAATTGTTTTTCAGAAGTAGCACATCTGAATTAAAAGTTCCTTCTAATTTCTGGGTAATACTACTCCCTTCTTTGCCTAAACATATCTGAAATGCAAGACTCAGGAAAATATTATAAAGCACTTTACATGTGTTGTTCTCTTTTTAAATAAAAAAAATAATAAATTGACTGTTTACTTCCATCCTGAAGTACTCAAATATGGAAGTAAATGCATCTTGTTGATATTGGTAAATATTTTTAAGATATGTTAAATATTTATTCCTATTTTTTTTCTCCTAATTGTGTTTTAACTTTTAAGAAATACAGTCCTAAGGTAGTCTGTATTTTAGAGAATCTAAATAAATTTTTGTCACAACCAATATAGATAACATCGTAAAGTTTCATTAAAAATGGATACCTTAGAATTTATACTAGTTTCTTTTTACCTGTGATATTGAACCTTCCTGAACCTTTTCTGGGCTTTGAGAAGTCAAGGAAGGAATCAGTATTTTATCAGCTCACAACTACATTTGACGCCTAAGAGACACCGTCAACAAAAAATGTTTATTATTACAGTAAACTCTGGTAATTCAAAATAATTTGTTTATTTAAATGCTACTGTCTATTTCTGTGATCATCCCTCACAGATCTTTCTTTCCATTCTTGAGCAATATCAGTGTACAGGAAATTGTGCCTGTTTCTTAGGGAAAGAAATCCAAAGAACAGTAGCTTTTCAGTTAAAATCTCTGTTTTTCCATTATCCCTGTGGAGCTTTTGGGCTCTAAAATTCAATAGGAAAGAAATCAGCTATATAAAGGCTTTATAAATTCTTAAAACATCAAGTCATCAGTTTGATGGCCATTCAGATGATTTTCTATTCCTAATCAACACAGGATACATTGAATGCTGATTAGATTAAGTCATAATCTTTTGAATCAAATATTTTTCCCCTAGAAAAATATTGATTTGTCAAAATTAAACACTATCCGTAATGTTACCTTTTTTTTTGTTTTAACAAACAGATAAACAAAAAAAAGATGCTAAAGCAAAAAAATAGATCTTTCACCCTTATATGATGTAATTTTACAGAGATTAAACATGGTCTGGGATCGAACCAGCTTCTGGGACTCCTCTTGTATAATACTGCAGTGGTGGTTGGAACATGAGAAATACTGATTAGATATTTAAGGGAAAAATAAAAAACACAACAAGGAGACTCAAATATTGGAACAAGTTACTCAGAGAAATTATAAGATGTCCATCCTTAAAGATATTCAAGATTCATCTACCACAGACCAGAGTATCTTGATTAATTAGATATATTTTGAGAAGAGAGAGGGCTGACTACCTCCAATTTTTTTTCTAACCTAAATTATCCTATGATTTTGCTGTTCTAAGAATGATGAAAATTTCTGGTCAAAACTAGTCTCGCTTATCAATTACAGTAGAAATATCAGCCCTGTGTTTAGGACTATTGCCAGGAATACCTGTACAAAAGTCTCTGACTACTGAAGATTTAAGATTTTTTGGAAAACTTCATCTACAGTATTTTACATCTTAATACTGTCTAGTAATAGAATCTAGTTTTTGTCTGGTATCACTTAATTTAATGAAGAATGGAAACTTTTTTCTAAACCTAAACATGAGTGGGGTGAAACCGCCATTTCTTGCTTCCACTTTTCTTTACTTTTGGAATTGTTGGCAAAAGTGAAAACCAAAACATTCCCCAGTGACCGATGTATTCTCAAGGTCTAGGGAAACAGGAAGTTATTTTTGTAAATCTACTTGCAATAAACCTGTTTGATATAGTATTTTTCAACAACCATATTCTACAGTTTCTCCTGCTTTTCATCTGGTTGGCTTACATTTATTGTCCTAGTGTTTGTCTTTTATGTTTTAACTTTATTAAAATTTATGTTTGCTCTTTCTTTAAGTATTGTATTTTATCTTGGCTTCAATCCTCTTTTCTAATACCCTTCCTCCTTTTTTAATACACAATCCGGTATTCTATCTTTTAGCTAGCTTTAAATTTAACTCTTTTTAAAAATCTTCCTAATTTATCTGATGATTTTGCAAAACTACTGATATTTCTAGATATTGCAAGCTGTCTTTCAATGACCAGATGTTAGAACATGTTTACTGCGAGGAACTTCTCTTTTATATCTGGGACAAATATTATCAATAGTCTGAAACAAAACAAGGTTTAGTAGGAAATTCAGCTCAGCTAGTTTTCACAAGTGCAGAAAAGCTCATCCTGAGGGAACCTGCAATACGCAAACTACTGCCAGTGCTGACCCTGATTGGAAAAGACTCAATGGATGCAAAAAAGGACGTCTGGGTTATCAGTTGCCGATGAGTTCATTTTAAAATACAGATGAGTTTTAAATGAAAAAAAAAAAACCAAAAAAAACCATTTAGCTTTACAATAGAATACAAAGTTTTTGACTGTGACCTTTGAAATAAAGTTCAAAAGAAATCAGAAAATATATTGTTAACCCAGTAAAATCAGAAAATGGCACCGAGATTTGATATAAATCACTGTACTGCTCGTCATTTGTAATGCTCTGAGATAGCCCATCTTGAAAATTTACTCAGCTGCATCTTATCCTGACTGTACTGTTATCCATTGAGGACATCTCTCACTCCTACTCTTGTTATATTGAAATCTCAGCTGTATTGTCAGAAAAATATAATTTTCAGCATAACTCCTAGGACCTTCAGTTTTTTTCTCCTTGAAATGTGCTTGTATTTTTGAGTATTCATGGTCTTTTCTGAAAATATAAATAAAGGACTGATGAAACTTGTCTGCATCTGAAAAGCATTCATAGCAATATATTGTTATAATAATTTTTATTTCTAGGTTCACCTTACTGAATATGAAATGAGCTGTACTGCATGTATTGTGAGCTCTCAGGTGTTACTACAGACAGCAAGATGTTTCGCAGGAATTTTTCCCTTCTTCAAATCAGTTCATAACCTGTTGGGAATAAGGTTATTTTTTTCTCGTTTGTTTGGGGCTATTATTTGTTTGTTTTAATACGGCCATATAATTTATCTAACTTTATATTTTCAAAAGCTGAATTACTATGTTGCCTTTCCATATACGTAGTCTTAATAACACACATGAACAGATTTTCTTCTGGAGTGATTATCCAGTAATCCTGCAGCCACTGCTTGTAATTGGCTTGGTGATTCAATCTGCGTGCAGCTTGCAGATTCCTTTGATTCTCACATCCTCTTGCATTCTAGTAAAATGAGAATTTTAAAGATAATGGGTCCATAAGCAAATGATACAAGTAGAGAACTGAAGGCTCTATCAGCTGTTTGTTACAGGACAGAAAATAAGTGCCAGTTATTGGAGAAGTTATTGGGGAAGATTTCTTACCATAATTTGAAATTTGTCTTTAATAAGATCATTACTTGATGAAAAGTGAATTTTTAGAGGCCAAGACATTTTATCATAAAATATGTGTCCAAGGACATATGATTTTCTATTTTGATACACTTATATCTCTTTCAAATATTAAAATAAAATTTATGTATCTAATTTTTCAGATATTTAAATTTAAATGATTCCCACTTACCTATGCAAGCCTATGATTTCTCTCTGTCATGCTAAGTAAAAGAATACAGAAATAAGTCAATGGTCTGTGTCTGTAGATAAAGTCTTCTCAGAGAAGGATGGGGAAAAATAATCTCTTGGATTAGCTCCTTCTTCCTCTTTCACTTTTCCTGTACATTTAAGAAAATACAAATGCTGCAGGATTCAAATCACTGCAAGACCATACCTGGGGCATCACTGAAGGTTTCATAATGAAATCAGCACAATGTAAAGAGAACTGCTATGGCACTATTTGCCTTTGAAGTAATACCTTCCTATACCACTGCAAGAAGATATAAAGTGTTTCAAGATCTGTTTAATTTCATCTGTAAACATAATCTGTGGCATACCATCATAGCTTGTTAAACAGGTTGCTAGAGAGAGTCTTGTCTACTGAACTGAAATTTCAGAAGTTTATTTATGGAAAACAAACAAAGAAATACTATCACTCACACCCACAAACAGATTTGGACATAAGACTGAAAATAGGAATTTTTTTCTTGCAAAGCAAGATTGGATAAACAGTCAAACACTTTGATCCATAATCTATTTGAGACTTATGTTAAATAAATTGTTTACGGTTACACAAATAAGCAAATATTACATATTCAGCCAAACATATCCCAGCAAATATTTTCAATCCAGAATGCCTCTCCATTGGTCACTCAGTCTGTTTACACAAGTATCATATCACAGTTAGCATGGTCTTTTTTCTTTAAAGCACACTTCTATCTGCTGGCATTCCAACAGTCCTCTGCAATTCCATGTCCACATGCCCAGCCATCAGCTGGCATATGAACAAAATATTAACTACAAAATATAGACTTCTTAAAGTTTTCTTTTTTAAATTTGATGCTTTTTGAAGTAACAAAAATACTCCACGGATTCCAAGACAAGCTTCAAACAAGTAACAGAAATGCTTTCCTTCCTTTGACAATCCACAAGCCTCCTTTAATTTTTGTGTTCCTAAGGGTAAATTGAGTCACTTTCATGGAAAATGTTTCTTCAAGCCTTTAGCTGAAATACCTCAGAACCTAATCAGCCTAAAGTCATTCTAAAAATGAATCAGGAAAAAAGAAAAGTCTGTAATCCCTATGCTTCCATTGACTATACAGGAGGATGTATGAGTGTTTGATAGTTACATGGATTTAAACTCAATGTGTTTTAGACAGATTTTAAATTCCTGAGATAAAATCAAGGCACATTTGAAACCAATTGAAAACACCCACCAATTCCACTGCAGCACAATTTTCAGTCCTTAAGTCGCTTTCAGAGAAAATATTTGCTAAGAACCGTATTTACCAATGATTTAACAATATTACTTGTCCAGCTCTTCTCAGAAAAATCTACAACCAACCAAAAAGAAAAAAAAGGAAAAACAACCCCAAAAGTCCATTATTATAATTCTTCATGACTGTGAATATTTTGTTGCTTGAGTACACTTTTTGTGTTACTTGGAAGTAACTGTTGAACTATTGCAGTTCAAATTAAACATACAAACAAGAAAATCTACAATTTGACTCCATCTCAACATCCACAGGCTTTGAAAATGAAGCATGAAGATGAAACAATGTGCAAAAGATCTTAAAACTGTTACTTGTCAAGTTCCTGCCCTTTTCCATTTTTCAGTGCTATCATAAGTATACATAAGACACCTCCACCTTAGAAAATTAAGATAGTTTGCAATCCAAACTCTGAGGTATCAATCAAACCCCCAGTCTTTCAGACCATTTAAGATATAAGTATAATACAATGTCTTTAGAGTGAGCTGCATTATAGGTTCCTGACTGGGATCTTTTCATTGCAACCCTTGAGTAAGACTAAACTGTAAAACCAAAATCATAAATCTGTGACAAATCATTGCAACTGCAAAAATCTGGCTCAGTTGCACAGCAGCACTCATGAGTTTAATTAAAGCTATCTGGAAACTACCAACTCCACACATATTTCAAATTTTGCGTGTCCCAGTCTGTATAGTAATGTGATTTACAATGCTCAACAAACATTCATTTCATGGTGGTCTCCATTGGTAACAGTGTGAATGGTCTTTTACTTTTGCTCTGATCCCTTTTGGGTTTGTCTGGTGGTCACAGTTGGCAGGTCATAATTTCCAGCTCTCAGGAGTGTTGCTTGGCAGCGACCATTCAAATAAAATTAGTATCACTGAGGGACTGGAGGCTATATCACACAGCTAGGAGCAATCCATACAGTGTTACCAGCTTACTTTGTGGTTTCAGGCAGGTTCTTTCATTTTTCCATCTGTAAGATGAAAATAGCAGTGGTTCATCTCCTTTCTGGGGTGCCAGAAAAAAATAGATCTGCTCTAGTTGAAGAAGTAAGGGTAAGGCAATGATTTGTATAAAGACAAACTAAAGAATAGGAAAAAAAAGATTACATATAAAAATACAAGACAGAAGAGAGATGATAAACTTGAAAATAGAATAGAATGGTGAAGTGAAGGTAATCAGTTCCATCAACATGAATGTGTAGTTGGGCACTGAGAATGGAACTCATGAGACATGAGATATATTGGCCAGTGTCTCACTGCTTAAATTTCAAACTCTGATTTGGCTAAAGAATTCAATAAACTTATGATATGCCATGAAAGAAGGTGATGATGGAGAAAAAAAGATGGCATTTTGATCATAACTATCCAAATCAAGAGGACAGTGTAAATATGTAAGCTACTTAGGTGTATTTTTTTCTGAATTGGATTCAGTGTGGTTCATGTTGCAATTCTGACTCATAAAAATCTGTGTTATAGCTATGAAATTTCTTTCACCACTTTGATATTATGATGAAGATCTGGAATATTTTAGTTCAATATAAATTGCTTTCCAAACAGGTAGAGATCATTCTTTTTTTACCAGGGGTTGGTATGTACAAAGAATCACAAAGTATATTCATATTCTACAAGTAGAAGAAAACAACAAATGTTTCATGGAGGAAAAAAGGTCAGCTTGACCAAATAACTCTTCATTTTGTTATATTTCCATGGATGTAAAAGTGGAGAATGCTTTTAAAGGAAAGTGTTTTGCAATGTCATGTTTCTAGGTTACAGGTGTACAGCTTGATTCTTTTCCACCAGTTTTGTGTCTGGATAATGCAATAGAATCACAGGGAGGATTTCTGGTAAAAGGAATTGAGCATTAATCCATGAAAACATATTTTTTCTTTATTGTAAATATTTTAAAGGCTCAACTATTTGTTTGCAAGTTGATAGATTTGATAATTCCTGCTGTTCCTAAAGGATGTAGTAGGAACAACGGCTTGAAAATAGACAAATCCTAGCAGCATTTATGACAAAATAGAAATATTTAAATTGTGTACAGTGTTCCTGTGAATGCATATGTATCCATATGAAAAATACATGTCTGCATATCACTGTGTCATGTCAAATGTAAAAGACTGCATAAAGTGAGTGTATTCTCTTATAACAGAAAGAGATCACAAAGAAAGGTTGTCTTCTGCAGGCCTTTTAATAATTCTGTGTCTTAGTAGACAGAAAGGCTAAACTTCCCTTCTTTGGCACTCTCTATCCTCTATCCCTGCTGTGATAGGTCAGCACCCATCAAAAAAGAGAACCTGCACATTCTCTGATACCAAATCCTAGGCTGTCAAATAAGTCCCATAAGTTTATGCTATTAAACCTCTATCATTCTGGAGTTCTT
The DNA here is from genome assembly GCA_025920805.1 of Petroica traversi. NCBI lineage: Eukaryota > Metazoa > Chordata > Aves > Passeriformes > Petroicidae > Petroica > Petroica traversi. The sequence continues at coordinate 2,009,617 of JAHLSL010000023.1, forward strand.
TACAGTCTTGACATTATTAGAGACACTCTGACTTGAGAAAGATAGAGGAAAATAATACCTCTTCAAATAATGGTGATGTTTTAGAGCCTCAAGGACATCAAGGCATGATGTCAGAGGAGATCAGGGAAAGGTACATTGCATGGTAAAACAGGCTGTTTTAGAAGGCAGCATCTCTATGAAGGGTGGATGAAAAGCACAGTACCTGTCTTAGCTGCATTTATGATTTCCTCTTGAAAGCAGATGAATTATTACAAAATGTTTCAGTCTTCAGGATACAGACTACATATAACAAGTATAAAGCTGTTGAAAATGTGGTGATTAACATGAGGTAGAGCACAATTTTAACAGTGGCTTTTTATTGGTTGATTCTCTCCCCAAAGAAGAGGCAATGAATATGACCTGTTCAGCCTTTGCTGCTGTTAAATTATTTCTTTCTTGAAAATCACTCAGACATTATCAAATTACCTGGTGATAAAATCTCAGGTAGCTAGTGTGCTAGATATATATGGTTTAAAGGTAAGCAATATTAAATGAGATTTTAAACCAATTTTTTTTTCCCTACTATCCTGCCTTTGCTTTTACTTTTTCACTACATTTAAAGTACTTTTCTGAGTGCTTGAAACTCTGTATTCTTTCTCTTGGGCAAATAAGAAGTGCAGGGGTTTTGCTGTTGTGCCTGAATCATGATTCAAAGGTAAACCGCCTGATGATTTGCCTTGCAGAACAATTACACTCCAAATACGAGTTTGTCAGAAATTGGGTCAAGGCAGTTGTGTAATGTAAATGCAGTGAAACATGACAAAAACTTAATATAATCTATCCAGTATATTCCAGTTTCTGAACTTCATACAAATATATGAATTGTGGGTCTTTTTCTTAGCTGATATTATCCTATGGGAATAATGTGTAACATACCTCCTTATAATCCAATAGATTTTATTTGAAGGTGTTTTCTCCTCCAAGACATCAAGACTGAGTTTTATATGTTGCCAGGTATTTTAATTTATGAAATTTGATAGCTGAGCTTCAGATGTCTCTCAGGGACATTAAATATACTGTTTTGCTCTGTACACTGTTGTAAGAAGAATTTAAACAATAAATTTTGCAGTAGTTGGTGCATACTATATCCCTGCAATATCACTGTATTGTTACATACCTAACAGTATGCTATACAGCTATAATTTCTATTCAAGACAAGCTGTCAAATATTTGTTAATTTAATTTCTGCTTTTGGGAAGTTGTATTAAATCCTAATTTTCTTTTAAAATAGTGTTTCAATCCACTTCTACAAAAAATCCAGTCCAAGCCTGGCCATGTAATTCAAGTATGTACTTTCATGATTTTCTCCTGAACCCTTGATCGTTGCATTCCTTTCTGTACAAGTGCAACTTCAATGGAAGCAGTAGAAATACTCCCTAGTTGAATTAGTTGGTAGTCTTACAGTGAATGTAGCTAGTTGGATAATGTTGAAATGTGGGACCTGGAGCTGATTTCTTCCTTCATGAATAAACTCCTAGTTTCCATGCGATTCATTCAAATATCATTATCTCCAGTGTTTACTAAGGGTGTGTACAGCTAGATCCCCTGCATCAGGTTCCTGGAGAAGCTAGGTAACACTCTTTTAGCTTCTGGAAATAGATGCTGAGTTATTTTGGTTAGACTGGCTCTGGACATGCATAGAAAACCCATGTTTATCTTTTAAACTCTCACACTGAAAAAGTAAGTTTCTGCTACTCACATGCTGAACTGATGTTTTAGATTTTAGTTTGGGTCTTTGTTGCAGTTCAAAAAACATTTAGTTTATGCACTTTTCATATCTTCTGTTCACTATAACTATGATTTAACAGAAAATCCTTTCTGATTCTTCTCTCCATAAATTCTATAATTAGAACAAACATTTTTAAAATAGTTTTTGTTTAAAAAGAAACAGCAGCTAAAAATCCAGCTTTTTTTTTTTTTCCCCTTCAGAAATACATGACTGCACAGGAGAAATTTAGGCTTTTTACTATGCAGGTATATTTATTACTTTCCATGTGTCATTGCCATAAATATTGTAGCTATCAAAACTGACCACATAAAAATCTCAACAAGAGTCTCTGTAAAAAGTGAACTGATGAGAAGCATATGAGCCCGAATAATGATAGCAGTGTACAAATTTCTTTAACTGGTAAGTGTGAAATAATATACAATTTCAGATAACCCAATATATTAATTGATGAAATAAAATAGATATTTCCTCTTTGCCCACATACCATTTCTTTACCATAAAAAGATAATCAGGAGGCAGAAGTTCTAGTTTATTTTCAGTGCTAAACTGCAAGTGTGCTAGGTGAATTGCAGAACTCCCTTCAGAATGCATAATGTTTCCCATCTGAATAGGTTTCAGGTCTAGCTAAAAACCTGTGTTTCCACTAGGCAATTAGAATAAAATGCAAAAAAAAAAAAAATTCCTACCAAAACAAAACAAAACAAAACAAAAATAAATGCTTATGATTGAGGAACACAGGTTTTTTTTGAATTGACTACATGCAAGTTTGTTAACATCAGAATGCTTGTCATTATTGTCTGAGGTGAAACCATTAAACTTGTGATTATATGCTAAGGGTTAAATTGTCATTTCTATGCCCTTATGCTCCACACCACACTCATTAGTAGAGCCTGGAGGGAATCCTTGCAATGAAAATTCCCTGAGGGGAGCTCATCTTCCCAAAAACAGCAGAGACCTGCTTGCAAAATCTCCTGACTTCAAACCTTGACACAGAGGTGCTCCCACATCTCTGACAAACTACAGCATGTATTTTGTCAGAGAAACTGATTGCCATCATAGACAATATGGAAACTCAAAGAAAAAGCTATGTTTAACAGAAATCCTCTGTCCCCTCTATCCAAAATATGTGACAGGAGCGAGATTTAAAAAGAAACTGTTGCTTCAACTCACTGATCTTACAATCTTGCTCTGTCTCTCCTGTGGAGACAGAGCAGCACAGCACAAAAGTCAATGCAAGATCAGTGAGTTGAAGCAACAGTTTCCTTTTAAATGTCGCTCCTGTCCTATATTGTACCTTTACATAAAGGCTATATAGCCTGCAAGTGGTGGAGAGAGGGGTAGTAAGTAGCAGCAGCAGCCACATGCAGTGCTCTCAGGGACAGGGTCTCCCTCTTGGAGGAAGGAAAGCCTCTTCTGACCAAAGCATGTAGAAGTTTTCTGTGCAAAGCCAATACCATAGCCTAATTTTTGGTAACACATATTTGTAAAGAGTTTTTCCATAATTGAAAAACTCCTATTACCTATGATTCCATTATGCAGACAGTATATTTTTGTTTCCTAAGTCTTGGAGAGAATAGTTTTTTTATTTCTTAAGGGAAGAAAGGAAAAGAGAACAATATTTTAAAGCTGTCACACTAATTTATTTGTCGTATTTTTTTAATGTTTTCTCCTCATACAAGCTAATCTGAGCTTGACTGAGAAATGCAGCTTCGAGTTGGCAGGCCTGAAGCCTGATTGAACTGCTGAATAACAAATACTGCCCTTTGTACCACAAATAATACAAGAAAGCTGGTTTAGTGTTTCTGCAATAGACTGGCTTTAGGAATTATCTAATTAAAATAGGTTTCTGGATCGATTATTTCTTGACAAAGCTGTCATTGGACTTAGAAGTCACTGAAATTTCATTGTCCTGTTTTGTGTATTACACCACCAAATTACCTGTGTGCTCACATTTTCATAACTTGTTACATAATAGATGAGAAAAAAGAAAATGAGTCGTCGCAATGCTATTGTTATTTGTTCTGAAGTTGAGATGAGGCATACTATTACTCCCTTCAGGATACAGACATGAACTTCTAAGGATTTTGACAGATGATTTATGACTTTTAAAAGGCCTGTCCCTGTTGTTTTTCAGAAATTAAGTATGAACAATCTTGAACAAACTGTATAAACATGTTTTGATCTCAAAGGGAATCTGACAGATCTGTAGTACCATGCTCAGAAGTGAAGAAAAGTCTAAACATTTTCTCAGGAAACATTTACATGTGAGCAGGAGGAATAAAATTATCCTGATGCTTAAGGAAACTTCATAGAACATGGCAAATTATTTTTCCCCCTGGGAATGCAAGATAAACCTCGTTTCTGTCAAGAAAGTAGAACAGATGGTAACCTTAAGTTAAGCAACATAAATACATAAACAGATACATAAAAATAATTATAAAAAAATATTTGGATGGCTAAATCCATCCTTTCTTAATGAAGTGTTAGCAAATATTTGAAATTTTACTTACATACATAAGTAACAATTTTGTAGCTTTTTGGAAATAACAGACTTGCAAGATGAAGTTATTGTGTGTAACTTTTTTGTGTTACTGGTAGAAGAAAAACATTGAGATTTGCATCTTCCCTAGATTTAAAAAAAATTCAATTAACCCAAATAAGTAACCCAACGCAACCAACAGGGCTAAAATCAGCCCAGGAGTTCAGGTAGCCAAGAAGCAATGCAAAACCTTCTAGGCACGAAGGGAATAAGCTGCCAAGTAGACTGAAAGCTATGTAAAGGAGGAATGTCTTGTACATGATGAAATCCATGTCTGTCATATGATTTTCATGCTGCAGTTCAAAATCTGTCAGCACTGAGAATATGCGGAGGATTAACATTTCATTATGACCCTTCATAGAGTACAAAGGGCTGTCAGAGGAAAGAAATTTGATGTGTAATTTATCTAGGCAAGCATTAACTCTGGCTCTGTGGGATTCAACCAATGAAGGATATGCACAGCTGTGGCACATAACCCAGTAATGACATATATCAGAGGAGGAGACTTTCAGTGAAGAGCAAAGAAATGTCTAAAGTTATGATTGTCTCTGTATGTGATGTCAGCTTGGATTTGGGTCCAAACTTGAGTTCAAACCTCTTTGTTGTTCATGGGCTGATTTTTTCTGTGGGCTGATGCTGAATACAGCATCTGGTTCCCAACTGAGGAAACTCAGATCTGAGGCAAGAGGAGGAGCTGGGGTTTTTGTGACAGAAGGGATGTGACTCTGCGTTATATATTCAGATTTTGTCATTAATTTTCCAGACTCTTACATTTACTGAGCTTATTAAGTTCTAGATAAGATCCTGAACACTGTTCTCATTTCATGTGATACATAATACTGTGATCCTTCTGTAGTTAATTTTGTCTATATTTTCTTTCCTTGTTGTTTTTAGGATGTGTAAGACTTTTTATTTTTGACCTTTTTTAATCATCAGGAACATTTCTCAATAATCAAGGGCCCTTGAATATAAAGAATAGTGCTGTAATGATACTGTTCAGCTCTCTCAATATGTTCTGATGTTTTCACACTGACTTTTGTGTATCAAAATTATTTTTGTGATTTCTATGTCAGTTTCTCTCTTCTGGGGTGGGGTAACAGTTTGATTCCTACAGACTACTGCCAGGTTTAGGGATCTGGTGACCCTCAGAACAGACCTTGTCAGTAAAACTGGGACAAAAGCATCTTTAAGTCTTTCTGCATCTTTCACCACTAGATCCCTTGCCTATTTGAAAGGTAAGATTACATTTTTTTCTATCTTCCTTTTTGCTGCATATGTACCCACAGAATTTTTACTTGTTGCCTCTTGCATTCTTTTCTATTTCCAACGCCAGCTCCAACTTCTGGCTTTCATTTCAAACCTGTATGCTTGAGCAACATTCTCTGTAGTTCTATCAGGTTGCTGCTTCCCACTTCTACCTTCTGTGTGTTTCATTTCTGCATTTAAGCTCAGTCGTGTGTTCTCTGTTCATCTATGCTGGCCATCTCCCATGATTACTAGATCATCTGCACTGTTGTCCCTGAAGATGAGCTAGATTTCCTAGGCTATATAAGACAATTTTTTTCAGTGCCCCTACCAATCAGATTTCAGAATAAGCTAAAACCTGGTATGTTTGAAGTCCAGATCTATAGTTCTTCTATTCATCTAATTTTTAGTTTTTAGAAGAAGGCTTTGTGAGGCTTTAGAGGTTTGTGGATCAAGTAGTCTGTAGCAGATGTCATTACCCATGTTGGTCTGCCCTTGACCAGCTTGCTCTTTGATCCAAGGTGAAGTTCTATGCATGTTTACTGCTCCATTGCACTAAATTGAGCCTCTCCTGCTTGTGTTCATGTCCCATCCATGCTAAAGGGCCTGTATTCATCTGTTGTGCCACTCCCTTCATCAGTCATACCCCATTACTTATCTGTGATCCTAATGAGACTGCAGCTCTGGAACTGTTCATAGGCAGTCTCTAACTTCTTGTTTCCTATGTGCAGACACTTGCAACGAGTCTCAAGTCATGCAGCTTCCATAGCAGTAGTGAGAGTGCCTCCATCTGTAAGGATTTCTCTGTGTGCCTCTTCATTTCCCCTCAGGCCTCCACTTCTCTTCAAGTATTTTCAGTTTTCCCAACATCCTTGTTCAAAACCCACCTCAGTGAAGTAGCAAAGCACTTTGCAGAGAGGTGCTTCCCTGGGCTTGTCAAATGGCTTGTGCTACTCCTCAGGCAGTTTAGGATAGCAGAAGTGTGAAGTTGGGGTAATACCAGCCTCTGAGCAGGTGATAAAGCTGAGCCTTGGATTGTAGGGTCTCATTATCTATGAAAACTATGCTGACATGCATTCCATTGCATCTTCATTTGCCTGCACTGATTTCTAAACTTGCTAATTCAGTCAAGCTAATTCAGGCTAACAAATGAATTATCTTTGTTTTTACCAAATGGGTACTCAAGGTAGTCCTATTTCAATGCTACCAGAAGAGAAATAAAGATTCTGTGCATTTATGAAATTGAAGGTTAGAATTCTGAACTCTGCATAGGCTGATGGTTTCTGTCTTGAAGAAGCATATGCCAGCTTAGTATCCCCGCGAAGGAGTTTCTCTGTGTAAGACAACTCAGCTGTAACTGTGAGTCAGAAAACCCAATTCCTTGCTAGGGAAACAGAGTACCAAGTGCTGTTGTCTCCTAAGCAGTTTATAACTCAGTGAATGCCATCTGTAGTTCTATAAAATCAGAAGCTAATAAGCCATGCTTCTACCTTGTGTCTTCTCTGTAGTGTTCAGCGACAGATTAAGAAGTGCAAGTTGAAACACAGGAAATCCTACTTGAACATTAGGAAACATGTTTTTACTGTGACCGTGGTTAGATACTGGAACAGCTCACCCAGAGATGCTGCAAAGTTCCTGTCCTTGGTGCCATTCAAGGTCCAACTGTACACGGCCTTGATCAAACTGTTGTAGCCAGCTCTGCTTTGAGCAGATGGCTTGGAATAAACAACGCCCAGACGTCAATCCCAGTTTCAAAGACTCTGTGTTAGTCATTTCTGTCAGCTAAAAAATTGTGTTTGTTCAAGATGGTGAACCTTTTTGAGTTCTTGCAAGCATTCCAGCCTTTTGACTTCAGAAACTCTGTTATGATAATTTTGGAAAGCATAGATAAGTGAAATGTAGTGACACGTCCCACTTCACTTAGAGTACTGACTGTTAAGATCCTTTCCACAAATCATTGAAGAAACCACCAATCAGAATTAAAATACTCTTATCTGTTGGTTGCAGTTGAGTTTGAGTTTATTTATTTATTTCCTTTATTTGAGCTCTGGATTAAGGTCAAAAGAAGAAATTATTACTAGGCAGAATTATACTAGACAGAATTATACTAGACTGAGTCATCAATGATTTTATGGTGTTGATGCCATTCTTAGTATTTTAGACATAAGCATCAATATCAATGTTCATAATTACTTCAGCTTTTAAGACAGAGTCAGTTTTTGAGGTAAGCATTTCTTTTATGACATTTCCATAATGAAAATCCTATGGACAGTTTAAAAAATCAAAATTGTCATAGATTCATTTTTCATGACCCATACTATCTTAAACCACTGCTTCATCTAATGTCTTTTGTTTCTCTTTTCCAGCATTTCTGAGAAAAGCATTCTATGTACAAGGAAAGAATACTCTTACTTTGGAGTATTCTTCCACTTTTTTTTTTTTTTTATCAGACATGTTTACATTTTAAACAAACATTTCATGGAATGTAATAATTGAAAAAATCGATTCAGTTTTTCTAATTCTTGCCTTTTTTTTTTAATATTGACTAAAATACCAATATTGCTTTTCTACCTGAAGTCAATCTTTTTGCATTACACAAAGTCTTATTCTTTGCATTACACAAAATTCGGACTTTTGTCACATCCATTTACATTTACCTTTAGTCATCTTAGAATATTTTCTCTTTTCCATCATCATCATCATCATCATTGTCTTTATATTTCATTTCAAACTATAGTGTAGCGGTGGTTCAAGCTCAGAGAATGACATATCCCCTGAAGAATTTCTGGGGGCCTAGAAAGTGAGGCCCCTCGGAAGGTAGAGTTAGGTTTGGCCTTGGAAAGGGAGTCAAACTCCCCCCGCCTGCCCCTCAGTTAACAATAGTGTCTTGTGTCTCACTCTTTCCTCCCTTCCTCCTTCCTGACTGCATCCTGACCTTCGACCCTTCTCCGTGTCCTCCCCTGTACCGTTATGAGATAAGTTGTAACCCTCAGAATAAAAGTCTGAATGTTGGGCTATTCCGGGGTCTTTTGCCCCTGAGCCCAAGCAGAGCAGACCCTCATGTCTTGTGTCTGATTTCGGCTCCGGGCAAAGGAACACTCTCTCTCTCAGCAGCTCTCCGGCTTTTAGGACAGCGGCCACCATCCCAGGGAAGCCCGGCTCATGGCGAGGGGAAAAGAAGTCCCTAGCTGAAGCTGACTTAACGAAAAGGAAACTCTCAGAACAAGCCGCCGAGCTGCCGGCCATCCCTGTGGTCAGCTGTCCGGCCCATGCCTTCGGCCACGCTATAGTAATGAATTATTATTATTATCCTTCACCTCCTCCTACCCTTTTTGGATGTAAGGTATGTAGAAATAAAGATGATATTCTACAGCCAAATTAAATAGAAAAAAAACAACAGTATGTCAGAGAAAGAGCTATACAACTGAGCAACTATATTAATAGTTTGTAATAGTGGTGGTAGCACCCTAATTTTCCTACTCGATCCCCACTGAATGTGTGTGGGTGTGGTTGCTTTGTTTCTATTGTCTATAAGAAAATCAAAAAGCCAACATAAATTCTTCTAGATAGGGAATTATTGAGTGATGGTGGCGCTTTTGATAAAGGAATTAAGGAGCAGTAAGGAGATAAGCCTGTTTACATCTGTAAAATGGCTCAAGAGAAAATTACAAAAAAAAGCCATGTGAGAGAACTGAAGGTCAGTGACAAAAAAGAGGGGGAAAATGTTCAGAATTGTACTGCAGAAAGCAGCCTGACATGATCAGTTGCTGATATTCCTGGCTAAAGCCACTTCTTGTTTTTGTTTCTGTAAGTCTGAGTTTCTTTTTGACATTGATCCAGTACAAATGAAGTCAACAATAAGTCTGTTGAACCCTCAGTCTGGTTTTGTGAATTTTTTTTCTGTTCTCTTTGACTGTTTTTCATCTCCTTTTCTATCTCTGTTGAAATGTGTTTCCTTTTAGTTTGCCAGTGCAGTTAGGTTATGACTGTATATTGTCTGTTGGTTTAGTGGGAAAGTAAATCTTGGCAGGTTAACATGGGAGTGCTGTTAAAAAACTCAGAAGTCATTGAGTCCTCTCACCAAAATCCACTGGCTCTGTTACAATGTTAAATAACAGTGTAACTCTATGTAAATAGAACAAAAAGCTTATAAAAATGTTATCACTTCCATGAATTAGAGATGCCATCAAATACATCAGACTGCTTTTCCAATGAATTCAAAACCAAAGAATATCTGCAGAAAATTCACTCAGCTGCCTTTACAATGAAACAAGTGATCTGCTACTGGAAAAGGGTCTCCTACTAACCTGATGGCTTTAAATTCACAATCCTCTGAAGAAATTCACTGCTATTTTTTACATATATGTCACAAAGACTTTATTCTACATTGTTAGACTACTGGCTTCTGAAACAAGTCACAAAGTCCACCAGGTCAGAGCAAGATCATAGTATGTACCTTTAGAAAAAAAAATCTTATCCATTGAATAAGCAGCCAACTTTAAATATTTCTTTTGATCAACATTCTGTTTAACAAAATCAAAAGAAGTTCTTTATATACATAATTAGTTTCTACACTGAAGTAATTGTTGTGAAAAGAACCCAAAACTATCAGTACAAGACATTTTCTCATCATACAGTGCCCCAAGAACCAATATAGCTGGCATTGTGAAATCAGTGTTTATTCATGGGGATTAAAACCCAAGATGAGTTACACAGTTACATTGAACAGACTGGAGAAATTCTCTGTAAGGACCTGAAATTCTCTGGGAAAATCAAGGCAGAACATTTCTGCAGAAGCAGAATCTTGTCTCTACAATACTTGTTTAAACTTCGGTGGGCAAAACTTGGTGCCATTAAAAGTGCCCCATCCCTCCTCTCTTATACAGAAAACATAGCAATCTGCAGCTTTTCCCCTGAGTGCCTGATGCTGATGTTTAAGCTTTTTGACTAGAGCACAGCAGTAATGAAAGCTGTGAGCCACAGCGGCCGATTGGAACTCGGCACAAAACCGCTGCTAAATTGTCAGCAGAGTGCTGCACTCTGCCACGCTGAATAAAACACTGGGGTTGTTCTGCAAATGAGGCATTTTCTTCAACTTGTATTTATTGTTTATGAACAGCATTTTCTGACAGTCTTGGAAAAGCCTCCAAGATTTTTATAATGACCTGCTTTTATATTCCTTCCTGTAATGGATAAACTGGCAGGGATATAAGCATCAGTAAAGGCATGTTGCTAAATGAGTATCTGTAGACATGGTCCTCAGCATATTATCCCTGTACTTTGTGAATATAATTCATCTTTATAATAAAATATTATCTCACAGCAAGCCATAGTGGGGCTGGAACACCACACACTAATCAGTCTGCAGTGATTGCTTATATCAGCCTGAGCCTGCTTGTTCCACAGCAGAAACAACAAATCTTATATCATCTCTGGCAATTCTGGTTTATGAGTGCAATTATATGTACTAGGCCTAATGGCATTAGTACAAATAAAAGTAGTAAGTTTAAGCAAATCCATGCAATGGGAACTTTAATTACACAGCTGTACAAAGATTTGTTAACCTGCTAATAGTACTGTGAGATGAGAACTACATAAATTGCTCATGGTACTTTTCCCCCTGCCTTGATTTCTTAAGAAGCATCAAAATGTTTAAGTACTGTTAAGTATACACATGGTGTCCTGGATTGGCCATATGACCTGTTTGTATCCCCAATCGTCCTCTTGCTTATGCTGGACATTAAGTTCTGCAGCTTTAAGTTAGTCCAAGGAAGACAGTGAGAGTGAAGGTGGAGGAAAAAAAAAAACACTCGCCATTTGTCTGCAGGATACTACGAACCAAGGCCGAGAGAGCGGAGAGGCTGCATTCCATCAGACAGCGTTATCTTTTTTTTTTTTTTTTTTACTCTCTCTGGTGTGGGTGCTGGAGGAGCTCACAGCGGAGGGTTTTTCCTCGGATTTTTTCCCGGCTTTTTGCAGGGAGAGACTTTGTTTCTTTTGCTGGGTATTTTTTTCCTTTTTTCCTCTTCCTGGGACTGGCTGGCATCGCGTGGGCCCAGGACACCAGGGAACCCCCAGGAGGCCCCCCCCCGCTCCTCGCTGACTCCTACAGCCGGGCCCGGCAATCGGCCCCCCCCCACTGGAGAATTGAACCGGACTCAGACGGACTCTGAATCTACCATCTGTTCAGAGGAAGGAGAGGTTTCATTGTTTTCATGTTATCCAAATTTTTCCTATACTTGTAAATATTCTATTTGTTAAAGAAATAGTTTTTTCCGCTTTTCTCTAAAGAAATTCTTCCCAGACCTGTAGGGGTAGGGGCGATTGGAATCGGCTCTTCCTAGAGGAGACCCCCCAGAGGTTTCCTCCTAAATATTTGCCCTAAACCAGGACAAATGGCAACTTGTTACACACAATTTATTTTATTGGAAGACTTATAGATTTACTTATGTGAATTGGAGGTAATTTTCACAACAAATTCCTCTAGTATGCAGAGTTCTCTAATAACCATGATGAGGACTACAGTTTAATTAGCGGTCTTTCGGAATTATGAGTATTTAATTTTAAATTAGCCATTTTATGAGGCACACACAAGTTATCCTGTGTTAGAGTGGCCCTGTCTGGCTGCCAAACACCTCTATGGCACTCTCATTCCACCTCCTCAGCATACAGGGGACAGTATGAGATGAAAAAATTGGTGAATCAATATAAGGGCAGGCAGATCACTCACCAGTCATGTTCAGAGGCAAAACAACCTTGTCTTTGGGAAGATTAATTTATTGCAAACTAAAAAGATGGAATAGGATAGAAACAAAGACATAACTAAAACTAAACCTGCCCTGTTTCTTCCCAAGCATAGCTTTAATTTTTTGCTCCTGACTCCTCTGCTTTTTCCTCACCCAGGCAATGCAGAGAGATGGGGAATAGGAGTTGTAGTCACTTCATAATACTTCCTCTCTGTAACTCATTGCTACTTACACTCTTCCTCTGCTCCCCCTCCCACAGGCATGTGGAAGTACTCCAGCATGGTTTTCTTCCACGGAATGCAGTCCTTCAGGAGCAGACTGCTCTGGTGTGGGTTCCCTACAGGGTCACTGGCTCTACCAGAAAATCTACTCCAGCATGGGATCTGCTTTCCGCAGGTCCACAGGTGCTGTCAGGATCCTGATTCAGTGCTCTCCATGGCATGTAGCTCCTTTCAGGATATGTTCACCTGGTCCACTGTGGGGCTCTGCATAAGTGTAGGTGGATTTATGCTTTGTTGTCCTCCTTCATGGGCTGCAAGAGGACAGCCTGCCTCACCGAGGTCTTCCCTCCATGGCTGCAGAGGAATCTATTCCAATGCCTGGAGGACCTCCTCCCCCTCTTTCTTCACTGACCTTGGTGTCTGCAGAATTGTCACTGATTGACTCAGCTTTGGACAGCAGTGGGCCCATCTTGGAGCCAGCTGGAACTGTCTCAGTCTAGTGTAGGAGCATTTCTTGGCCTCTTTGCACAGAAACCACCCCACTGCCTCCCATCAAAACCTTGCCACATAAATGCAATTCATATCCTTAAGAAATTTTTAAAGGATTTAAATATTTGTAAGTTACAATATGTACAGTGACTGAAACATCAGGTTACAAAGATGTACAATGTGAACATGTGACTCCTGTGTCAAATACATGGAGCAATAGTAAGCATGAGAATTTGCATAAGGCACAGAGCAGATGTGGGGTTTTATTCTCTAGTGAGATACTGTGAGGATAAAGTGGAAAAAAAGTCATTGACACTGACGTGCCTGTGGAGCACAGAGATCCTTGAGCTAATCTTCACTGAGCTGAAAAATCCATGTAGAAAAGCAAAGGGCCATGTGGCTGCACCAGCTGGTGTCCACAAATGTCTTATCTGCACTTACATGCCCCACATGGAAACAACCAGGATTTGCCAGCTCTCCTGGCTTATCCTGGGCCAGTTTGCTGACAGCAGCACAGGATGCACAACAGGCTGAGCACATCCAGTAGTGACTGAGGGTTGGTGGTGCAGCTGGGCAAGTGGCATGTTTCATACCCTGCCTTTTGGAGGGAAAATCACGCTGCTCATAGAAAAATACAATTTAATTTGGAAAAGACCTCTAATATCAAGTCCAGCTGCAAACCTAACATTTCTATGTCAAGCACTTAAACCTGTCCTAAACTGAGACATCTACACACCTTTTACATATTGATGCCTTTTTCCTGGTGTTAGGAAAATGAAGCTAGACACGGTTAGAGGGGTTGGGGTCTTTACCTCAGTATTTTAATCAGGATCCTGTTCAGTGCATCCACTTCAACCAGGTGAAGTGTGGCAAAATGCACACCCCCGCCAATCATACACACCAGTTATAGACTTTACACATTAGCATATCTAACAAGGGGGCCCAATAATGAGGTTGGGGTGGGCTAACCCCTAGTTTACAGAATCCTCCTGCCAGGAGACCTTGGGTTCCTGAGATAGTAGGAATGTTTGGTCTCCCTGGCTCTGCAGTTCTGGGGTGTTTAGTCTCAGGCCTGCAGAACACTTACAAAACGCTAAGCACTAAACTAAGTAAAAGGTTGCAAGTATGCATACTGCTAATACTTGTGGATACAGAGAACTGTGTAAAAGGTATATAAAAGAAAAGACAAAAATCATTCCGGCATCATATCTCCAGGGTTGCTGACTCAACCACATCCCTAGACACCCTGTTCCAATAGTTGCCAAACCTTCTAGTGTAGAAAATTTTCCCTGCTATCCAATCTAACTTCCCCTGTTGCAGTTTGAGGCAGCTTCTTACCCTTATTACTTCTGGTATTGACTTTCAAAGCTGCAGTGTGCGGGACTTACCTGGAAGGGTGATTTATTTAAGTTGCAGTGTCTGTTTCCAAAAACTGCTGGAATTGAGCAGCATATTCAGATACATTTTGGAATTAAAATATTTTATTGAATTGTATGAGAAAAAGTCAGCACTGTACCTTGTTAAATTAGTTTGATGAATACCAAGTTCATTCAATGTTGTGAACTTAGCTTCAGTTCTCAGAGTGAGTTTTCACATCCAGTAATACACTTGCCTACATTACATTGCCCATGTTTCATTCATGAACTTTTTTTCCAGAGGAACAGCATGCTCTGACAGATATGCACATATTCTGTCTACTGTGTTTTTTGTTTGCACCAGGATTTCAGATTTATCTCTGTGTGCCTCAAACTATCATTTTAATGTGAGCATCTTGGACCAGAGCTCTGTGATGAGGCAAATTTAAAAGCAAATTCTAATATAGTAACTAAGTTGTGTAACAGCAAACTCTCAGAATCTCCCTAAAGAGTTCTGTGTAGAATATAGCAGAGATTTTATCTTTTTTTTTTTTTAATAAGGTCACATCAGGTGAAAGGTCCCTCATGCCTTTAACTGTACTTCCCACAGCATTAAAAACAGTGCTACTTCAGCCTTTTCAGTGAGATGCTTTTGGGATTATATGGAGGCAAAATATCAAAAAAAGATCATCTGCAGCAATATATTAACTTTGTATTGGATATTGGATGTTCCTAAGGAAGATGTTAAAAATAGATGAATTAGTCACACAGACATATTTTCATTTCTTCATTATGATTGGGAATATTTCTACTTCCTTTAATAATCAGCTTTGGGGAGGATGAAAGCCTACTTTAATGCAGCAGATGGGAGAACATCAGGGATGGCTTTAGTATACCTACTGCCTTTGTAAATATAATTCTTTGATCCAATTTTAAGTCACATCACATTCCCAGAAAGTCCAATCCCAGTGTTTTTGTCTCTTTTCTTTACATTAATTTACACTGATACAGATAAATCTATATGATTCAGAGAATGTGAGTAGATTGACAGAAAAAAAACTCACCACAATTTTTGCTGCCTGTCTACCCTTAAATGTAACTCAGAAACTTGAGTAATAGACTATAAAATAATTGTATCTTTTTGCAGAAATGGAAGATTGTGCTAGTAGGAGCTCTGGAAAATGTATGATTATGGAAAAGAAAGTGTTCCCTTTTCTTCCTGGACACAAGTGACATAACTTCGTTTAACTTAATCTTCAGACACTGGAAACATTTTTTTTTTTAAATGAGAATTGTTTGTTTCATTTACCATTCACTTTCACCTGTAGTTAGATCACATCTCATTTGATATTACAACCACCTCAAAGAAAAGGCTGAGGAAGACAGGGTGGTCATTGTAGGAAAATTGACAATATTTTGTACTTGTCCTGGGTTGGCCATATGGCCTTTTTTGTATTCCCAATTGTCCTCTTGCTTATGCTGGATATTAAGCTCTACAGCTTTAAGTTAGGCCCAGGGAGACAGAGAGAGAGTGAAAGCGGAGAAAAAAAACACCTGCCTTTTGTCTGCAGGAGTTATATCTTTACTCCTACAAAGAAAAGGCCTTGAGAGGCTAAATTCCAGCAGGACAGCGTTATCTCACACACTCTCTCTGGGTGTGCTCGAAAAAAGCACACAGTGGAGGGTTTTCCTCAGATCTTTCTCGGCTTCTTTGCAGGGAGAGACTTTGTTTCTTTTGCTGTTTCTTTTTTCCTTTTTCCTCCTCCTGGGACTGGCTGGCATCTCGTGGGCCCAAGACACCAGGGAACCCACGGGGGACCCCCCCGCCCCCGACTTCTACAGTCGGGCCCGACAATCGGCTCCCCCACTGGAGAACTGAACCGGACTCAGACGGACTCTGAATCTACCATCTCTTCAGAGGAAGGAGAGGTTTCATTGTTTTCATATTATCCAAATTTTTCTATGCTTGTGAATATTCTATTTGTTAAATAAATAGTTTTTTCCGCTTTTCTCTAAGGAAATTTTTCCCAAACCTGTTGGGGGAGGGGTGGTTGGAATCGGCTCTTCCTAGAGGAAACCCCCCAGAGGTTTCCTCCTAAATATTGCCCTAAACCAGGACAGTACTATTAAAATTATTCGAAAGAAAAGTTTCTTTCCAAACTCTCTGTTGAAAGTATGTAAACTTTTAGATTCCAATTGTTTAGCCAAAGCACCATTCAGCTTGTTGGTGTGTCTCAGTTTTGAATCAAATTTTGAATCAAATTTAAGAGAAGACACTCTGCAATGAGTAGTCTCCTCTGAAGGGTTTTGATTATCCCCCCCACTCAAAAAAAAAAAAAAATGCTAGTAGAGAAAATAGAAAAGCCTCCAAAACAACAGCTTATTAATAAAGGAATGCCCACAAGGCTCACTGCCTGACCCATGCAAACACACACACAAGAACAAAGACCCAAAAATGCCCAGAGAATGGGGTAAATGTTGAAGGAACACCCCTTCCTGACACGTGGTGCAAGATGATGCTGGCTCTCACACTGAGGGAAGTGGAACTTCCACCAAGGAATTCTAGCAGGAGGCAAAAACTGGTGGCTCTCTGGTGTTCTCTTCTCCATGGCACACAAAGCAGCTGGGCTGGGGCCTCTTGCATGCTTTCTTTTCCCGGGGAGTCTGCTCAAGGCTTGGAGCTGGAATGGGTGACGCCGCTCCTGCTGGTCCTGCTTCTCTGGTTCTGGATCAGCAGCTGTTCAGTTCACCTCAAGGCAGCTCAGAGATTACTTGGCTTAGCTTGGTTTTGTCAGCCAAGACAAAAAAGCTTTTGCATTCTCTGACTTGCAGGAGCTGCAGTATCAAAGCCAAACCGTAGAGCATCACAAAACACCTGGGCAGGGAGGCTTCAAAAAACACCCACGAAAGAGCCCAAAGCTCCCCTGACCTCACACACACCTGGTCCTGGGCCTTAAAGATAAAGCAGCCATTTTTGGGGCACAAAAGAGGAGGATCATGGAAGAGACTAACATCACAAAATCACTCCCAAGACATGGTGTGAACATTCTGAGGCAGATGGAGCTGTTAGAGCAGCAGTTAATGTGGAGGGCTACAAAGATGAGAACAACACCCCTTCTAAAAACACCTGTGGTGCATTGACCTTGGCTAGATACCAGGTGCATGCAACTATATTATTGTTATCACTTGCCTCCACAGCTGGATGGGGGAAGGAAATAAGATGGGAAACACCAAAACAAAACAAGCAAGGAAAAAATCATTATGTGTTGAGATACAGACAGTTTACTAAAAGCAAAAGTGAAGGTTGTGCTCATGAAAGTAAAGGATGAAAAAAATCCCCAGTGATAAATATTTTATTCCCCACTTCCCATCAACAGGTGATGTCCAGCCACTTCCTGGGAAGCAGGGCTTTGGCACTTGCTTGAGAAGGCAAACATCATAAATAACAAATGCCCCCCCTCCTCTTCCTCCTCCTTTCTCTTGGCTTTTATATCTGAACAGATGCAATATTTTATGGAATATCCTTTGATCAGCTTGGGTCACTAGTCCTGGCTGTATCTCCACCCAAGATCTTCCCCACCCATCCTATTGGCGAGGATGGAATGTTGGATAGACAGTCCTGAGCCAGCCCTGCTCAGCAGGAGCCAAACACTAGTGTGCTATAAACACCTTTCCAGCTACCAAGGCAGAACACTGCACTGCGAGGGCTGCTGTGGGGAAAATGAACTTTTCTTAGCCTCATACACATCCTGTGTGGTGGCATAAGACATGGACCAACTGTTCCTGAGATGTTCAAGGCCTTGACCCAGCTGAAGCTTCAGAAGGAGGATGCAACCCTGCAAAGCTCAAGCTGCAGGAAGTTGTGGAATCTCTCTTTGAGAATAGGGAAGATTCGTGTGTCTTCAGGAGGTCTGCAGCTGTTGAGGAGTTGTGCTGCGTAGTGAAGAAGCATCAGGTGGAGATCAACAATCTGTCTTATCAGGAAAAATAAGAAAGAGATCACCCAATTCTTCTTTGAGACCTTGCTGTTTCAAGAACCCAAACTGCCCACTGTTGCAGGAGAGTCTGTGCCTGTCAGGTTGGAAAGAAGAAATTCTTTTGATGGCAAAGACTGAAAGCTGAGGACTTCAGACACCAGGAGGAAGACTTCTGCTGCAACCTAAAATTTGCAGTTACACAGTAGATTGACTACTCTCGAAGCTGAGGAGGAGCAGGGAGTGTTGATCAATGAAGCATGCATGATAGCCGGCCCTGAGCCATGCAGCAGAACCAAGAGAAAATGGTGAATAATAGCAGTGAGAGGCTCCCTGGGGAGAACAGCAGAGGTCCCCATCTGCTGACCTGATCTGCCGACCTGATCTGCCATCTAGGAAAGTTTACTGCTTTCCATATCTGTCTTTCAGACAGATTTGTGGAGGTGCTGCCAAAGTTTGTGTGCCACTCAGACGTGCTGCTCTTTTGTGTGGGTACTGATAGGACTGTCAGGGTAAACCTGGGTTGCATGGGTCATGACTACATGGCTCTGGAGAGGGTGATCAAAGACACTGGGGACCAGGTCTCCTTTACCCCTTTAGTGGGGGGAAAGGAAACCTCTCTCTGAGGACTCACAACTGGTTGGAGGAGACCAAAGCACCAAGATCTTCATCTGGAAAGGAATAACCCTACATCCCATTACAGGCCAGTCCCGGACCACACTGGAAATAACTTTTCCAAGACATTCTATGGTATGGTGACTAACAAGCCGACCACATGACATAAATGCACCCTTGCAACAAAGAAAGTCGACAGCATTCTGGGAATACATCAGGAGGAGTGCCAGCAGGTCAAGGGACATGATCCTTCATCTCTACTCAGCATTGGTCAAACCACATCTAGAGTGTTGTGCCCAGTTCTGGGCTCTCTGTTATAAAAAATGTAAAAAGGAGCAAGTCCAGTGAAAGGTAACAAAGATTATTAAAGAACTGGAGCATCTGTGATATTGGGAGAGGCAGAATGATTTTAGCAATGTGTATAAACCCCTGATGAAGATTTTATTTTTTTTTTTAAAGAGATGGAATCTTCTTACTAGTTCTCAAGAAAAGGATATGAGACAATGGACACTGCTTAAATATGGGAAATTCCATCTAAAGACAAGAAAACATATTTTCTGTGAAAAATGGTTAAAATTATTAATTTGTTAGAGATGAGTGAACAATACAAGTTGTGCTGAAATCTGATTCTAATATAGAATGGGCCTATCAATGAAGCAATTTAATAAATAGTCTTACACCAGAAAAAAAATACCTCTTTCAACAACTAAATTTTGATACTTTTCTCTTCATAGTGAGTATGTGTAAATCTGGAGGGAGCATACTGAAGAAAAATACATTATTTCATATTGATACATGCAAAAGGGAAAATGCAGTGCTGCCAGTACGCAGCTTTTGATTCTGGCTTCCTTGCTTGTTTGCAGAGTGCAGAGTGAGGATCTGAAAGGTCTCTGCCCCGGGTTCTCTGGCTCCTCTTAGCAGAACTTTTTTCCTTTCTTCCTTTTACACTAAAATTCTTTGTGAAAAGAATGAGTTGAGAATGTCAGGGGTGTAAACGGCAACTCAGAAAGAAGTGTAAATATTGATTTGATTCTTGGCATATGAATGTGGCTCAGAGATGCAGAATTTCTTTTATGCTTTCTCACATTGGCCAGGTCTCAAGCAATCCAGTGAGATTACTGGTATAGAATAAGGGCTACAGGATATAGCCTGTCATATCTCATGAAATTTCCATCAAATTTTGATTATTAAGGCTTTATACAGTTCATTAAAATTTTGAAACATTTTTCAATACTGCTAGATAGGATCAACAGTGACACTTGCAACTTAATCAGCCCTGGCTGATTTTAATAACTCTAAAAAAATAAAGAAGTATGGTAAGTTTTTCCTACCTATGCATGTTGGACTCTGTCAGCATGCACCAGCCAGGTATAAAACACAATGGTGTATAAAAACAGGAAAATAACAGATGTTAGGTCATTGACTCATCATTCAGTCACCATATGTGTCCCATATAGAAAACTAAATTTCTTTGACTCAGTTTCTCATTGTACTACCGTCATATCCCTAGATCAGTTGCAGTGTGTTTTCCTGGGAAATTGTTCCACTGGACATCTACAGAGATTTACATTCACATTCTACGATTAACTGTATGGTAACAGTGAAGAGTGTTCAATCCATAAGTGTTCAAAAAATAGTGTCTTGATGGTAAAAGCTATGGGATTTGTGATTATTGCAGTCAGGCTGACTGTATAAATAGTTCTCTGGTTCCTTGAAGGCTCCCAAAATTCTAGCACCAACTGCATCCAACCATAAAGCAAATAATCTTTTGATTTGCTCTCACACATATGTGAAATCAGCTGTTGTTTTCATTGAAGATTCATTTAGACTGTCAACCAAATAACATGAAATTCTAAGACTGGGAGAAGGACAAGTCAGAGAGGAAGAATATAAATAATCTTTAGGAAAAAACAGTATGATCAAAAAGGTTGAAATTCAAGCCATTGAAAAATATTGCAGGGTGATAAGATAACAGACAGAAATGAACATCCATTTATTTGTCATGATTGGAAGTATTGGCAAAACCTGGAAGCTTCAGAATGGTATTAGAATACACACTTGAAGATCTCCCTCAGCAAAGCAGAGATGCCTTGGAGACTCTTTGCTGAGGATGTCAGTGTGATGATAATATACTCCTTATTGTTCATCCTATTCCAACTGTATTACAAACACATACATATGGAAAGGTACACACATGTAGGTATCTGTGTACTTTTATTGATATTTACACACTGACACAGACACAGGCACAGACAGACACACACACTAGCAAAAACTGTCAAACAAGCAAGCAAGAATTTATTTCTTAATTTTAAAGACAAGTAGAGGCCAAACTTCCTTAAGTTCCTTTGAATAAAATCTCATATAACATTATCATGTGAGCAGAATACAAAATAATTGTGATGTCTCTTGACATAAAAGTGTTTTGATTGTTTTATATTTTTTATTTTCCACAGAAAGCATATAAAAAATGGAAGCAATAAAAAGATGTTCTGGCAATTCACAGTTAAACTCATATAGTTTTTCTATAAGAAGTGTGTCAGATTAAATTTAGTTTCTTAAGTCAGCAGTCTGTACATTTGCCCCCATATTCTCTGGTGTCATTAAATTAAAGCTCATCTGTTACTTCTGAAAGATAAAACATAATACATGTTACACAATTGAAAATATCAAGTTGAAAGTTATTGTTATATTGATGGGGGGGAAGTAGTGTACCTGAGATGGGGGTATGTTTTTTGTTATGACCAAACCTACGGTGTGAGAATAGATTTTAAAATGCTGTTTCTAATATGTCTAACTTTTGGGCAGATTCACAGGACAACAGATGCCAGGAGCTGAACTCAATAATAAATCTTACAAACATTTAGACAAATATTCTTTCTGAACTAGATTGCCTGTGTAGTTCATTGGCAGAAAATTAATGGAATTTGCTATTTACAAGGTAATGTGCACTCCGTCAATGCTTGGCATTTGCTGATTTAAGGATCCTTGAAGCCATGATGTGAAGGCTGCATTAGGAGAAAGGACATTTTACAAGTGAATGTTGCAAAGACTGTTTTTTTGCAGAATGCTTTGTGAACTGCTGCCTGGAAGAGTAGGCAGTTATAAATGAGACCAGTAAATACATGGAGTAGAATGCAACCTGTGAATAAGTGTTTAGCATGTCTTAGAAGTATGATTAGTTTGCTACAGCTGAAGAAATAAAACAAGTTTTTGACACCTCATTTCTTGAGAAAGAAGAATCTTGTTATATAATAGCACAATACCACAAATACATTCTGGAATATCTTTTAATTTTTACCTTTTTCAAATGAAAAGCTGCAAATATTTCAGTATCTTCTTCTATCCATTGAATGTGTAGTGAATATCAACTATGCAATACTGGGTGAAGTTCCTTACTTTTATATGCATATGTTTAAACCTTAGAAATCTGAAGTGATATGGAAAGTTCCCCCTATTATCAAATGAGAAGTTATGGACATGCCTAACAAAGATCCATTTAACTGGAATCCTTTCCCTCCTTCTGATGAATTGAACCATGCTCTAGAGGGGATTTCTATCCTTTAACTTAAGGGCAGGATAGGATAAAAAGTTCTGACTTTCAAACATCTACATTAAAGGCAGGCAAATCCCACAAATTATTTCCAAAACTAGGTGATTTTAAGGACTAATTCTTAACAGTATTGTGAGTGATTCAGCAAAAATCTGAATATATTCTGGAATTCTGAAATTTATGGACAAATAAAAAATCTTATGTATAAGAAGCTTTTAAAACTTGGGATTGGTTGTCTGGTTTGTTTTTTTTTTTTCCCTAGGTTTTTTGTTTGTTTGTTTGGTGTTTTTTTTGTTTGTTTTTGTTTTGGGAGGATATGTTTAATGTTTATTTACCAAAGAAATTAATATTGAGGGACTGGATGGAGATGGTGAGTGGATACAAGATCTTAATGTGTTGTCTTCAAAAATAAATTCAGAATTTTAACTGAAAACCAAAATGACAATTTTTAAAATGCATGAGGGGGAAAGATATTTTCATTAAATATGTTAACAGACTTTGTAATTCATTACTGCAAGACATGGGAGATCAGAAAGATGGAATACTTATAGCTACCCCTTTTACTCAGCTAGCATAGGATCAGGCAGGCCTTTTGCTAAATAGATTTCAGATGAGAAAGACTGACATATTTTCCTCAATCCATCAAGATAAATAATAAAAATATTGGGGTCATCTCAGGCTGCAAGCTTTACTAACATCAGTATTTTTTCAAAAGAAGGTGTCTTTTAAATTTAAATTTGCAGGCTATTTGGTCAAGATTCAAATAAATGAGATTTCTACATCTGTTTTTGCAGCAGTGAATACAGACATAATTCTGCATACAGACCTTAGACACTTAATATTTTATAATTTTCCATTGAGAGGGATTACTTTGCATAATACGATCTGATGTTTGTTCACTGGAAATTTTTTTTTTTTGCAATAGGAAATTATTTGAAATAAAAGAGGGATTTTAGGGCTCTTCAGACAGCCATTTCTTTTTTGTCTTATATAAACCTTTTTCTCCTCTTTGCTTCTTCTTTCTGTATTGTTTGGTTTGTTTGTTTTTGTTTTTCACCTCTTGTTCAGTGTCAGGAAAAGGAGCTGGACTATTCAATAAAGCAGAGCACAGTTGAGTACTTCCAGGGTAAGAAGGTGTGGAAACACTGACAAGGATGTTTAGGCAGCATCTTTGGCACTGCTAGTTACAAAACCTGAATATTAAATCACTCTGCAAAACTGGAAATTACTTATTTGCAAAGCAAGAATTTTTGATATCTAATTGTTAGCTGCGTAATTGTCAAGGTTTCAAGACAACAACCTTAAATTAAAAATATTTCCTTTTTTGCATAAGGTGTTTAATTTCTGATCTCTGTGGAATTGCTTATTATATCCAGGAAACCTTAAAGCCTCACATCTCTATTTTACAAGCAGTGTCTTTAAGTAGGTTGCATTAGTAGTGTCTTGAGGGCTGATAAGCAGATGTGTCTTACATTGTAGCCAGTGAAGAGAATTTTCCATTCTTACCTGATAGTGTTTGGTTCACATTATAGCAAAATTACTGGAAGCCACGTTTACAGCAGGTAAACAGCATTTCCTGTGCTGGCGGCCCCAGAATTGGATGCAGTGCTCTGGGTGGGGTCCCATGAGAGTAGAGTAGATGGACAGAATCACATCTCATAAAATGTTAGCGATTCTTTGGGTGCAGTCCAGGATGTGATTTGTTTTCTGGGCTGCAAGTTTACAGTGCTGCCTCATGTCCAGTTTTTCATCCACCAAAACCTCCAAATCCTTCTCACCAGGGCTGCTCTCCATCTGGTTATCTGTTGTATTGATAACAGGGGCTGCTCTGACCCAGGTGGAGTGCCTTGCACTGGGCCTCGTTGAAACTCATGAATTTCCCATGGGCCCCATTGTCCAGGCTTGTCCAGGTCCCTCTGGATGGCATTTCACCCTTCAGGTGTGTCAGCTGCACTGCTCAGCTTGGTGTTGTCTGCAAATGTGCTCAGGGTGCCCCACTGTGTATTACACCAATAAATATAACAAACAGAACAGAAGAGATGCCAGTACTGACCCTCTGGCACCACTCGTCACTGATTTCCATCCAGACATTGACCATTACCCTCTGCATGGACCATCCTACCAATTCCTTATCCAAAGAGTCCACCCATCAAATGCATCTCTCTCTCGTTGGAGAGAAGGCTGTTGTGGGGGACCACATAAAAGACTTTACAGATGTCCAGATCAATGACGTCTGTAGCCTCTCCCATGTCCATTGATGCAGTCACTCCATTGCAGAAGGCCACTGGGCTGGTCAGGCAGGACTTGACCTCAGTCAAGCTGTGCTGACTATCTTGAATCATAGCAAAGGTTCAAGAAGGCTTTAAGGAAGGTTCCATGACCTTACCAGGCAGAGAGGCCAGTAGTTCTCAGTTGGCCTAAGTATGGCGAAAAATTTGGATCCCATGTATGCATTTCTAGCTTTCCTTCCCTTTAATATAGCTCCTGTAAAATCTGGTTTTCAGATGCGTTTGCTGTGTTTAGAAGTTTTGTCAATTAATTTAGCAGTAAATGTGTCTTTATTTTTGTTAATTATCTTTTTACTTTGTAGTGCACAGTCAGAATAAATTAATTTGTAGCAATATATTGTTCTTTTCTTCACTTAAAAAGCTACACTACAGACTGGATGTAATGATTTCACTTGACTGTAATGCTTGAACTACTTTATGCTCCTGTGCTTAATACAGCTCTTGACTTGTATGATTCCTTTCAGAATTTTGTGGCAGCTTGACTTTGAATGTGGCTGAGAAGTCAGATTTATTTTCACTGCAACAATCTGCCACAGCATTTTGTGTATGTTTTTCTTTTGCCAAGTACACAGCTTTCATGTTTCTCCCCACACCCCCTTAAAGGAATGGCTTTGAAAACAACTGGCAGTTTGCAGTCCTTCTATTCAGTGTTTCAGTTTTGGATTTTTAAGCTGGTTATATACCAAAATATTTTCTTTTATGCTTAGAGCTACTGCCCAGTTCTAAACATAAGCTGTAGCAGTCAGTGAGCTCTATTTTCAGTAGACGAAAATTAAAAACACAGGGGACACAGGAAGAATGAAATGTAAATTTCCAATTTCCTCTTCACTTTTACTATTAGTTTCACATTACTGAACAGTACTAGATCTCTTTTTTAAAGTCAGTGATCTTTAAGATTTAAAAAACTATACAAACCCTGAAAGAATTTATTTACTTTTATTTCTGAAAGATGATTGTGGGGAAATTGGCCTGTTAATGGAAAAGCAGAGAAGCAGTAGCATGTAACAAGAATTTTTTGCAATGATTTTGAATATGCTTGTTGCTTGTACACGATTTTCCTTAAGCAGCTAGGAGATAAGATTGACACCTTCATTCATCACTGTGCAAGCATGTGATAGCAGTTATGGGGATGAAAGCATTCCTTATTATGTTCTATCTCACTGTCAGCTTCGGGGATCCATTTTTTCTTTCTTTTTTTCTTTTTTACTTAAAGCAAAGAGCAGTAAATATTTCATTCCTAGCTGATTTTATACCTAATCTATGTGAAAATCAATATTTCTATATAGTTAAATAGGCATATAATTTTCAAGTCAACATTTTTAATACAGGCCAATTAAATATTAACAGCTAAGCATATCTGGGAATAGCATGGGACTGTTTCTGTGATGGGTCTAGTTTTGTGTGCTGCAAATTCTTCTTGCCTCTCTTTTAGCAGCAGCCTGATGAGCCTCCAAAAGCAAAGGAATTAATGAGCTGTTGCTCAAGTAAGATCTCAGCCTTTGGAAAGGTCTTTTTGTATAATCATATGAATAGTTTCTTTAAACTAATAGAGAAACAGAAAATTCAGATATGTAATTTTTCAGTCTCAGTTCTAACATGGTTAGTTTTCAAGTCTAGTCTTTTTTATCAACTAAATTCTAGACATAAAAATATGAGTAGGAGTGTGGCTCTAATTTCCAGTCTCTTTCATTTGCTTTGTGAAGGCATGTGTATGTCGGTGAAACCAGATGATGACAACAGCTGTGAAATATTATCAGTCATCTGATCCTTCGAGTGTACTCTCAGGAAAAAAAAAGAGAAAATAAATATTCTCAAGTTTCAAGGGACATGGAATACAGTTTGATGTGAGCCTTGCCACTGAAACTGAAGATGACTCTATATAAATTATGCTTACTGAATGCAGTAATGAAAATCCTTATCAGCCCAATTTAGAGGATTCACTTTAGAATAAGAGTAGCTTTGTTTTCCCTCACTTTACTCTTGAAGTGTCTTATGTGAACAAAACCAAATAGTATATGTAATCTAGACTATAATTACCATTTCTTCCACCTATAAAAAAGTTAAGAGAAAATAATAAAAAAATCCAAACAGTAAAATATTCAGTCAGTCAATCAAAAACCTAGTGAAATAAAAATAAAGCAAAGGATTTTTTTTCTGCCTTTTTTTTTGCTTTTTTTGTTTTTTAGAAAAATATTTAAAACATGTTGGAAAATTATATTTTTCTTTCAATATGCCTTTTGAAGAAAAATAAGCTCATTAAATTTGGATGGGTTATTTAAAAGCAAAATATGGGCAGAAAAGTAAAATTTTTTTTCATTATTATAATATATAGACTTCCTTATGATTTAATTATAGACAGTAAAAGCTAGGTTCTACTTCTAGTTATTTAAAAAATCTACTTCAAATGCTGGGTTTGAAGTTTATTCTCACTTGCCTTTTTCAAAAGATCTCCAGGTTAAAAAAAAAAAAAAGTTATGAATAGTTTTCTTCAAGGATCTTTGGCTCCACCTTGTGTCTGTTATATTTTCCTAAAGAAGCTGGTATGTCATGTCAACAAGTGAAATAAAACTGTGGATGAAATTTTCAGCTAAAACTTTGAGGGAAACTTTACCATAGGCACCTGTCATGTTGTTGTCCACTAAGGTGTGATGAAACTCAGAAAGTAGTGTACTTTCCATTTTTTATTAATTACAATATTTAAAAGGCAATAACATTTCAAATTGAGAGCTACATAAACCACTCAGAAATGTTTTCTGTGTATACTAGTAAAGACATTATTTACTGGAATAAATTTTCAATGGATGTAAATGAATTGTTAGTTTAAGTGGAATTTTACAAGGGAAGTAGGAAAAGTTAAATGTCAAATGGCAATGTGCTCTGCTCTTTTGGGGTTGTGCCTAAACTTTGAAAGAACCTGATTTTACAAATTACTTTTTCAGATTCAGCTAGGCTGAGGTCAGTTTTATGAAAACCACCTGTGTTTTTGATGTTCTACTGTACAGAGATTCTTTCTCCACTAAAGGATGATATGAAGGAGAAGTGTCTGGCCTAACATTAGGCAAATTTTTTTCAGATAGCTCACACACAGAATTTCAGTTCCTGTATCCTAAATTTTTATGTCTTTCTCCTTAAGTTATACCGAAAATTATTTACTGAAAAATATCTGCTAGAACAACAAGTGGTATGTAACAAATGGGAATATTTCATAGAGTTTTCTTCCTAAAATCAATCAGTGTTTCCCTCTTCCCTTGTAGGTATTGACACTGGGAATCAGTTGGGGGAGGAGGGAGAGTCTTACCCTGTTAGAAGTGAATGCTGCACTTTGCTGTTTCATTTTTGCACCTCGTCTTATGGTGCACATTAGATTACCCAGAGTACTCCAGTGAATATCAGAGATACCAGATAAGAGTTCTGGCTTTTGGAAACTTCCCCCATGAACTTTTCAGAGGCCTCACTATGTGGAATGTCTGTGCCAAAGCAGCCAGTAATGACCTCATGAAACAGGGGTATCTCAGTTCTTCTAACTTGCCCAGTATAAGAGTAATAGATTGCATGACACCAACATATATGAAAAGAACATTTTAGTTTACACTCTAGGAACAAATTGAATGTGTTTACATTAAAAAAAGTAATTTCTGTGTTTTCTCAGCTTTCTCTGTTAATTTCATTCCCTGCTGTATTTGCTCAGCTATATCCATTTACTAAACTTTTGTTCTTCAGTTAGCATTTTACTATGTTTTCCTCCAAAACACATTTTCCTTTCCCCAGACCTCTTCCTTCCTTGTCCCTAGGATCATAACAACTATTGTCTTCTCTGAAGCAGGGGGAAACAAAGGACTCAGCAAATGGCTATGCAGTCCAGAACTTGGGACTTTATTGGGTATTGACATTGCTGCTCTCTTTGGCTTCTATTAAAGAGCTGTCATTTCCTGACTTACAAGCCACAGATTGAATGCTGATTGCCATGGTAGCTACAGATGGATGCGTATGAGAATAAATCAGTTTGGTGTGTAGTTTTTCAGTAACCTTTAGGGGCTCAAATGTTCGACTTTACTGGTTTAAGGCAAATGGAATTTGGCCTAACTGTTCTCTTTCTCTTCTGGCCACGCAGCTTCTTTTCTAGCCTTCACAACTTCAGAATTGCTCTCAGTCATAAGAAAGAAAGTTAAAATAGAGATGGTAAGGCATTTTGAGTTTGATTTTCTTAAAAGCTGATTATTTCAAGGTACCTTATTGAAGAGACTTTGCTAGTATTAGTGACACTCTTTCTCATGGGCATATTGATAACACCAAGACTCTTCATGTCCTGTCTAGAAGCAAACAGATGCACACACCTGTCATAAATGGGTTTAGGAGTTAAATAAGTCCTTTCCTACTGCCTAGGCCTCTGGCAGCAGGTAGTAACCTTATTGAGACGACCAGCACCTCAAAACCCCCTTGCATTCACAAGTTCTTTTAATAATGACTGATTCTGTCTATTATATAACAAATTATTTATTAATAGATGGGAAAACTACTGACTATAAGACTTTAAACAAAACTAATACTACACAGGTATAAAAACAAAAAGGAAAAGCTAATAGTAGAATTTATACAGTGCACGATAAGGTACCATTGAGTTACAGCTAGCGAAGAAATAGTATAAGCTTAGGATTCAATGTATCTTACCATCCAATTGTTGGTGCAGCACACATTGACATTCTTTCCCTCAATCTCCGGAGAAGTAACTGCGAGCCCACGTCCAGGACTCAGGGAGAAGTCCCTTACACATGGTGTGTGTGTATGGAAGTTTCTGCTTCAGTAATTACTCGTGCGCCTTTTATAGCATAAAACAGTGTCTCTTGAGTCATCAAATTTCTTTATCTCTTCCTACACTTGTTTTCCAGGTGCCAGAGAGACTCTGCTGAGTCCTCCGACTCCAGGGTAATCTCTGGTGTTCTATTAACTCTGGTATGCGAGGGGGTGGGGGGTGGGTGCCACTGCCACAACACCACACTCAATGCAGCTACTCCTGGGTCCATTTTTCAAATCAGGGAGAAGTCAGGAGAAGGCAGAACTAGATAAAGCAATAACCAAAGAAAACCCCATTAAAAATGAAGGAGTATGTTATGACAGAATCACAGAATATGCTGAATTGGAATGGACCCACAAAGATCATCAAGTCCACTCATCCCTGCACAAGACCATCTCCAAGAATCATATAATCTGTCCAAGAGTGTTGTCAAAATGCTACTTAAACTTTGTCAGGCTTGCTGCTGTGACCACTTCACTGGGGAGCCTGCTCCAGTGCTCAGCCTTCCTCTGGGTGAAGAACCAAAACCTTTTCCTAATATCCAAACTAAACCTCCCTGACACAATTGCAGGCTATTCCCTTGGGTTATCTCACTGGTTACCACAGAAGAGATGAGTGTCTTCCACTTCTCTTTCTCTCAGGAGGAAGTTGTAACTTCAATGAGGTCTCCCCTCAGTCTCCTCAGGCTGAAGTGACATCAGATTTCTTCATAGAGCTTCCCCTTCACCTTCTTTTTTCCCTCTTTTGGATGCTCTCTAATAGCTTTATATTTTTCTTATATTGTGGTGCCCAAAACTGCATACAATACTCAGGGTGATGCTGCCCCAGTGCAGAACAGATTAGGACAATCCCCTCCCTTGCCCGGCTGGTGATGCTGTGCCTGATGCCCCCCAGGACAGGGTTGACCCTTCTGGATGCCAGGGCAATGCTGACTCAGTTTTCTGTCAACCAGGACCCCAGGTCCCTTTCTGTGGTGTTGCTCTCCATCATCTCATTCCCCAGTCTATCCATGCATCCAGGGACAAAGCAAATCAATTCAGACTTGAAGTCCATCTAATTTAAGTTAGGTTGTTCACAATATTCAAAGACAACAGTTGGAATACTCAGTTTAGTTCACTGAAACAGTTTTATTGTGAATGAAGGCTATTTATTTAGGAAAACAAATAGATTTTGATTATACTCAGTTAAGGATCAAGCTGAGTCATGATTTAAGAGTATAAATTACTTAACATATATTTTCCTGGCAAAATTCAAGCAAATCATTAGGGCCTACTTCTGTGTCTCTTCTAATAAGCTGTAGCAAAACTGTCAATTAATTAACAATGTAATATTCGTATTCTTCTAGCATGAAATAGAAGCAGTGTTCAAGGAAATGATTTCTAAGTGTATGAATACTATGATTGCAAATATCTTTTTTGATGTTGTCACTAGTGATCAATTTTTACAAGGCAGGGAGGTCACAGCAACAGAGGACTATGGCCAGGAGTTGTGTTGTGGCCTGCCCTCTAAGCTGTTTGTATGTGATACTGTAAGGAGACTGAGCAATGCAAAAAAGTTTCTTCACTAGTAACTTGTTCAAGAAAATAAAGTCAGGAGCAAGAGCTGCAAAGGAATCTTTCAGTAGTCATTTAAAAAATGGCACATTAGGTTCAGTTTAGTAAAAAGTAATGACATGCACTTGAAAATGGACAGTCCAAAATGTACACTTATAATGATGTACTCTGAGCTGACTGTAAGAACACAGGAATGAGACCCTCAGGGAAAAAATGCAAAAAGCTTATGCTACCTTCTGGTAAACAAAGAATTTATGTTAAAACAGACAACGTTCCCTATGAAAAAAGAATAAAACATTTAAATTTCTGAGGAAGATGGTTTTTGTTAAGTAATTCTGCAGATCCACAACTTTGATTATAATTATGCTCCATGTCTGATACATTTTGAGTTAATAGTTAGCTTCAGAAGGTTAATACCACGTAGGTTACTTGCCAGTCAATGGCAAGAAAAGCTTAGCCGTCTTTTGTTCAAGTCCATTTAACTTTTTGGAGCCTGAGATTTCCCTCACAAAACTGCAAAATAAGCAATGGCAGCCAATTATTCAAGTTAAGTGGGCAGTAAGAATGCATCATTTACTTTTTAGCCTTCATTAGGTCTGGGCTGACTGTCTCTCAGAGGTGGTACAAAGGGTGTTGCCTAGTGAAGGAGAGCAAGCAAGGAGGGGAAGGTAAAGACAGACCCAGTCATACTATGGCCAGCTTGGAAACAGGATCTGTTAATATATGGGAGGATTTTAATAATTACAGAGGATATTTGGATAACCAATTACTGTTGACTTACTTGCTGAAAAGGGTGGCCTAATTTCAGAGGATGAATATAACATCGCTGTTAAGAGCTTTGAATTTAGCCTGTATGAATATATTGCTTTATTGCAAGAGACTGGGAAAATTAGAAAAAAAAAGGAAAATGTTAAACCTGTTGATATGATTTTGTAAATATTATTTTAAAAATTATTTTTACTTTTTTAATTAAAATAATTTTGGCTGCAAAATGCAACCAAATTTTTTCAACACAAGATTTCACCATTTGAAATATTACTTTGAGAAACGCAGTTATGTACAGATATTAAAAAAAAAAAAACCTAATAGAAATTAGTTACAGTTGGCTTTCAAAATTATTTAAGTACTTTAAAGGCTCACAAATTCTACAAAAAACCCACACATTTTATACTCTTACAAGGAATGAAAAACTAGGCACAATATTGTAATAAAATATACAGAAAGTGTATAATTAGTGTGCAAGTACACTTCAGTGTGTTAAATTTTTTTGTCTGGTTATCAACACAGCTTCGAATTTCTCTTGTGATAGTTAAGCCTTTGCTTGATTTGATATATTGATAAAGAGATTTCAGAGATGGCTTTCTGCTTTGAGATCCCCATAAATAGGAATGGTACCTGGGACTTCTGTGGGTTTATATGATCACAAAACCAGAATCAAATCTAGAAAATTATGCCAAATAAACAAAAATCTGTTTACATTGCCTTGCTGTTTGGCTGGCAACAAAATGTTCATCTGGTTTACCACTTATTCCCTAACCAGTCAAATAATATTTTTTTGCAATCAAATTAATTTCTGAGAATAGTCACAATGGTCACTGGAAAATAAGGGATGCCAAATGCTTCAATATTTGTGTTTTGCCTGTATAAGTTAATGTTCTTCCACCTGTTAATACAGGAAAAAATGTATTATGGAGAGTAATGTAGTTAAAGAGCAACAGAGATAGTATCTTCAGTGAGAAAATTATTCTTAGCTGTTGAATCCTAGAGCATAGATTAACTCTTGTCCATACAGAGGACACTATTACAGCAGAATTGGATGCATAAAATTAAATGCTGCATATGTTGACTCAGCTGCTCAGCCAGAAGCAGGGGCAAAAGCTTTCTAACAAAACCAGGTCCAGGTCAGAAAATGCTTGTAAGAATAATTTCTAGGCACTTCAGACAAGAATATGAATTTGAGACTTTGCTTTGCAGATCTCTGACCATTCAGTTCTGTGATGCCTTTGCTCTTTTGTAGGTCCAGGATATTTTTAGGTTGTTGTGCTGTCTTTCCTGTCTGCAGAGGTTGGTAACTGTTGTGGTTACACTATGAGAGTGGAGGTTTGGCACACTCTAGTTGTCTTTCAGACAAAATCTGCCATTGGAGGCTGGAAGATGCAGAAGCCTGTTTGTGTATTTGCAGTATAGCCTGGGCACTGTGCAGGCTACTTTTTCTTACAGAGATGATGATTCGCAGTTGTTTGTAGTTTTGAGCTCTGGGTCAGGTGGGTTGTGGAGTCTGACCCTGCCCATGCTGCAACTGAAGACACTCAAAAAAAAGAAGATTATGTACAGACAATGTAGGGTAGCCAGCAGTGTGATAAAGCTAGAAAAGAGGCATCATGCAGTATGAGCGAAGAAATAGTGGACAAAAACACATGAATGGCTTTTCTTTTGAAGTGGCACAAAAACATGGCCCAAAGCCAGATTTCCCTATTCCCCTACTGTCACTTCTTTTTGTAAAAACGCATAACTACAGCTGCATTCTCTGTGTACAGAATACATTCAGCAGTCTGACCCCATTGCTAGGAAATTAAGATTGTAAATTATTAATGAACTGTGTGCTTGGCCTCTTGCAAATTCACTTGATCTCTCCTCACACTCAAGGGGAAGCTGTATAGCTGTGGGTAGAACAGAGCTAGCCTAAGACAGGAATGATCTTGGAGCACAAACAAAGCATCTGTGGCCAAAATTAACATGGGTTTGCCTGCCAAGGAAATCATGAACAGTATGATACTACAGAAAGGAATAAACAGCTTGTTTTTGGCATAAAAAAGGCAAAATCAAACAAGATACTTAACAGAACTATTATAGTTTTTGTAGGATGTGATGTTTTTTGTGTCAATGACTCCTGTATTTCTCTTGGAAATAGAGGCTCAGTAGCTGATGTGTCAGGGGCTGCCATTAATCGGTGTATTCTCTTCTAGCCATGCTTGACAGTTGTCTATTTACTTTTATCTATTAAAAATCCTGTTATCGAATCACACACTTCCAAGGCAAAGGGCTTCTCTCTTGCTTCCTTGTTATCAATGAAGATGGTACTGCTGAGGTGAAAGGCAGTTCTTTGCTGATAAACAAGTATTTTGTACAATTAGTGTCCTGTCCTGATAGTTCTGGAATGTACACCATCCAAATAATTCATGATATGAAGAAACAAGAACTTTTATTTTCTCACTTGTCATCATGTGTAATGGTGAGAGTCAACTGATACAATTAACACTGGATTGCTTTTCATCATGTAAGTCCAAGTTAATCCTGTTCCAGAAACCTGTCTCCAATTAGGAAACAGAGAATCAAAATATGATAATTTCTACAGTGTAGTGATGCCTCTTGGGCTATTTTGTCATTTTATCTGCTTTTGTGACAGACCATATGCCACCAGTTCTCATTCATTTTAATGAGACAATAATTTCCCATGGTCAAGGCTTTATCTCCCTTCATCTGTTATCCATTTAATGCTTTAGAAGAAGCTTTTCCCCCAAGAGTTTTCAGATATATTCTGTCAGGACATACAGAATCTGTGCACAAGCACTCTCACTATTCCATTTGATATTGGCGATTATGTGAAATTAAACACTTTTTTATGAGCCTGAGGCTTGATTACTTCCTCTACTTCTTTTTTTTTTTTTTTTTTTTTCAGCTTCAGATACAGTTCCAGGAAAAAGACACACATGATCTGTAAGGCCACAGGACTGAACTTTGGCATTCCTCTGTTTGATAATAAATGTTTTGGGCAAGGGAAAGAGCCCATCCAGGCATGTTGTCAGCAAATTACGTCATTGTGGATGTTGATCATATGCTGACTTTTGACTAACAAAGTGATCTACAAACTGAGTAGGAGGACAAATCTTTTATCCATCATTTTAAAGAGAATGAGAAAGTTCATGTTCCGTGGAAGAAGATAGATGGAGGGAGGAAGAGATAGAGGGAGGAAGAAAAAATATTCAAGACTGGAGAGAAGATTAGGACAAGATATGAAACTATCTGATTTTTGGGGCTGGATATGTGTATTTCTTGGGCTTTACAACAGAATGAGTTTCTTTTAAATCCTGAAAGTTGCCATGAAATCTGTTTATTGTGTTTTATTCTGCAGAAAAAGGTCATGGTACCCACTGGTTTAGACATTTAGACATTTTAAATTTAATAAGACATACAATTGTCAAAAAATATTTATCAAAAGAAGAGTCACTACTGTGGTCTAATGTACTTAAAAATCTTTAACCATGCAAGTGCAACATGAAGGATCAAAATGCTGGAAGCAGAAAAGCCAATGAATCCCTTGGCCAGGGCTTTGAGAGTTGCCAATCTGGAAACAGAAATAGGAAACCTGGATTATCAGAACTACTGAATGTTCACCATTCCTATAAGGTGAATGGGAGTTAAAATAGCTCATAATCTTTTAAAATCCTGAATTGTTAAAAAGGGTCTTTAGAAAGTGATACAAAAGCATGAACAAGTGTAAAAAGAAATTATTGAAACTATGAGAAATTGTTTTATAAAGAGCTAGATATAGTTCATCTATCAGTCTCTCACCTCCAAAGTTGTCAGCTATTTTGGTAAATCACTGTGCTGCTCAGTTCAACCTAAAGCTTTATACCACATGCTGAAGCAGTCCAGTCTTGGAATCAGTGCTTTCTATTTAATTTTTGTGGTTCTTTAAATATAAAGTCTCTCTGCTCATGCTTGTGTTTTCCTTTGGGCAGAGAAATTACAATACTTATGTAAAAAGCAGTTATTCTGTTCTGGTGAATTCTTTCATCACCCTCCTCCCAAAGCACTTACTGTCTGGAAGTAGGGAGTATACTTCCACCCAGTTTCGTACGCCTGAATAAAGAAAGAAATGTGAGTATGTAGTGATTCTGTTTTGACTGATCACACGTGTCTAAAGTGTGAGTTAATGTTAGCTTTGGATGGAATTTTGCACTTTCAACTGAAAATAAGAAGTGTTTCCAATCAGTGATTCTCTTAGAGGGGAGAAGGTAGAAAATTGGTTTTATAGGCATAAAACAAATTGAAATGAGTATTTTGGTGTTTTCTCTGTTAATTTTGTATGTGAAGAGCCTGCTGCTGATGGAAAGTTTTCCCATTATTTTTGAATAGTTCATATTCTGTTTATATCTGTTAGATCACCCTCCACAAAGCATTAAAATGACTGCTGGTAATTTATTGGCATGTAGGCAATATTAATCAAGCATTCAAATGTCTTTTGGTGTTTTAAGTGTCTGTTTCAGAATGGAGTAGAATCCCATACATATCTGCTTGCATTCAACTTTATCTGAGATATTCAAAAGTCTTAAAGGAAAGAACTGGTTTGTAAAAACAAGATAAGAAGCTTGACAAGGGCATTCAGAGATAGTAGCATTTCTCTAGACTACTGCCAGAGCTCTTCAAACATTTTATTTATTTTAGGATGAAGAAGTTTGTTTATTCTTCTCCCTGGAAAGGAAAAAAAAATGTAGCTAAATACTCAGTAAAGAAGATAAGAATTTGAAACCCCACCAGCTCACTTTAATTTAAAATAAACCACTATTAATTATGGGCAAAATGTTGAGTGGGAAGGAGGAAAAAAAACCTACCAGAAAATCATCAATGGTGAGGGTCTGCTCCGACACCATTCTCACGTAGTAAAAGAAATTGTAGTTTGTTGTAGTAATAGTATAAAGATTTATACTATTACTACAGGTTGATATACCCACTGTTAAGTAGGTCAGGCTAACAAGTTATTGAATGTCTAGAAAATTGAGAAGATTCTTTCTTCTCTTGGCAGCTACAGCTGCACTCATTATTTTCAGGGTGAGTATTTCAGCAGGCAACTTGATAATGGTTCCATGAAGTGGTACAACTCCTTCATTGCAGAGATTTGGTGCCTCCAGCTAAGGAAACTGGCTTCTTAATTTTGGCTAAGAGAAGTTTTTGGCTCATCTTGTGAACAATGAACTCTGCCAATAGCTTTCACAGGACAGTTGTTCAGAGATAAAAGGTTCATTGCCACAAAAGGGTCAACATTCATCATATGGATCCAAAGGATTTAGAAGAGTGTGAGAGGATGTCAGATGCATCTCAGAGGGTGCAAGAGGTTATATTAGAGGACATGTTCATAACATGTCCTTGTTACTTTTTTCTTGAAAGTAAAAGAAACAGATCAGTTTTATGTTAGCATTGGATTTATTTCCTCATGCAAAGGAAAAACTTCAGAAACTCTCTTTTTGCTGAAAAATGAGGAAACAATGACTTTTGAGGTTTTATGGGGGAAAATGCCTTTATGTCGCCTAGGAATTGGCCTCAAAGGTTTTTGCTTTTTTTACTTCTGCATCCATAAAACTGTATATAACTGAATATAGTGGATATGTTTTTTGGTTACCTTGCCCAGTGTTTTCACATAACTTTATTAATTA
Organism: Petroica traversi; assembly: GCA_025920805.1. Taxonomy (NCBI): domain Eukaryota; kingdom Metazoa; phylum Chordata; class Aves; order Passeriformes; family Petroicidae; genus Petroica; species Petroica traversi. Next base: position 2,047,189 of record JAHLSL010000023.1, read on the forward strand.
AATGCCTACCATGTCAAGAAATTATTGTTCTGCATCTCATGGGGAGATAGAGTCAAATATAGCTTATGGAAAACTAGGATTTGAAGACTTCAGGTTAAAAAGATTCAGGGCACTAGTATCTCTGTAGACAAATGTGTGAACTGTCTTTTAAACCAACAAGATAACTATACTTAGGGTATAACCCATCCGCTAAACTTAGGCTGTATTTCTGAGGAAAACAAAACAGCTAAGCCAACCAACCAAACCCCCTTTCCCCTCTTCCCCCCCATCCCCCAAAAGAGCTGAACCAAACCAAAACTATGATTAAAATAAAAGGGCTATCTAGTTAAAACAAGAAAAAAAATTCTTTGAATTTGGTATCCATTCCTTATAATAAAGAAACTCAGAAATTACAGATTGTGAATTATTTTGAAGTCATCTGCAGTTTCAGACTTTATTACTTTTTTCCGTCCCTACTTGATCATGCTATGATTAGTGGTAATTGAATTTTAACCTTGACATTTGTCCTGTTCTTTTTCTAGGCATTACGTGACATTATGAAGGCTACAACCTGTCACATATGAATTTTTTCACTAAATTCTGTAAAGAGTGTTCTTTAGTAACTAATAAAACTTCACTCGAATATAAAAGTTATAAAACATTTTTCAAAATGTATAATCACTGCGACCGAAAAAGAGAAATACATTCTAGGCTAGCTCACAGTTTAAATAACTCAGAAAAGTAGAAATAAACTTAAATGGATGGAACAATATTGGAGTCCATATACTCTATTTTTAATGGTAGCTTTAAGGATTCAAGCATGGAATTTCACAGTTACTGTGAAATTATCTTGTCAAACTGCTAAATAACAAAGTGAGCTTCACGGATATTTTGTGTTATTTATGAAAAAAAAAATGCACAGTATTTCTTGGCTTTGTATAGCACCAGTTCTTTTCAGACAGATTATTAACCAGAACAAACTGAGTCCTCAGTTTTCTCAGAACAATTTTTTTTTATTTCCTTCAACTATTAAAGTAAAATAGGCTGCTATACATAATTTCACACATTATCTATGTCAGTTAGATTTGTGAATCCAGCTGAAGAAGTTACTCTGAGGAAAAGTCCCACAAAATTCATGTGATGCAGCATTTCACAGTGAGGGAAATTCCTAGCATGACACGATGGAATCATACAGATATTTAGGTTAGAGAGGGTTTTTAGAGAATCCAGGTAATTTCTTTCTCTGAAATCAACTTTCCAGTTCTCTAAAACCAGACCATCAGATTTTGAGATCTGTCATTGACACCTAATCTCCAGAAGATGAGGTTATCTTTTCTGTGGAGCACAACCCCCTTCCCTTTTGCTTTGAACTGCCTGCAACTGTCCATTGCAGTACTTGAGTCACTTGAGTTTTCCTATCAAATATCTGTACTTCCAAAGATAGCGTAATTCTGAGACTGCACATAGAGACTACAAATTTCTTCATTTTCTTTCCCAGAATATGAGTATTGGCATAAAGGCAAATCATTTGTGTACTTTGTCTTTTAATCCTTTGCAGGGACTGTGGGAGCTGCTCCCAAGGTACTCTCAGCTTGTCCCTGAGTCTTTGCATGTCTCTAACTTTGGGCATCACTCCCCAAATAATCTAGCTGAAAGCCACTTCTGTGACTTAGTTAACCTATTAATAAAGATGTCCTTGCCCCTTTTTGATAGGTGGGTGCCATCTCTTTGCAGTAGCCCACAGAGTTAGAGGAGTATCTGAATAGTCATGGAGGCCAAAACCCCGCTGGAAAGAACAACTGTGCAGCCAGATGTGATATGTGTGATTTACCTGCTTCTGCTTGTCCTTCCTTCCAACTGGAAGGACATATTTACTACTTATCATAGAAAAGAACCTGAGGGACTTTCCTCTGTTACTTCATCCCCTATGTTCCTGAAGTCCTGATTATGTATTTTTTGTTCAATACATTATTGGATCTAGTGTAATTATAATAAAAATACATCTTTATTACAAACTCAAAATAAACAATCTGAGGATTTTCTGTGAATTCACAAGAATCAGCCCACAACCGTATTTTAAAATTACTGTTATTTCATTGAATGCCTCTAATGAAAAGCTGTTCTGTCAGAATTTCTAAACACTTCATAAAGAGACAATAATGAGTTTTAAAAAGTAAAATTAAGAGGTTCCATAAAATAAAATTCTTGTAATCAAACAACTCTTTATTTCAAAGAAAAAGAAAAAAAACAAACAAAAAAAGCAAAAATATTTCTCAGCATAGTTGCACTACATTATTATTGTGACTACATCAAAGACAAGAAGTTGAGATATTACCTTTATGAATCTTTTTTCTTTTTATTTTTTAATAAGAAACAACAGAGTTTTTTCTCTTTTTTTGTCATTGAGGATGAAAGTCAACTAGCTGCCCATGAAACTGTCTTTGAATATGGCAACAAGGGGATTCAATGGCCTAAATATAAGTATTTGTTGTCATTTTAGACATTAGATGCATGTCCTCCAGAAGGATGAATGTATCTCATAAATCTTGTGCTGTACCTGCAGGTTTCGTGTGGAGGTCATGGATAGCTGAGTCATTCTCACACTCAAGTACTGAAAATTTATGTGCTTCAAGATTTCTACCTTCAGCTGCATTGATACGGGACGAAGAGAATTGAGGAATTAAATGTACATATGAGGTAGAGTTTGAAAGAATATCCTGCTCCTAATTTTATCCTCTACACATTTTTAAAACAAAACAGAGATTTTACCTTAATCCCTGGCCCTCAGTAGATAGGCTTTTATAAATAACATCAAATATCATAGACATTAGCAGCAACAATACAAGCTCTTTTTTCCCCTGAAACTAGATTATTTCAATCTAGAGGTGTTCTCTTTGTTATATTTTCCTGATTGCTTTAGGATTTGGATACTTCAGTGAAAACGGTCACTAAGAAAGTAAAAGGTATGCTGATATTTGTGTTTTGGGGCATATGGTAGTACCAAATTTTTTTTAATTGGCTCCACTACACAGGTCAGCTGTAAATTCAAAAACGGTGTTGTATTCCAGAAGGTGTCAGTAGAGTATTAGAAAATAAAAATGAGAATGCTGTCTAAGCTCTACAGTATTAAGATATTACAATAGTAGAAACGGCTGTTTTGCATGGTGATTTGTACAAAGAAAACATTCTCTGTAACTATGACGTGCTATTCTTTCATGATAATTTTAAAGAAGATAATTTTTCAGCACCTTCAAGTAGTAAGTTAGCTGTAAGATACTGAAATACATTCTGCTGAGAAAAAGGCCTCAGATCTAAGTACTAATGTGGAACAAGGAAGCAACATCATCCCCTGCAAAGATGAGAACACTTTCACTGGGCTGAAGGAGTAACCTGAAAAGTTTAGGGCTAGAGCATTAGAAACTTTTTGCAGTTATATTTCACTTACAAGGTCTTTTATTGATCCCAGGGCCATGTCACAGCTTCAAAAGGAGTCTAGAAATGAGGGGCTGTTGACTTATGTTCCTCTGTGTCTACTCCTCTGTTCATGGTAGCCTGATCCTTTGCTCTCTCAACTCAGTGAAAGAATTTTAAAGGATTCACTCATATGAAGCAGCTCACATGACACAGTGCTACATTATACACATATTTTAATAAATGAAATTACAGAGCAGATAACAAGAATGTGGGATAATTGTATCAATTTAGGAGTGAAATGGGTAATTATGACTAGCCAATGCAGGAACTGCATTAAAAATGAGAACTAGAGAAAGATACAAGCATCTTAGGGTGACCTTGCAAATTTTTTGAGAGGCTTTCAATCTACACCAGAAAGAAATGGGACTAAACAAAAGATGGAATGTAGCTGTTTGTCACAGTTGGCAGATTGCATGCTGACAAAACTGGTCCATTCTAGTTTGTCACTTTTCAGTTCTTCTTAGTCAAAGATATGATTAGAGCTCAGTCTGTTGTAATCAACAACATTAATGACAACTAATTGCACCTCCCTTAAGTAAAGAGGGCGTGGTTGCACTGGTGTTTTTAGAGATAAAATGATAGAAAATGTACATACAATGGAAGTACAGTCTATTACTGAGATTGTATACTGTGACATTAACAATATTAATTGGATCTTCAAGCCTACACTGGGGAAAAAGTAGCTTATAATGCCCTTTCAAAGGCATTTTCCCATTGGAACTCACTTGTTCTGCATACCAAGTTCTCATAAGTTCCCCAAGAGAAAACACAATGCAAACAAATTGCCAGGTATGATGCACGCTGTATCCCTTCCCAGACTTACTTACAGAACTTGAGAAACAATGGGACTAATGGTGTCCTACAGGCAGCCTCCTGGCTCCTCAAGCAGGAGACTGTGGCTATGCCTTAAGCTGGCTGTGCAAGAAGGGAAGGCTCTCATTCTCTTCCATGACCATTGTGAAGCCACTTGATATTGATGGTCATTAGCAACCATCTCACTGCTATTGCAGTACTAATCCAAGCTAAGGGCATCCTAACTGTTGGCATTTTTTTCCCACCATTTTAGACCAGAGCAAATTTTAGCTGTTAATGTACCCTACAATTCAATTTTTAAGCTTTTCTTGGTTATGAAGAAGCGTTAATCAAATTTAAATACAATGAAAATGAAATTCTCATATAAATGTGATTTCAGAACCTCTTAATTAATCATAAAGCAGAGTGGTTTTTATTTAAATACCTTATGCCACTTTTATATTTTGCTAGTGAAAATGGTAGGTGACAATACAGGATAAGTGTGGAAATAAATTTAAAGTAAATAATGGACTGTAAAAGACACCACAGAGTGAGGCTACACAATTAAGTCCTTACTTTTTTTTTTGTCTTAGAATTAAGCCAAAAGTAATTCATCCAGTCATGATGAACCATGTCACTGTTTTGCCTTTCATGCTCATGTTATGAATTTGGCCATTGAAGATAGGGTTTGTATATGATCATGCTGCAAAAAAAATCGCATTCCATGTATTCCACATGAATGTATATCCACATGTGATAAATATCTGGTTACATGGCTAAAATTAAAATGCGATGAGAGTATTTCCATGTTTAAAGTACATCATATTCTTCCATAACATTGTTCTTAACATGACTTTATTCGTTCAAATATTGCAGATTTTCTTTGTTATTCCTGTCTAGAAAATTTTACAATAAAGAAAGATCACATTATGAGAAATTTTATTGGTTGTCATGTATCTTAAGCAACTTTAGAGCACTTGTTTAAATCATTTGAATGGGTCAAGACTTTGAAGTTTAAATAAGCTCTGAAGGGATGAAAGGATCAAGGATGAATTGCAGTTAATGATGTTTTCAAGTTCCCTCTTTAAGTGACTTTTATGAACAAAAAGAACTACAAAGATTTGCCTTTGAGTGAGTACTTTCAAGGTCTATAATTGAAAACAAATGTACAAAACACTTTAGCATTAAATTAGGCATGCATATGAATATATTAAAGTATGAATTCTTGAAACAGAATATCTCTACTTGTCATGTATACCTCCACTATAAGTAAATTAATATTTCTTATTCCGTTCCTATTTTGTGTTCATATTCTTTAAGTGAACCAAGGGGGAATTTTTTGAGTTGCAAAGCACATTGCTCTGTGCTTTGGGTGTTCATTCCTGGCACCTGCTAATGGAGTCCTTTCCCCAAGGACTCCCTAACAAAGAGGCCTCCTCTCAAGTTGTTTGCAGGGGAAGTCAATTGAATTAGCAAATATCGCTTTCATGATGGTTACAAAACATTTTTTATAGAAAATAAAAGTTGTTAAATTTTAACTCTGCAGAGATTATGCATTAATACTTGACACTGTAGTAAGAAAAGAGCTAGATCGTGTGGTCATAATGAGTCTGCCTCATGTGCAATCCTCAGTTTAAGGTAGAGGAGCCTTTCTAAGAGGCATCTCTAAAAGAAGTTTTATTACCTTCAGTGCCAAAGTTACAGAATCTTTTTCAAAGAAGAGACACTGTGCTAAATGCTGTCTCATAAGATGATCTGTCAGAGGAGGATCTGTAAAATAGACCAGTCATGACAAAGGGCTCTGAAATAAAGCAGAACTGAAATACTACTGGTAGATTGAGAACCTTCCTTACAGCTATTGGGTTATCATCACTTCAGCCACGACAGCTAATAAAGCACAACAATATTTTATATTCCTTAATTTGGAGTCATGACATCTCAGGAAGAAAAATTTTTTGACTCTGATGATGACTTGTGAATGAGGTAGTGGGGATTAAGTACTGCAGTAACTTGAGGTTAAAAGTTTCATTCTGTATAAGTATGGCTGTGGGCAATTCACTATTTTTCAGAGTAGAGTTATATTTAACTCATCACTGGGTGATCAATGGGCATGATTAAGCTTACCATATTTTCAGAGAAAATCTTGAGCTAGTGTGATCAGATGTTCTTGGAGTGTTTGTTGTCATTTTGTTCTAAGTATGAACTTTTATAAACCTCATCTGACTTCTGGGGTTCACTGTAAGAACTGGGCAGAAGGAATCAATTACTGGTGTGTTCACAGAGCTTTTTTAATCTGTGATCGAATTCTGCTGTGCAAAGGGAAGCAGGTGATAAGCAGGATGCAGAGTATTAGAATAAAATTTCCGAGAGCACAGGGTTTAGCTTTGATCAATTTTAAGAAGCTGCAGCTGTAAGGCTGACATTCTTAGTTTGGTTATTTTAGTAACTGATCATTAAAAAGTTTCAGAAAGAATTTTACACTTCTATGATTTATGTTCCTGAATGATGAAATTGACTTATTTTTCTAAATCTTCTGCATTCTGTCCTCCTTCTCTTGTAACATATTACACCTTACTAGCAAGATGGGCAATTTTGAAGTCTGCTCTTTACTTCAGATAGACCTAAAATGAGCAGTTATTTTAGAGTTAAGTCAGATGAAGGGCAGCACAAAGCAGAAATTATATATCAAACCCTGAGTATTTAATATGCCATTATGATACATATATATATATATATATTTAAATTACTCTGCAGAGATGCATATGAACTAAAACAGGAAGTTCAGAAGTTCACCTGTGTGTAAGAGCTCTGTGGAACTAGTGAATATATATATATATATATATATATGTATCATGACATGCATTTTGACAACTTCCCTGTTCTACTGCAATTGTTCAAAACTATTTGGTTACCCACTGCACAAACTACAAGATGGAATATTTAACTTTTCAGTGCACAAACTTTAATGAAGTACGAGGCCATTGTAAATTAACTGTGCAAACTAAACAGGCTTAAAAACTGGCTTTCAATACTATTTATTTGCTGGGAATATTTTCTGGAACAGTTTTGCTGCATGTTTGGCAAAACTGTCAGTCAATGCTTGGCATGGATATAGAGCATAAGATATTTCCACGTGGCAGTATAGGTGAAGCTATCCCATTTTAAGGAGGTGTCAGATTTTAATTACATGGTAGGCAGAGACTTATTACACCAGGTAACTTGTCCTAGACAAGCAACAGAAAGAGCTCATGACCAAGCCACGTGGACCACCTCACACAAGCACTGATTTAAATTACCTCCCTTCATGTCATAATTTCCTTGGGGAAAACTTGCTGGAATAAGCATGAGAAGTACTGAGGAAATAGTTAAGTAGTTAAGGAGCTCAATCTTTTGCTCCGCTTATCTTTATTTAAAGAAAGAGCCCTTTATGGCTCATGATGCAAGTGAAGAATATCATCTGCATTACATCTATCATTAAACCAAACTAACAAGATTGTACATAAATCTTTTGAGAGCTTGGAATCCCACTGGCACCCAAAAATCATTTGTAAGATGAATGTTATTCACTGTATTAAAACTGTGGAAGCTTGGAAGAAAAATTGATTATTTTCTTCCTTCTTCTTGTAAACAAGAACTGACAATTACTTTTTTCCAATACTTTGAAAGAAACCAAAACAGGCAGATTAATTTTCTCTCTTCTCCTGGAGGAGATTTCTGGTTTAAGTGTAAACAAGCAGACTACAAGCACCATGTAAAGTTAGTAGTTGAATTGCTAAAAGTTGCAGGTGGAGGTCAGAATGGTCTTGTGCTTCACGGGGCTCCTGTCAGTCTAACCTTGGTCCTCTTCAGACATTAAAAACCTCCCACATGATTATTTCAGGCTAGAAATAGGTCAAGCATTTTGCTACAGTATATTCTTTAATTAATTTGTTTGTTTTTTGGCTAAATTTTCTCTCTTCATCCCTTAGCATAAGCTGAGAGACAGTGCTCACTACCAGATAGTATTACTGTTATCATTAATCTGGGTAGAAATTTTATTTCTTATATTCTTTTTTGAAGCCCTTTGACCAAATAAAACTGCTTCATAATTTAATGAACTCTTTGGTCTGTGGGCTGAATTTGGCATCTGTCAAAGAGATGCACAGACAGAGGTACAAAGAAGCCTAGTTATCAACTAGGTACCTTTCTCAGTGTCAAATATCTGAGATAAAGCATTGCTTTTACTTTTGTTCTTTAAGATTGAAAAACACATCAGACATTTGATGTGAACTATTTTACTTCCATCTACTTGCATATTTTCTTCTATTAGATGTTTGACTGTTAAATATTTGTAGCACAATAAAAGGGTTTATTATTTTGACTTTTTAAAAAATTCTTTTGTCTTTGAAAACTCACTGGTTTGCAATAAAATGATAGTGTGATCTCTTTAATCTACTGTAGAAGTAAAATCTTTTGGTTTTGTTCATTCTCTACTAGCATTCAAAAGAAATCAGAAATATTTCATTTAGGCAGGCTTAATCCATAGATTTTTTTTTAAATTTTGGTAGTATCTTATGCAATCAGACATCCTGAACCTGCATTGTTTGCTTACTTTACAAGATGAGATTGAAGGCAGAGGATTCCCTAAGAGCCCAAGCAGGATATAAGGGATAAGAATACCAGTGTGGAAAATCCATCATTAAAAAATCTGCTCAACACTCACAAATCAGATTTTGTTAAAATGCAAAGCTGACTATTCAGGAATTCTCCACAGACTAGAGGACTTTTGGTCCCTGCTATTGGTGTTTGGGACATATCTTCCAAAGGTACATGAGCACAAAATAATTGATATGAGACTGATGTGTACAGAATTAATTAATGTGTGAGACTGAGAGATAGTCAATATGATCATAGAGATCTATGAAATGAATTAACAGATATTTTGGGGAAATTCAGAATCTCCTTGTACTTTCATCTGGACTCCATGGAAAATACATGTGCTGGTATGTTAAAAAAATAAAGTAAATTACTTTTAATAGCCTTTCAGCTCTGCTGGGCTTGTTCTACCAGTAAACTGGCAAATATTAAAAGAGCAGCTCTCTCCAAGAATCAAAACAGAAGTGAGATTTAAACAGATAAATACATTTCAATGTTTTACCTGCTTCATGAGACAAATTATTTATATTTTGAACTAAAACATGTGGCTTGTGAATTGAAATAAATATCCTTTAAGTAGACAGGATTCATCACTACTTATAGTGCTTGAAAAGATTATTACAAGCAATTGGTATGAGGGCAAATGTTTTAGAGAGAAAATAATGAAAGCATGTTTTTTTGACTTTGTAGACTAATAAAACATCTTTCATACTGGCTGTACAACAAAAACATTCTGATGCAAACAATTACATAATGTATAATACATAGATTTTGGACAGGTTACTGCTCAACAGGAAAGAGAAAGCAGGTAAGATTTTTAAGTTTATTGTATTATTTATTTGTATTTTTATTTTTGTTTCTATTTCTATTATTTTGATAAAATTATACATGCTTTTAGAAATTAAGATATGGGAAAAATATCTACTTTTCATCATTTTGATGGATCCATACATTTAAGCCTTTCTTTGGAAATAATCAAATAAAACTGCATCAAAAGACTGAAATCAACCTCCCAGATGAGTTTAAAGAGATTAATGACTCTGAGACACCATAGTTGTCCTGAGTAATGGGTTCAAAGTAGTAAAACAGACCCACAGAAGCATGAAAGTAATTTATTCTAAGAATGGAAAATGGTAAGATTTTGTTAATACATAGTATTTTTTCAAGTTGAGAATCATTAGAGACTCCTTATTCTGTGTCATAAAGATGGATGGAGAATAGGTATCAAAACAAATACTGTGATTTTACAAGATTTAGGGCTCTTTTTTTACCCATAGCTTACTGTGACTGAGGGTTGAACACTGGGGTAATAAAATGTCATAGGAAGAATACTGTAAAAAAGGAGACATTGTCCCTTGTCTTTCTGGGACACATTCTTTAAGATGTTGACCACTTTACCCTGGCTAAAGAAAGCAGCTTGGACGTTTTGTTCGCTTTAAGCATGTGGTCCTAAACCAGACACATGAATTTTACATAAGTGGAAGATCTGCTGCATTTAAGTTACTGCCAGCTCCTTCCCTGGAAGGATGAGATCAGAGGAGATAATGTGGAGAGTTTTGTGTTTGTGGAAGCTGTGCAGGTTGTCTCACCATGAAACACTGATTCTCTGCATCATTAATTTAAACTTCAGAGAAAGTCAATTTGCTATTTGCCTTTACTCTTTCTTCTTTGCTATGTCCCATTTATTTAAGTAAAATCAATGTTTTAAGAAGTGTACTCCACATGGCGTGTGAGGGCTGTCTTTGTAAAACACTTTTCTAAGTAACATTTCCTGTTTATTTTATCCCTCTCATTTAGCCCTAGTCAGCAGCGATATGCAACAAAGCATCTGTCAGAAAAGTTACTCAGAGAACACAGTTTATCTGGGAAAAAAAAAAAAAAGAAAAAGGAAGAAGAAAACAAACGTACAAACCAAATAAAAATAACATTTAAACTCATTCCCAGAAATTTGCATTTACATTATTGTCTCATTTTTAAATGACCACTGCCCAACGAGACTTTACAGGTGTCTTTCAGCAAAGGCAGTTTCACTGAACTTGAAAATTTCTGAGCATAGAGGTATGGGAAAAAAAATAAACAATTATTGTCTGATGAGTTCAGTAGTACTGGGAGCAGGGGCTAATTTCAGTACATTTGAGTTTTATGCACAGAAATGCTAAAATTCAGCACCATTGGTTAAAGACATTGGGCAGTGGACTCACAAAGACTGACACAATTTTCACAGACCTTAATACAGTCAAGCTAGATTTTTATTTCAGTCTATAACCTGGAAATTTAGGATTGAAAGGACTCCAAGAGATTAGCACCTTCAGGGAGGCATGCAATACAAGTTGACCATTATAAGCAAATGCATAGTCTTTTTTTTTTTGTTTGTTTTGTTTTGTTTTTGGTGAATGCTCTCAGTAAATGGTATATTTCATGCTCCATATATTTTCCCCTTTAAAGCATGTTCCTCAAATATTAGAATTTGAGTTTTCTTTCTTGGTGTGTAGGGGTTACGTGGAGCACTTTGTTCATCATTTTCCTAAATTCACACTCATCTGCCACAGAGCCAGTGATGCCCCTCCACTCTGGCTTTTATTCCCACTGGTTTTGTATGACTCACAGTGTCTGCCTCTAATCCATCCCATGCTTTTCACCTCTACTAGCTCTGCCTTGCTCCATTTGCTCTTCTCATCCCCTCATTCTCAGGTCCAGCTTTGTGGTGTTCTCTGCAAGGCTTGGAATTCCTACCTCACTCTACCATGCAGATATCAGTGAGTAAAACACCGAGGGCATAACATGTATAAGGGGAACTGCAGTTATGGCTAAGATCTTGCATATGCTGCTTTTACAGCCATAAAGGTTTGTTGGAATTCTGTGACAGGAATGCCAACTCAGAGAAGTGAGAGATCACAAGAGATATCAAGAAGGGAAGAAAGAGAAGATACTAGGAATGGGATTATATGTGGCCCAGATGTAAATTATCTTTCTAGAGTTCTGGAAATTACTGAAGATAAGAATAATTTCAGGGAGAGTCTCACTGAGCTTCTGCTGCCCTGTGATAGAGCAGGTCTAATACAGATGAAACCTGCAGAACAATGAGTTTATAACTCACAAGATCCTAATTAAGTGTGAACTCTGCTTCTTTTAAAGCTTAATGATTTTGTAGCATATAGATTACTTTACTGATACATATCTAGGGCAATTAAAGGACTATACCATATTTCAAAGATGTTCTTTGTCAGCTTAGGGCAAGTAGAATTTTTTTTCTGTGAAAGTTATTAGATATTTTTTTTTTAATGTTGGCAAAACTAATTACTTTCCACCTGTCTCCCACCAAGAGCTTCCTTGTTCTACTCCATTACAGTTAACTCCAAATAGATAAATTTTGGAATAGTCATAGGCATTAGAACAGGATTTTTAAAAATGCATGAAAACTGGAAATCCTGAAATATAACTGCCTTACTTATGAAGTAAATTCTTTCTGCTTTCCCGTTTCTAAAGTAAAGGAATAATTTACTTTGAGGCTGAACTTGAATATAACTTAATCACTGACTCTCAGAGAAGGTACCTAGAGCATGACTACTAGGCAAATTAGCACAGAATATTATTTAAATTGATTATCAAAACAGTAATTATTTTGAGCTCAAAAAATTCTGATTTATATGAAAAACCTAAGAGCATATTGCACAGCAGCAAACTACACTACTCCAGATGTCCATTCCTCTTAAAGATAATTTTTTTGTACACTGAAGTAAGAATGTAGGAACAATGTTTTGTAGAAGGTATAATTAAAAATAAGATCCCCTATCCATCATTTGGTATGTGGTTTATATTCTGATGAATTTAATATCTGAATATACGCCATCATTGTTGGAAATTCCTGACATGGATACAAATGAACTGATTTTTGTTTCTCTGTAAGAAAACCAAAGCAGATTTTGATATCTCATTAATGTTTTCAGCTTTGAATTTGAAAGTCTGACCTCAAATTAGAAATTTGACCTGAAATCCCTGGCACATCATAACCATGGTGTACAGCGAAAATCAAGCCGAATGCATGAGAAAAATAAATTCTTTCCAGAAGCTGAACACTGCTTATTCAGTTGAGAACACCAGGTCAGTTTCCCCTGTTCAGTGCAAGGCAACACCAGCTGGAATACTTTAATTTGCTTTTAATTGTGGACAAACTGATCTAATGAGATACTGCAAAATTTTTTCTAAATGTTGTCAAGCATGGTCCTCAGACGCAAATAAAATTTTCTCAATGGAACATTAGTAACAGACATTTTACCCACAATACTTTTCATTTTTTCAATAATACCTAGAATTTTCCATGTCAACTATGTACGGTGAAGGGGTTTTGGTGCCATACGGTCTGCAGAACCATCTGTGTACTCCAAGGACTGCCTTGATGTGCACTCAAATGCAAACTTGTTTTGTGAAAGGTTAAAGCATCAGGAATGTATATCAGAAATTATCTACTCATATTCCCAAAATGAATCTTGCAGCTGTTCATGTCAAATTCTTTTTGTTATTATTGGAGAATTCCATTTAACTTCAGAAGAAAGCTATAAGTCCTGTGATAATAATAAGCTGTAGGCAACCAGAGAGAATCTGTTTTACTTTGGAACTGAGTAATAATTTTCAGCTAAGAGTATATATTTTGGGGTTCTTTGCATAAAACAAGACTAATCTTGCAAAAGTATGAAAAATCACAGCATCTCAGAGAATTATTGAAAAAAGAAATATTACTTTAAAAAATAAATTCAAGATGGTCTGGTTCTAAAAAACAGTTTGCTGTCGTATAATCAGCTCATCTTTCCCTCAAAGGAACTTCTTTGCAACCATGTTCTTTCTATAGATTTATTGCTGGTTTTCTTTTTAGTTTTGTGAATTTTTTATTATTTCCTGCACAGAGCCTTATCTCCTCTGTGCTCCTGCACAGAGCAGGAGTTACAGATTCCCTCTTCCATTTGCTCCATACCTGACTATGGTGCAAAACATGAGGATTAAGCTTTTCTGCTTCAGGATGAAAACTTGTAACTCCTGGTTCTATTTGAAATGGTAGAAATGTAAATCTAATTCAACTTCTTTAAAGGAATTTTTAACAATCAAGTTGAGATTCACTTAGTCTGTCTTGTTTTAACCTCATAGATGTCTTACTCTGTTTACAGCTCATGGAGACAAGCCATTTCAGAAGGCAGAAGTTCCTGGCTACCATGGAGCACAACTGGATGTGGAGGCAATCCAGAAGGCTCTCTTAGATTAGGCTTAATTTTTAGAGATCTACATTTGGCTATGATGAATTTCCCCCTTGTTCCCAGAAAGATAATTAAAGGCTGTGGATCTCAGGTAGATGAATAGAATTTTTGAGATGTCTTTGGTACAATGGTTTAGTTGTAGCCAGAAATTACTGCCTGTAAATTGCTGTTGTCAGATGTTGTTTGAAATGCATATTTGAGTCATCTGTACACGATTGGAAATATGGCACAGGACCTACAAGAAATTCACTTCTGTTTGAAGTGGCAGCTGCAGTCTTGATGAGTTATATGAGTCATCTCAAATGACACACTAGGTGAGTAATCTTGAATATCTCCTAGTTCATAAATAAACACTTAGGGAGAAGTGATTTTCGGTCTTGTTATCTCTGTGGGCTAATTCATTTTAATTACTGATGCAGAGGACTTCTACAAAAAGGAAAGAGAATGTCAGTTTTTATGTCCCCTGTACAGCAGTGCAATCTGAGAGTTATTGGATCTAAGTTTGAATCTCTTGAAGAAAAAATTGATGCTACATGTCTTTTTCTCTATATAGGTGTTGAATTGTCTAATTTGGGCTATCATAAATAGGAAGGAAGAAAAGAAACCAGCTTGACTACCATTGTCCCTAAATTTGGAATGAAATATGCTGTAATCTCTCTCCTGACTTTGAAATGACTACATATAGTGCCCTGAAACCACAAATTGCTCAATGCAGAGGGACCTTAAGGACTGAAGTAAGGAAAAACTTACAAAGTAACATTTACTCAGCATTTTTAATGGGCAGCCTAGACAACTTGGCACTCAGTATACCAGTTTGAAAACTGAAATCTGAGACTTGGATTTTTCCCTGTGCTTTACATAAGGATGTCTAATGTGCAATTTAAAGTTCATATTCTGACACAGAGGTCAGATGCCTCATCTTATTTTGCATCTAACCCTATTTATTTCTTCTCCAGTGGTTTTCTGCTTTTTGGATGAAAAACTACCTTTTGCACAACTTTGACAAAAGTGAGGAAGATGCAAACAATAGGATCCAACATCAGAATTTCATGCCTTAGCATAATGTAATTTCTAAATTTAATTAATTTCAGTGAAATTTTGCCAAAGAAAAGCAGGAAGGAAAACTTCTCAGTTTTAGTTGGCCATTCCTTAAATTTTACACACTTTCAAAATATTTTCAGTTATTTATTTATAAATTTAAAATACAAGGGTAAAGTTGTTTGAATTTAAATAAGATATTCTTCTATTCACAATTTGCCAGACTTTTGATCCAAGTTGATATCTTGAAATGATAGTGTCTTACTAATTTTCATGACAATAAGCAATGCTGGTACATCTGAAGTCATGACCATTCTTTCTCCCCCATGAATGCCAGCAGTTAATGTTATCATTAAATTATTTTTCTTCCATTCATACCATGAAAATGTTTTCTTTTTTCTCCTTATGATTAGCTGCTTAGCACCTCTTTCCCACCTTTCAATTTTATTCTGATTGAAACATAATGAATTAAATAATTTGAAGCAATTTAAAGTAATATAATTTTCCTAAGAGTGTGGTGGTTTTCTGTCTTCCTTTTCTCTTCTTTTAATGTTTCCTTCTATCTTCTGATTTCTTTTTTCTTTTATCTCTGTATCTTTCTCTTTTATGGCAGGGAAAAAGCATCTTTCTTTTATTCCTTTACTTCAGCAGTGATTTTTCATTGCCTACATAGCTGTTCTGTGAGGATTTGCAGCTGCATTCCCATGACTCCTCTTCACCCTGGCAGCAACTCACATTCTTTTCCCTTACAATTCTTGCCTGCTTGTTGTAAGGGTGGGTATCTCATTACTAGTCTGTTGGTGTTTTTGCTAATTAGTAGAGACAATGCTAATTAAGGAGTCATTTTGTTAATAAGTGTGTTAAACCTCTAAATACATCCCATATGAAGTCAGCATTTTCTGCAATCAGAACATTTTCCCACTGAGCTGGCTCATGCAATTCATGAAAGTTTGGTGCCTTCTAGCTTGTACTCTAACAGCCTACCAAGCACTACAGTTTGGTTTAGTGGCAAACTTGATGCTAAAATCAGAGCAATTTCTGCAGTCTGAATGAGGAGTCAAGAAAATCTGGGTGAGCCTGACTCATTCTTAAGTGAAAGTGGGCTGCTTCATGTTTGTTGTTGCAAATCACTTAAAATTCAGTGGCTGTCCAGAGATAGTTCAAACTAAGACAAAAAGCAGTCTATTCAGTTTTGTATTGATAACTCTCACCATACCACACTGTTAAGGCATTACACTGTTACTACTGCCCTATTAAAATATCCACAATTTCCTGTTACCATGGAGAGCATCCTGGCACAGAGGAGCTCAGAATAAAGTTGAATGCCTTTTAGTATTTCAAATAGATAGCCTCAGTTTTGGAGTCTGTGTTTAAAATATTACATAATCTGCTCAAGTTCATTTCTAGAGTGCAGTCAGCCACACACCAGAGCTTGTAGCACAGTAAATGCTGAGAATAGGAGGTTAAAGGGCTTAAGCCCAAGAGAAAAATGTGATAAAGGCAGAGCTCTGGGCCATCATACCTGGCTGCTTCATATACTTAACAAAGCAAACAATGTCCCCAGAATGTGATTTATCCCACCCCTAGCTAGAGATCCAAACACCCAATGACCCTTAACCAACTAACTATGGAATATGTTACTTACTATGGGATATACCATATTTTCCAACTTTAACTTTAATATTAACTATTAGCTATAATTACCTAAGAGAGAGACAGGGTTTCATTGAGGACCCTTCTCTGAAAGGTGAATTTCTTTGCAGAGAGGAATATAGCAGGGTCTTCCTATCTGCCTGACAATATATGTGGTTCCTTTAAACAACTTTCAAAACAAATATATGACAAATTTTATAACATTTTTCCTCATTATGTGCAACTAAAACATTTATAATGCATGCAAATCTTGAGAGAAAATATAATAATTATATATTGTTTATATTAAAATAGAAAGAATTGTGACTCTCACTAGTTAAATATTGCTATATTAAATATCAATATAATGCAAGTGATTTAACACAGTACCCGACAACACAGAAAAAAATAATTTTAGTTAGGATTTAAGTTATACTAGAGATAAAGAAAGCATGAGTCTCTTTAGAAAGAAATACTTGTAGAAAGTGATTTTCAAAGTTCAAAACACAGAAATTGTTGCAACCAAAAGAAATTTTCAGCTTTTATCCCACATTAATTATTTGTCTGTTAGTGAAAACACCAACTTTCATAAGTATTTATGGTACAACCCTGTTTGCTTTTAATATGTTTACAAAATAATACATTTAATTCTGATTTAACCTGAGACAGACTTAAAAAATGAAGTTTGAATTTGATTTACTTACTTAATTCTAGTCTTGAAAATCCGGAAACAATCTTCAAATCACGGTCTATTAACTATAGGTTGTTTTCTTTCCTAAACACCTTTAAAGAAAAAAAATTACTCACAATTTGAAGGAGGGGGTAGTTTGTTTCCAATGATAGTTCTTTAATTAACGTTTTGTTCAGTTGAGATGACTGAAAATCCAAGAGGAGTTTTATAGATTATTTTGAAAACCTACATTTTAATAACATCTCTTGGCATTAGTAGACTAATATGTCTAATTTTTGGAAATAGCATTTATATGTAGATACATATACATATTTATGTGTGTATGTTCTGAAAGGCATAGGAAAATGTAAAAATGATACTCTGACTTTTAAGTAGCATTTTCATTAAAATGATAGGTTTAATTTCAGGTATATCTTGATATTTTTAATGAGTAGGCCACTTTTAGAGAAAAAAAATTTGGCAAATAAGCTGATTACTTTATTAGAATTAAATGTAATAATTTTTAATAAAAGTGGAAAGATTATCACTTGCAGCGGTAATAATAAGGGGCTTAAAAATATTTCAAATTTCCAGTTATTTATTCGATTTGCTGTTGGAAACAAGGGGCTTTTAAGTTTTAGTTTTGTTCTTTGGGTTGTTTTGACAGAATAGAAGTATTTGATCTATATTTTCATTTAAATATGTGATACTATTACTCTGATCCTCACTTTCTTTTACCATTCCAGATAATACACCTGGGTTTTTTCACCTTGACTCTTTGAAGAGATGATCTCTTCCTAATAATTTACTGAGAAGAATCTCTTCTGTATTCCTCAGTTGTGCACAGGTTGTATAGCCCAGAATTTGAGGGTAAAATTTTGTGTCACCTGGCCCTATTTATAGACATGCTCAGGCATTCATAGAGGGTTTGTCAAGGTAGAGTCACTTTTTAGTTTCTCAAATACTTTTTTTTTATATAGCATTCTACTAGTAGGTTTGACTTTTTTCTTATTAAAGATGGTATTTTTAAAGTAGGTATTGATATGTTGCTATATAATCTAGCTCTCCTCTACTAGATTGGTCCTGTGATTACCTAAGCCATAAACATTTTATTTCACTCCTGGGGTCTCTCTTGAGTTCATGAAACTAGAGTATTCTTAAATTATGTATAGGTCAAGCTCTGAGTCAAGGGAATAGCCAAAAAATGCAATGCAAACTAGATAACATAAATATGTGATTTGACCCACATGTTACAGAGTGCTCCAACGCTGTCCCAGCAAGTTTGGCACACTTATTGCTCCCTATATCACATCACAGGTGTGCAACACATGCAATAGACTCATTTCATATACAAAAATACTTTGGCAGATGCAGCACTGCTTTTGCAGTGTTTTGTATGCATTAAGCACTACAAAATAATACAAAAACAATAACTAAAAGAAAAAGACAAAAATTACACCAAAAATAATTACATCTCACTGTCACAGAAATAGTGGATGAGGCCAGGAGACCCACTGCTGTAAGGTTCATGTGTAGTAGATGGCATCCAATTTTCTATGGAAAAAATCATTTCCCTTGCCACAGAAAGTCTTGAAGAGTGCCACTGCAAGCTACTTCTCATCACTTGTCCTAAGACTAATCATCACTCCCTGGGACCAATGCACTTAGAAATTTAGCTATGGATTTGTCTTTAATGGTAAATTAGAAAGGACAAAATATTTTGCTTGTATAGTGCTGTCTCTTTCACAGGATGCCAGGGACTGTTCTCATTCCCTATTGGCAAATGGCAATGTCTTCACCGTGTCCATGTCTCTGAGCAGGAAATCACATCTGCACATCTACTGGGAGCAGCCTATGGCTGCTGCTTTTCCGTGAGCTGTGTCCAACATCATCTAGGAGACCATAGCTAGTGCAAGAGCAATGGAAGTGAGCAGACAGGGCCACTTGGCTTGAAGAAACAATGCCTAGAGACAAGAAGTACAATAATAAGGGCTATTTATTAACACAACACAGATTTCTCTGCATTATAAGGTTTCATGAAAAATTATTCACACATTTATTGCTTATTCAAGTTTTTACTCTAGCATTTTTTTCCTATAGAATTTGTTTGCCTCAAACTCAGAGATGGTCTTGCAAATGAAATATGAGTGACACACTGTCACTTGAGTCTTCTGTGACTCAATGCTTCTTTTGTACACTATTATAAATTACACTACACAATTTGTGTTTTGTCATCTTCTGTTATAAGTTGATTTCAAATTTTTGCCTAACATCACTCCCTGATCTGTTTAACTCTCATGTTTTAGCCCTCTTGTTGGCTGCAAAGTAAGAGTTTCAGACAATTTTCCCTCAGATATGGTGGCCTACTTTTTTCTTTCAAAATCTCATTTTGGTTTGTATATCCATTTACTCAATTTTTCTAGCTTGACTTTTGTTATGTGAATGTCCTTGGTAGGGTTTGAAAGGTCCCTTGAATAAGTGCAATCTGCAAATACTATTAACTTAATGATTGTTCCCTCCTAAGTGGTCTAATGAAGTTGTTAAATAAGGGCAGTTGTGACACAGTTGGCAAGTTCTCCAGAGGTCTTGACCCAAAGTACGTTATATCAAGCCACAAAGTCTATAAGTTCTATTTATTAAGAATGACTAAACATAGAAAGTTTCATTTTGCATTGTTTTGGGCATTACGATTTCTTTTAATAAAAGTCTATAGCATACTTTCACTTGAAATTTTGAAAATATAAAAATCATATTTAATTGCACTGAAATATATTTTAATAAATGGAAGAAAAAAAAGAAGAGCAGGAAAGTGAGAGATTTATGAAATCCCCAGAATTAGAAGAAACTAAATTCATCATTACAGAATTGAAAGCTTTCCCTGAAATTGATTCTGTTCTAACACTTCTAATGTATATAAAAAACTGTGCAAACTCATAAAGTTATTTAGTTGCCGTTTCCTTTCTTGGCTGACATTTTAGATTCCAAAATTGGAGCGCAAAATTAAATCCAAACAGTTACTTTACTCCTAATTCACTTTGTTCTTATGTATTTTTTGAATAGTGTTCTAACAAGCATGTGCAGAAATGCCTTTGTCTTGGAAGCAGTCAGAGACTTTTAGTTCTTTTTTTTTTTTTTTGTACCTGACATATCCACAAATAATCTCCACTTCCTGGTCTCATTTTGTAGATAGTTTCGTGCAATATCCACTGGATTTAAGCCAGCACAGGCCTCAGCCCTGCTTCTCTTTGATTGCTCAGTGATTAAATAATCCATTTAGGATATGGGAAACCAAGACTTAATTTCATACTTTGCCTCACCATTTCCGATGGGAATGCACTAAGGACATGTTCTGCAATGCTGTAATTTCAGTCCACCCTGCTCAATCAGTTCCACTGTGCATAGGCTGGATAAATATTCATTAGGCTGGAGAGAGAGAACTTGCAAAAACCAGTAAAGGATTTTGGCCCTTGGCTAATAGACTGAAAACACAGTCTTGGACTCCCTGAACAGGGGATTTACAGAGTGTGGTACCTCAGAGTGAAGGTCCAAAATGGTGCTACTTAGGTGAGGTGCTAATATTTGCTTATCAATGAGAAATACTGCAGAGATCTTGCCTTCCACAGGACCTTTGTCTCATATATAGTCTTAGAAACCATCACCAAAGCAATAACAGGCATTCTTTTAAAGAATCAACTACAGAAAAGCATTTGTTTTATTGCACTAAATGCCAGTTAAATATGTAAATATATAAACATATTGATTTTAATATAGGTAGGCATCTTGTGTATTCATACTAAAAAAGACATCTTCACATCAGAAAACTTTTCCATAATTAATGACTGAAGATCTAGGGACCACTGATTCACAGTATGTTGTTTATTTGCATCCTTAATAATACTTAGCATTTTCAGCATTTTATAAGTAAGGTTTTATTGGGGTCTGTGTGTGTGTAAACCCAAGCACTAAAATCTATACTGCCACAAGGTGGTACTGTTGGATAAGAAAAATCTAGAGAACAACTGGGGTGATGATGATTTTTATGGTGAGTTAAATAAAATTAAAAGAACGACAGCTTCATTCACCTCTGTCATGTCCAATCTTTCATTTTTTCTTTTGACACAAAGATTTTAAATTAGGTAGAATCGTTATTCCTGGTGGCCTGTATTCTTGATAACTCTTCCAGTAGATAAAGATCTTTAACATGAATTTCACGCTTCTGAAGACTGACAGTTAATGAGGCTATTATTTTCATTTTTAAATTGGCCAAATGTGGGACATAAAACTGGTGGTTTCACATCTCTTTGCACCTTTCAGTGCAAATTTTATTCTTTATCTTTTGAAACCTTTTATGATAGAAGGTGAATGCCTAAATCATTGGATGATTCAATATGATATTTTATATTGCAGCAAGTATTTTGTTAAACCAATAACCTTGTTTAATAGATATGAATGGCACGTTTTGAAAAAAAAAAAAGAATACTTGCTCAAATTGCTTTGGCTGATGTAATATCTTGACATTGAACTGCACATTCAGAACCTCGTTATCAACTAATTTACAATCCTTCTTCAGAAATGTCCTTTTTTTCTAAAAAGATATTCAGTGAAGTGGCTGTAAACAAAGTCTTTAATTTGGCAATAATCTGTGCTTAATGAAGTTGAGGCTAAAAGTATTGAAAATTTCAACAGAGCACTGTGGGAATCTTTCAGTATATGCGGAAGAGTGTGGAGATGCCCAGTTTTAAAATTCCTGAATAGACTAATTATATCTTTCCTGATTGATAAAGCAACAGATAATGACAGATTTCAGGTTAGAGGTGTTGTGCTGAAATTATTTTTTAATTAGGGGAGTCATCATCATGTTAACTCTTTTATCAGGTTTAGTGGATTTTGAACTTCTGTTGCTCCCACTAGGATTACATTATAGCTCTGTACATGAGGTCAGGAAATATGTCAGAACTTTAGCAGGGATTTTCAATGACAAAATGAAAGGTTTTGAAATGTACTGCACTTCAAAGAAAGGGTCTCAGCAGTTGCATTCTTTGTGACATTGGTGGGCAGACACATCATTAGCATCTTTGGCTTATAAGAATAGGAAGCCTGAGGGTCTAAATTTTACCCCTTTACAGTTAAAAGATGAGGCACTCAGACTGTGCCTGTGGCCAGCTGCTGTTTTCAATATAAGGGGCAGAGCAAGCTCTCAGTGCATTTCTACCTTTCACCTTTGTGCCCCATGTGTAGTTTTTTGGGGGGTTTTGATGGGGTTTTTCAATTTTTATGTTACTTTGGATTCAAATCCTAAGTGAGATCCTGACTGTACTTAAATTCCATTGAGACTAGCAGAATTTTTAAATGTAAATTATGTTATCAGCACATTTTTAAATGCAGAGTATGTTATCAGGATCACTTGGGATCAGGTTCAAAGCCTTGATGTGTTTGATTTATTTTAGATGTGTTTGATTTGTATTTTATTAAAAGAAGCCTCTTCAAAGGTAATGGATAACATGCTTCAAAGACAAAATGCACTTGTGATCTCACAGAACCAGCATGGTCTACTGGGTAAATATTAACCTGGGAAAACAAGGTTGGAATTTCTGGGTATTTCCATCATCATTCATCACACTGCTGAATTACCTTCAGCAAGTAGCTCCTTCACTTTGGTTTGGTTGGTTTTTTGTTTGTTTGTTTTTGTCTGCAAATAGAGATGGTTGATGAAAAGCTGATGTCAAAATTTGGCATTGTTACCACACTCAGAAGAAGGCAATGTTTCTTTCCATTGGGGTAAAGGAACGTGAAGAGAAGCTTGAAATAAGCATGCAAACTCTGCATGTTCTTTATTTCTTTACATATGTTTGTATCTAAATAAAACAGTGTTTTGTCTCTTTCTACTTCCTGTATAACTTCTGTACTCTTCTTTTGTATTACTCAGTATTTCTACTCTAACTGTTGTGCATAAAAACCTTTTTTCAAGAAGGCTACAGAGAGCAGTAATTCCAGATACAATACAGAAATATACATTTCTCGCTGTACACATATTTTTTGTTCCTCATCTATTATTCAATCTGCTGTAGGAAAAGCTTGTACGTGTGACATGAGACTAACAAAAACATTGCAGTCATCAGTATTTTCAGTTCCTAGCATCTAATTCTTTGGCATCTAAATCTGTGTGAGTTGTTTTCTTCCTGCTGTGGTAAACAGTCTCGTTTTCTTACCATTCTCTTAAACATCGTAGCCATGGAGAATAGCTGCCTCTCTAGGGAATGTGTATACCACAGCTTGCACCTCGAGTCTCAGAGTAAACATAAACATTTATGCTGTTATGTCAGTAATGCAGCCTCCCCACTCCAGCTGAGTATTCCCCTGATTATGCAGCCACATTAGCCCTCTCAGCCACAGCACCACACTGGGAGCCAGCAAGATCATGTTCAACTGTTTTTAACTTGAACGAACAGATTGTTAGAAAGCAACATGTCCTTAGCTTCCTTGATTTAGAGCCTGGGTAAACCTCTGTGAAGTGAGAGTTTGGGGACTTCAGTGAAATCAAATGCAGCCATATTCTTGCCTAAATACGAAATATTTCATGCAGTATTACAGTTTAGCTTGCCTACTTAACATCACTTTGGGATGCTCATGTCTCCTACCATGCCAGGCAGCTGATACTGTCACTGAAGTGAGCAGAAAGGAATTGATAATTAAGCAGATAATGCGTAGTACAAGTTCACTAAAGAATATGGGTGATATTTCCATGTCTGTCTTTTTTCTACACTTCATTTTCTTTTTGCTCTGTTGTCTTGATGCAGCCTCTGCAACCAAAAAACTTGATCGTAGAGCTTTAGATTTATTAGAAGATGGAGGACCAGGTTTTTGTGATGCTATCCCCACACCAAGTGAAAACTGGCCCCAAAGCTGCTGTAAACAGCCTGGCAAATGCATTACAGTGCAGAGGTGATCCAAACCTAAAAGTGAGCAGGGATTTTTCTATCTCTTCTCATCCCTGAGACTAGGAAATACTGGCATTACTCTAAGAAAACATAAATGGCCAGTGTGTTGTTTTGCCAAGAGTATTTTACCTTGCAAGAGAAGAGAGCTCAAAATCACTTCCTTTTTGTAGTTTGAGGAAATGAAGACTAAAGGTGTTTAAGTTTCCATAGAGGTTCTAGTTTAAAGATAGCAACATCAAAACTGAATTGACAATCTAAGTCCTTGTTAGTGTGGAGTTTTGTTGTTAGTGAAAGCCAAAGGGGCATCATGATGCTCAGATTCAACACAGAGCCTTATGCCACCCTCTCAAATTGGTTGATATCCCTGTGTCACCTGATGCCCAGTATCTCACCTCAATTTTTCAGTTTTATGCAGAACTGTAATGAAACAAAAAGGAAAATGGATTTGTATTTATACTGTAACATATTTCTCTGAACTCTGCCCTTTAGCTGCAGATCTAAAAATAATGTCTCTGTATTCTCCAAACTCTCTAGTCTGTCAGGGTCCAGATTTTTTCCTATTTATCCTTTCTCCTTAGCTTCTACTCTCTGAAGTTTTGGTCACCCACATCATAAACTGTTTCAGGAACTTGATCCAGCTAAGGACTAACAAGAGTTTTATTTTCTTTCTTTCTTGCTCTTTTTTTTTTTTTTCAAATTTCTTTTACTCTGTGAATTTTCATCCGTTCAGCTCCCATAATGTTTCAATACATGATTACACAAGACAAAGTGCTGGTGCAAGGCAAGAGAGTGCACAGCTGGGGATGAAAAAGGCAGCTGAGATCACAGCAGTCTCAATTTAGATCTGTTGAAATGATTATGGATATGCACCTTTCATTTCCTGAATTTTAGCTGCTGCTGAGAGAAGTGATCCCTGGGGACAAAAATATTTTTAGCCAGACCAGTTCATCATGAAGCTATAGGAACTTCATACACTTGGTATTTAGAAGTAGGAGAAGCTAGAGGCAAGCAACTGAGGGAATGACAGAAACATCTTCAATTACTGTGATGGTTTATTTCATCCTATAGTGACATTGAAACTTTGGGTGTTTTAATTGAAATGTATTTTAATTTTTAAAAATCTATTTAACTTCTTAATGAGTTTAGCAGAGCTACAGTTGGGTTCCTTGAAACCGTATGTGTCTAGGAGTTTTCCAGGGGAATTTCAACCCAACTGTTCTTCACAATCTCCCACTTTCATCGGTCTCCCTTCTTCACCTTCTCAGCTCCTCTAGATGCACAGAATGCAAGGAATGTTGTAGGAGAATAGAGAAGGGGTTTTATGTTGCTATTATCTACTGATTTGCAACATTTAAAGGTTGTTGGTCTTCAGTTCAGAGATAAAAAATTCTGATTGTCTCTATTAGTTGCCTTTGAATACTATTGAAACATACATACAGCATATGGCAATAAATTGGAGATGACACACAGTGAAAACCAAATATCCGTGAAACTTCATACTCAGGAATATGTCATTATTCTTGATAAGCTTCTATCTGGCTTGCAAAGCCCAAAGAATACAGTTCCAGTCATTATTAATTATCAATGTAAAAAGGAGGCTTGTTGTTTCCTAAGATATTGCATACCACTAAAAATACTGCTTTTTCTGAGTCATTCCTAGGACATTGCAGAAGCATGGTTGCAAACTAAATTTATCTTCATCCTTCAGGTTGAGCTTCTAAAATTAAAGATAATTGAACAAATTATGAATTGTGAACAAATCAAACAAACATGGAAATTTTTCCTTAAAAAAAAATTTTCAATTTTGTTTTCATTTTCTTGGTTAATGGAATAAAATATGATTGTATCTAAATTACTCCATCTCACAATTTTATGAAATAGGTAATTATAAAATTCATTTTTTAAAAAGTGGCAGTAGAAAAATGAGAAAGGAAATATCCAACACTTTAAAAGGAATCAAAGTGTTTAACATGAACCGTAATACTGATATTAAGTCATAAACCTCTTTCTATTTAAAAAATAACAATTTTTGATAAAATCGATGGATATAAAGTCCCAATAAAAGTGATTTTTTCCCAGAAACCTAAAAGTTGTGGTTTTGAAAGATATAATAGAAATGGAATTCTACAATATTTTTTAAACCCAACTAAACTCTTTAATACACTTTTTCTCTTAGTTCAGTATCAGGTTTTGCATTCATTGATATAGCTTTTACTTTTACTTTGTGAGTAAATTTCTAATTCCTTTTGTCTGTTATTAAAAAGTTTATGGTCAAATTAAATAACCTTATTGATTAGTACAGAATAGTCTTCCTATATACTGCATCTTATAACTTAGTTAAATCTTTTGCAGTTCACTTGACTTGCTATTTTTATTTAGTTACAAAAAAATGCTGGCCTATGACATCTTCAATTTTCATTACCATTCCTAGGTGAAAGAAAAAAATAACACAGTGCATCTTTTATTACAATGCCAACAGTGGCATTTCATTAGTTAGCAAAGGTCTCCAGCTGACTTCATCAGTAAATAGATTGGTATAATTTCTCTCTAATAAGAAATAAAATCACCAATATTTTACAGTTCATGTGCATACTTCCATGATGTGAAATTTAAATACACCTTTTCTGTAAAGCCCAAAATAAAAGCTGTTCACAACATCTGATATCTGTGTCCTGGCTTTAGAGATGAAGAAACTGGTGAGCATAGCCTACACATGACTGCTGGAATGTGAATTAAAGGATACATGTGTGTAAAACAGCCTCTGTCCTTTCAGACTAGCAATAATGGGTTTTGCTTCCACATCCATGTTTCACCTTCAGAGGGCCAAAATAATCAGCTGCTATTTTAAGAATGGCACATCAGAGATGATGGGGTCCCAGCACTTAAAGGTTTGTCAGCGGCACTGAATGCTAAAAACTGCAAACTGGGAAAGTTATAATCTCTAAGTAAAACTCAGTTTGATTGTTGCTGAAGAAATTTGGTTGGAACTAATGATAGACCTTAGTTGGTCCAACCCCTGCTCAAAGCTTTTTTTTCTGAGCAAGAACAGTTTGCCCAGGGCTTTCCACAGCTTCTCTGGGCACAGCTGGGACACAAAATTCAGCTGTTTACTCAGGAACAGAGGGCTGTATGGAGGCACAAGTGTCTTCTTGGCAGGTGTTTGGAAGTCCCTTTTGGGATCTTTTGGTTAGCAAATGTTTACATATAATCTTATAATATTTGCCTGCCTAGAGAAGCTGCTGCTATCTTGGAGGTGCTCCAAGGCACAACCTTCACGGCTGATGCTGGTGAGTGCTGGAGGCCCTGGACAGGTTCAGTCCACTTCTAGTGCTCTGCACAGATCTGTTCTTATGGCTCAGTAGCACATTACATTGCAGCAACACCTTACACCTCTACATGGACCTCAATTTTCTTTAATTTGGTTTCTTTATTTTACTTTTTTAAACAACTACTTCTCCCTCAACACCCATAAGTGTATCACAGAAGACATTTACATAATGGTAATATGCTAAACCCAACATTCCCTGCAGCCTCGGGTAGGAAAGTCCAAGGAAGTCCATTTCGGCTGAGGAGACTGCTATCCCTGGAGGTATCTGAATCGGCCAGGACAAGGTACCATTTTTCCTAGTACAATACCACTGTTGCGGAGCTGACATGACCATCTTCAAGCCCTTTTTACATGCTTTTGCCTGCCACTCCCCATGGTAATGCCTTGTTCCTGTCTTTATGTCCTTGTGCCACTGATTGCTAGAACTTCCTGTCAATTAAGCAGGAAGCCCATCATAAATCAAGCCCTTCTTTTGAGTAGGGGTTGTTTGTTCCCCTGCCAAGGTTCACAGTCCTGGTGAATCTGTCTCACACTTCTTTCTCCTTTACTTTGCTCCAAAGGTGCTGTCCTGCATGACTGCACCTCGTCATAGTCACATGGAACTTTTGGATCTTTTTGGAACTCACTGCATTTTAGTCTTCTAAAAACTTACTCTTAGAAAATATCCTAACAGATACAAACCAGACCCTTCCATATAGGAAATGTAAATCAACTATGTAGATGTGTTCATTTTCTTTCTATCAAATTGCTAAAGTTTTGGGTTTATTTTTTTGAAAAAGACATTTCTGTAAAGTCTTTTGCCTTCTTTAATCTAGCAAGTAACCTAGGCTAGCTATATATACAATGATTTTTTTTCCTTAAACTACACCTGCTTTAACAAAACAAACAAACAAAATATATTTAAATAATATATACTTTTTCCTGGCCTGTATTGAAATATCTCAGTAACATATGCAAAGCCCATTGAATTCTGAGCAACAACATCTGAGCAAATAATTTGAAATAGATGCCTCTCTTAATTAATCTTTTCCATTTGCAAAATGTCTATAGGCAAATCATTATTTCTTCATATTAATTCAGTATTCAAATTTGCTCAACAGTTTTTCACATAATTGATTGGATGAGTGACTGGGAACAGTTCAAAGTACCTGTATGTTGTTCAGCATTCAGCCTGGCTGGCAATTTAAAAGCTGTTTCTGATCTTTAACTCATCTATAGTTTCTTCTTATCAAACATCTCTTTGTGGCCTCTATGTCACATCTGAAGACCTTGCAAACTTAAATGTGCTTACTCTTATAGCTTATGAATTCAGGATTTTTTTTCTTTTTTCTCTTTTTATGGATGAGAAGCAGCATATATAAAGCTAGTTTCTCTAAAGGTGTTTAGGCATAGTTCCACTAAACTAGAGAAGCAGCACCTCATCTGCTGCCAGCTTACTTCCTGGAAAATTCAGCAGCCAATAAATGTTTTGGCTCCCAATAAGGTATAAAGAGCCAAATGCCTAAGGAATGGATTTTTCAGAAACCTGCAAGCTAAGCAGAGTCTATGTCTGTTAGATATGAGACAAATCCATACCAAAGGCCATAAATAAAAGCTGTGACTTACAATCCTTCCATTCCAGTCATCCAGAAAGCAATTGATCCAACAAGCTTAAGTTTGAGGAACTAATGCTGCTGAAAAAATGAGGGCACATCAATCTCTAGCCAGTACTAAAGAAGCATAAAATGCCCACCTTCTCCTTGGGGATCAGTGACAAGCTACTCATTGTTTCCAGATAGAAAATGCCTTCTGTTTCATAAAAGAACACCAGGGCCCTGGGGACATCAGTGCACCTTAGTGTCCCTGACAAGCTTCACCCTGGGTTTCCCCTTCCATGGCACCAGGAGTTCATGGCAGCCCGGGGTCAGGCACCCAGTCCCTGCCTGAGCTATGTTGAAGGTGTTTTTATTTCCAGCCTTGTCTGTTCCTTCATCTGCTCTTTTTCCTTACTCCCTTGGTCCAGGTGCATCTGTGCAGTGTTGTGTGCTGTGCTGGGGTTTTTACCAGATCCTGCTGTGCTCAAACCCTGTAGGACTGTGCCCTATTGGTCAAGGCATGTCGGGGTCACCCTCATCTGCCAGCTTGTGCCCTTGACAAAGCATGAGAAAATACCCACAAAGCCTCAATCTACAGCTCTGTGATGGAACTAACAAGTGCCAAGGCTTTGACTGGACAGAAAAGTACACTGGCATATCCTTTCCCTTTCCTTCCTCTTCCAACTTGCTGTGTTCTTTGACTGTCAGTGTTGCCATCATATTATAAAACAGCTTTCCACAGACTAGGAAGGACAAAATCACACCTACTTCTTCCTAGGACAAACCCATGTGTGACGAATGGGTTTAGGAGTTAAATAAGTCCTTTCCTACTGCCCAGGCCTCTGGCAGCAGGTAGTAATCTTATCGAGACGACCAGCACCTCAAAACCCTCTCCCATTCAAAAGTTCTTTTAATAATGACTGATTCTATCTATTATATAACAGATTATTTATTAATAGATGGGAAAACTATTGACTATAAGACTTTAAACAAAACTAATAATACTATACAGGAATAAAAATAAGAAGGATAACTACTAGCAGATTACACACAGTGCCCGATAAGGTACCATTGAGTTACAGCTAGCGAAGAAATAGTATAAGCTTAGGATTCAATGTATCTTACCATCCAATTGTTGGTGCAGCACACATTGACATTCTTTCCCTCAGTCTCCGGAGAAGTAACCACAAGCCCATGTGTGGACTTGGGGAGAAGTCCCTTAAACATGGTGGGTGTGTATAGAAGCTTCTACTTCAGTAATAACTTGTGTGCCTTTAATAATATAAAACGATGTCTCTTGAGTCATCCATTTTTCTTTATCTCTTCCTACACTTGTTTTTCCAGATGTTTGGCCTGACCCTCCTGGCGCTAGAGAGAATCCTGCTGAGTCCTCCGACTCCAGGGTTATCTCTGGTGTTCCATTAATTCTGGTATGCAGGAGGGAAAAAGGGTGGGGGGTAGGGGAAGAGTGCCGCTGCCACACGCCATGAAGCAAACTGAGAGTTCTAAGATAAACTGGACTGGAAAACTAGATTGTCTGCCATTTTCTACCAGACACATTCTGGTTGTTTTCAACTGAACTGTTAAAATAAATTAATTAAATATTTAAAATTTTATTAGTTATTAATTAGATGATGATAAATAAACTATATCATAAAATGAAGTTCTGAAAATATTCAGATTGCAGTTAGGACTGTGTATAGTTTGTACAAAAGAAGCCTGGAGATATGAGATAAGAAAGATTGCTCATAGATAGGATTCATTCTGCTCGATCTCAAACACAGGATTCAAGTACAGCTTAAGAAACGAACGTTTTAATGTTGACGTTTAGATGTCACCTTGTAATTCTAAATGTTTACTTAACCTAAATGTCAAAAACTTATTCACAGTGACGTGAATCTTCATATGTTTGGAAGGAGGGTGTTACTTTTTTTTTTTTTTGTTTGTTTTTTGTTTTTTTTTTTTTTTGTTTTTGTTTTTGGGCTTTTTTTTGGTGTTTATTATATTAAAAAATAGTTGAAGAGAAGCCAGAATTTCCATACTCCACACAGGTGGCATGTAAGATTTTACAAACACTTTTATGTACATAGCTTGACAGCAAAAATAATTCAAAAAAGAAACATTATCTCTGTTAGCTTTTTTATAGTTTTATTTTTGGCTATGCAGTTAATTGCCCATATTTGTTGTTCTCCTTATTTTTAGTGAGATCTGATAAATGCAAGGTGGAAATATTTCCTTTATGTTTACAACTTTATCTTGATGGGCTAAAATGTGCAAATATATAGATACTATCAAAGAACTGCCTTGCTTATATTCCTATTGATAATTTCACACCTTTTCAAACAAGATATTTATTTGAAAAGGTGTGGAATTATCAATAAGAATATAAGCAAGGCAATCACAACTAAAAAAGCTGAAAAACTTAAAGTTATTCAATAAAGAAAACGAAAATAGTTTAATTCCAGTGAAGGTAGGGATGAATTGATAACTCAGTAGATAAATTGGAGGGACTCCAAATAAAATGTCATCCTATGAATAAAACACAATTTTTTAGAATCCACCAAATCAATAGATGTTGTATTTCTTAGTCAAAGGCTGAATCTCAAGAATATATAATTCATTGAAAAAATTGCTTTTGAAACAATATTTGACATAAAACAAGAATAAAGACATGGTAAACATTTCAATATCACATATAAGCTTGTACAATTACGTAGAAGCATGGCCTCAAATTCTCACATGAGATTCCAGTGAATTGACCAATTAAATATTTTACAGGGGATGTGAAAGAAAGAAAAAGAAGCCTTAAATAAATCATGATGTTTTGTATAAGTGCTGTGAAAACACTACCGTTCTAGCACTTTATCTGCCTGTGGTGATTTTATCCTGTGGTTCTAAATTTGTACTTCAGAAAGATTATTGTCTTACAACTAATTAATTTTTCTTTCCTGAAAATATTGAGGTATTTCTTTGATGAAGTTTTACAAGGTTCTGTATTTTTCTTGTTCTGCTGCTCAGACATGAAAAGACTATAGTAAATCACTGTAATGAATTAACAGAAAATTCCCTGTAGTAATTTCTTTTCATGAGTGTTCTGAATCTCATAAAATTTACACTGTGGATTCTTTCTCATCAGCAAATCGGAAGGAAAATAATTAAATAAGCCTTTGGTACAATAGCTTTTGGAAATCAGGGTCTTCAGCAGAACTTTGTCCTTGTTTGTTATAATTCATTTCAAGACTTGGGGTGGCAGTATAAACATCTGGTTTTAGAAGATTATTCCCTCACAAATCAAATTCTTCATATACATCATGGAGGAAACTTGAAATTAATTATTATTATGATAATATAATTTTATTAGTAGCATTTATTAATGTATATGTGAACTTCTCTCTATGCATGGATTTCTCAATCAGAAAAGTTGTTCTTTTATCACCTCATAAACATATAGTGAAATAACTAGATGAAGATAGTGCAGTGCTTTCTACAACAATGACACCTACATAAAAGTCTGATAGAAAAAAAGAGCTTTTGAGTAGTTAGAATCTTGAGAATTTTTTAAATTTATTATTCTGACACTATGTATAGGGATTACAATGTTTTAAAATTTAATACTAATCATGTCTGCTGAAAAAAACAAAGGAAGAAAAAGAAGAAAAAAGCCAGAAAGCTCCTAAAATTATGCAGCAGCAAAACCTATCTGCTAGATATAAATTATCAGCTCTGTCCATCAATTAATGTTTTTTTCAAATCTGAGAGTACTATTAGAGAATGATTAGTAACTATGAAAAAAAATATTTGCTTAAAAATGTATGTTTGTTTGTTTCCTTTTTTGTTTCCTTTTTTGTTTCCTTTTTTTGTTTCCTATATTTGTTTCTGTCTGTTCTAGTGATATGGAGCATACATGAATGGTTTTGGAGCAGGCCGGGTGGCTACACATTACCTTAAACACGTTATTTCAATTTCTCTGAGACATCTCACATTCAGGAACTTCAGTTTAAAGTTGTAAATATTGTGACAAACCTATGAAAGACCCACACTGCCCTTGGCTGGCACTTTAAACCTGGTAGAGATATTTCTCAAGTAGTCATTCAAGAAACTGAACTGAGCTACTCCATTCTCTCACAAAGTCTGTAGAAATATTTGAATCACAGGGCATAATAACACCCTCTATTTTTAGCATCAAGGAGCTACTGTTTCCAAAATGTTCAAGAAAATCTTGAATTTTGAGAATAACAGATGCAACAAAATTCAATGATTTTCTTGCAACAAAATATCTGCAAAATATATATGAGCCCATACCTGCTTAATCCTATATCCTTCACCTAAGAAGTTGTAGACTCATGTGCTTATTCTAGCTGAGGTCCAAAGCCTGTCATTATTGGAGAGTTCTCTATTATCTTTATCACACAATCCAGGGCGTGGCATCATCTAAATTTACATAATAAATTTTTCAAGTGAGAGTGGGAATTTTTGAAGTATCCTGTAAGCAGTGGAAGATGCCACCAAAAGGATATTTCAGATCATATGACATCGTGCTCAGCATTTAAAAGGGGGGAGAAGGAAGGAGGAATTGGGGGTGCTCAAACTGATGATATTTGTTTTCCCAAGTCACCATTACATGAGATGGAGCTCTGCCTTCCTGGAGATGGCTGAACACCTCCCTGCCCATGGGAAGTGGTGAATTAATTCCTTGTTTTGCTTTGCTTGTATGCGTGGCTTTTGCCTTACTTATTGAATTGTCTTGATTTCAACCCAGAAGTTTTCTCACTTCTACTCTTCTGATTCCCTCCACATCCCACCAGGGGTAATTCAGTGTGTGGCTGCACAGTGCTTAGTTGGCAGCTGGGATTAAACCATGCTGAAAGAAGCAGTGTGAGTGCAGCTCCTACTTCTCAGCCTTCAGCAGTCCTTGTCTTGCAACATCTGTTTTGTTGTTTGAGAGCTGGTAATAGAAATTGGACAAAACATGTTGGGAATGATCATTTGCTGAATGCCTGCAATGCTCTTTGAAGACAGCAAGAGTCTTGAATACTTTACACTAGATAGGAAGAAAAGTCTTACTCTGTGCTTCAGTAGCAATTGCTGTGAAGTGAGACTTTCAAGAGGACCCCGCAACACAGCAGGGAGGTGCGTTTGGCAGCACGATTTAAAACTGTATTCTTCCTCAGACCCCTGACCATCTCTTTGTTCAGATAAAAAGGGAATTTGTATTCTTACTGATAATTCTGACAGCACTTGGTGCTGCAACATTGTCAGATCTTGTAGCCGTGTTCCTTATCTGTTGATACACAGTATAGTTTATAAAGATTCACATGCTCGGTTTCCATGAATTGAAAAACTATCATTGTTCCAGCTGTCAATCTGATTCCATTTTCTAAAATAGCAGCGAATAAACAACACAAAACAAAAAAGCCAACCCAAACGTTTTTATCAATTCTGAAATTAGGAAAAAATGATTGCATAGTACTGCAACTTAAAAAAACCCTTCTTGTTTTTAAGCCAGTGTAGTTTTTCAAACTTGCTGGCTGTTATGGGTGAATTCCAATGGGCAGCTGGGGAGCAACACAGCATTTTTTCATTTTCCCCTCATGCCCCCAGTGGAACAAAGGAAGAGGAAAAGAAGAGTAAAAGCAAGGAACTGGGAAGTCAAGAAAGAAAAAAAATTAATAAGTGAATGGTAAGTGGAAGAAAAGAGAAATAAACAGAAGTGATAAAAAACCAATAATTCACCACCTCCCCCAGGTAGACTGATGTCCTGCTTCCTAGCAAAAGATATTAACCCTCAAAGCCTCTTCTTTTCCATTTTATTGCTGAGCATGACATTACAAAATATCTCTTTGGTCAGTTCAGGCCACCTGCCAGGTTGTGACTCCTCCCAACAGATTGTCCATCCCCAAGGGGACAGAGTGAGAAGTAGAAAAGGCCTTGATGCTGTGTACTGGTCAGCAAACACTAGAACACTGGAAAGTCATCAGAACTGTTTTGGTCTCAGATCCAAAACATAAAACCATATGAGATATATGCAGAAAACTAACCTTATCCTAGCAAGGCCAGTACACTGGCATAGTTCTTAATGGATTGTGCTCAGTGGGTTTGCCAGTATCACAATTAGAAATTTCTCAGTCAGTCAAAGCTATTAGGCTCCAAATGTTTACTTTCTGTTTTAACCTGTGTAGCTGACTTTCTGAAGCTTTTTATCATTTTCAACCAAGTTGCTGTGGCTTAAACACACTGTTACTTATGTAAAATCTTGAATCATTTTAATGAACCTTCAAATCATACTTTTAAAAGTAGCTAACTGGGAACAGGGGAAAACAGAATAGGAATGGATATACTCACACAATCTTTTATTTCCCTTTGTAGCCAAAGGTGATTGTCTTAGGATTGGTGTAGAGGACCAAGAACTGAGAGACATAATTTTCTTTTTGTTCTCAGTGTAGAAGATGGAGAGATGTAGATGGACCACCAGTTATGAAGATGTTAACTCAGTTAGAAACCTAAAGTTATGTGCTCTTTTTAATCATTATGATTGAAATTGCAACTTTCAAACTCTAAATTTCCTATTAATCCATTTTTTTATCTCTACATGAATTAGAGTTTCAGACTTCTATCTTCTGATATGCTTTCAGGAATAAATGCTGTACTGTAGTGGGCTGTAATATAGTATGCTTTGACACTACTCTTGCCCAGAAAAAGTTTTCTGGAGGCAACTTATGCTGTCTGCATCTGAAACCATTTAAAGTGTCTATATTGTGCTCCCAGACTGACATTAAAACAACAAAAGTAAAAATTAGAGATTGCAGTGGTGACTCAGACTTGTTTTAAAATGCTGAATTTAGCTCATGGAGTCACTGTAAATAATAGTTTATCTGACTAGTTCATATTCTATCCAACAATCTGAAGAAATTTACAAGAAATGAGCCACATTTAAATGAAAGATGGTCCATTTCTACATCAAAACCCATGCCCAGGCTTGATCCTATTGCTGCACAGTAACATAAATGGAGCAGACACAGCATAAAAGGAAACTGGGCTTTTTCATTTACATCAGTAGAAACACAATGACAATTCTTCACTGCATGTAAAATTCTGACATTCAGTATATGTAATTCTGTCTGGATAAATACTGAAGGAACAATTATTAGTCTTGGAAACTATTCAATAAAATTATTAGATGTTTTAGGAGTATTGTCATTTATATGCAGTTACCTAAATAAATGTGATTCATTTGAATGTTCTTTCTATGCATGTTCTGGAGTCTAGTAATGAACAAAGATTTAATTTCTAGCTCCTCTTTGGTCAGTTTATTGTATGAGAGGATTTACTCTGAATAAGGTGAAGAAAGGGTTCAAAACATAGACTAGAACCAAAATTTTTATCTGTGATAACCCAGTGCCAGTGAATAATCTCTGTGGTCTCATTTGGGGAAGGGGAACAAAGATTTTTTTGCAGAGTTCTCTTGATTATTTAAGGAATATTTTCTTCCTCCTTCAGTTCACCTAATTGCTAATATAACATATCTTCTTCAAATCTCAAGTTTGCCTGGGTTTTCTTCACAGAATCACAGAATTATTGAGGCTGGAAGGGACGTCTGGAGATCATCTAGTCCTCCTGTAGAAGTATGCAACAGCTCTGTGAAAATAGTAGAAAGAGTTAAATAAAACAATCAATCATATTTTTCTTGAAATAATTTATCTTCAGGTTCATGATCAATAAAATAAAATTGAAATCTAAGAGACGAGTAGAGAGATTAATGATACATTATTTTTTAAACCTACTTTTGCCTTCTGTGAGCACATGAAATTGAAGAACTCTCCTCTTACCAATTCTCACCTTATGCGCATGTCCTTGGCGCACAGTAGTGAAATATCAAAGTTTGGTTTAGTTTAGCTAACCGGGTTGCTGCAATATACATTATTGCTGGCAGCATGTTTATTTAATCCAGTTTTTAGCTGTAAACTGTGCTGCAGTAGTTTTACTGTGCACTGCATAATTCAGAAAGGCATGGCCAGAGAGTTCAGGAGACCAAACCATGGGGAGAAGTAATCTCTTCCTTCCAGATTACAGTAGCATCATCTGTTTATCCTTCATAGGGCATAGGCCTGATTTTCCTTGGACAAGTTTTGTCAGGCTCTGGTCTGTGCGTTTCTGTAGCCTCACTTTTCATTTACCCCAGTGTCATTGAAGAAGGGTTAGGTTACATAGCTCTCATGAGGCATCTAGTCAAAAGATGTTATTATAAAGGCAAATTGTTACACTATTTTATGGCTGTTACTATGTCACCAGACGAGTGCTTTGAGTCAACTCAGGGGGCACTATTGTGAGAGGAAGAGTATTTGTGTATCTTGATTCATCTTTACTTGAAAAGGAAATAAAATTTCTGCATAAATCTCCCATTTCCAAAACCAGAATTGCAGGAATGGAATCTACAAATCACTTGTCAGAGTTCACTAGCAAATTACTGAATGACCATGTTAACTTTCTCCAGGAGATGTCACTCAAGACACTGGTAAACGTATGTTTCAGAAGTTTGCAGTAGCAACACAGAATGAACTATGGCATAAAGATCTGTTCACTCCAAAAATACCTTGGCCTATTTCAATATCATTACTGCTATATATACATGTCAGGAACAAGGAGCACAGTTTCTAGTTCTGTTCCTTTATAAAATACACTTGTTCGCATCAGTCTGCTAATGAGTCATCATTTATTTACATCCACAAGACAGTGATGTTCTGGAGCAGCTCAAAGACTGAAGAGAGATTTGGGAAAAAAAACCCAATTCTTATAGGAATTATTGCAGCCTGAAGAAAACAGATACTGCTGACAGTTTACTACATATACATTTTATAAACCAATTTATTTTCCTGTTGCATTAAAATAAGTAGCCTGTAAATACTGAGCAGTGTTTCATGTTACTAGGCATTCAAATCAGACTGGGAAATCACTTTTAGACTGAAAACAGATGTCTTTGCTTGTGAACACAGGAAGATAGGGAAAAAGAGAAGGGGGAAGCGAAAGAGAAGAAGAAGAAGAAAGGGAGAATGGGGAAAAAAGAAGAGAAGGAAAGAGAGAATGGGAGACATTAAATACTGAAGTCAAAAGAAGACGAAGATGAGCGTGCATTTTAAAATTTTCTTTTAGTTTTGTCAATTCTCTCAGGAAAACTTTGAGCAAGCAGTAGAGAGAAACTTGATGCGTAGTCATTTAATAGACTATAAGCATTAGAAAGAAACTCTATGAAGGAACAACGATGGGCTTGTGGTGGGCTGGATGGAGGCACCCACCAAAGCCACTCTATCAATCCCCTCCACAACTGGACACGGGAGAGAAAATATAACAAAATGTTCATGAGTTGAGATAAGAGCAGGGAGAACTCACTCACCAGTTACAGTCATGGACAAAACAGCCTCAGCTTGTGGAAATTAACTGGATTTACTACCAATCAAAATCAAAGTAGGATAATGAGAAGTAAAACAATCTTGAAAACACCTTCTAACCACCCCTCCTTTCCTGGGCTCTACCTCCTCCCTCACAGTCATGCAGGGAGATAGGGAATGAGGGTTTACTATAAATTAAAATATGAAACTATCAGGGATGTCTAATTTTCCCAAGCTGTTGCTGGATGTCTTTTTAAGCATGTTGCATAGCATGATAATATTTCAGCTCTCCAGGATTATTTTCTGTGAGACATGGTTATAGTAAGAAACAACCAGGCATCCTACAGGAACAAATCCTAGCAAAGCTGAAATACTCAGACTCTCTAGAGAAATAATTAGCAGGGATTATAGACAAATCTGGCAAGTTGTAAGTTGAAAGAGAAATTTAAACTTCTGGAACACTTGAGTCGAGAATGGAATGGCTCCAAAAAGGCTTCAAATATATTTCCTTTATAAAAATTCAGTATGTCTTAAATCTTTAGATGTATTTCCAAATTATTTTTAAAATAGAAAATTTAATTTAATATTAAGCAAGTTAGAGTAATGATAAATAGACGCTTTTTACTCTTACACAGAAGAACTTGTGTACACAATATTGATGCTATCACTCCACATACTGAAAAACAAGATCACCAAAAATACATCACAGAACTTGTCATTTCTTTGAACATATGATTTGTTTAAATTTATTGTTTATGAATTCTACAGTTCTGTGAAGAGTTTTTCCCACCATCCTTTGTTTAGCCAAAAGAAAAGAAAAATCAGTGTTAGATTCAAGGTAATTTTACCCACATTGTAAATCATTAATATCTGAATGTTTATGAGTGTTAGAGGTTATAGCTCATACTATATTCCAAACTAATCTAAATATTTTCTTTGAGTGTGAGAAAAATGAAAAGTATCAAGAGAATCAGTCTTATATAGAGTGCTAATTGCTCATAAAATAGCACAAACATCACGAGCAATACAAATGGTCTTTAAGTGCCACAGGCTAGCTCCATTAGATTAATGAGCCAACAGCTCCAAGTTTGATGCCTTTTCTAATTATGCATGATTCGCCACTTCTTGCAAAAGAAAGACATCTAATTAATTAGGTACAAAATGTCATCTATAGGTCATTGATAGCAAGGGAGATCACCACTCACTCAGTATAGTCTTCAGGCAAAATTATTACTCCTCTGGGATTACCACCAAATGTCATTATTGAATCAAAAAGATTTCCTGCAGTAGGAAGATTATAGAAAAGAAAGGAAAAAAACCCACAAATCCTTTCCTTTTCACCCTGACTCATACACAGAATTATCTATTTGACCTTAAGTAGGTAAATACAA
The DNA here is from genome assembly GCA_025920805.1 of Petroica traversi. Classification (NCBI taxonomy): domain Eukaryota; kingdom Metazoa; phylum Chordata; class Aves; order Passeriformes; family Petroicidae; genus Petroica; species Petroica traversi. The sequence goes on from JAHLSL010000023.1 coordinate 2,087,269, forward strand.
TGCTCCCGAGATGCCACAAATTAAAGGCTCCCTTTTAATCACATAAAATAAAAGGATATTACAAAGTCAAAACTGTTCCATAAAGCTCTTAAACAGTGATGCTAACTGCTGAATTACCCAGTAAAAATACTTAGTTGAAAGTTCCAAATTTTACTCGAACTTTCAACTCCCAACTGCCGTCTTGAAGATCGAGTTTCCATTAATATCACAAAATGTGAAACAGCAGCATCGTCTGAAATGTTTGTAAAATTTTGGGTGTAATCCAACTCCCACAGATTTCAAGGACACAGTTAGGAAAAATTAAGGATTGTTTAGTGAATCCGTCATTATACAGCTTCAAGGCTGTTAAATTACTTTTAACTTGTGGAAAAGTAACCAAAACAGTTGTTTAAAATGTATGACTGTTGATACCAAAAACTAAAACTGGTTTATTCCAGCTGTTCAGTCTACAAATGAGAAGAAATGCTATAATTTGTAACTTGCAAGGAGATAAAAAAACATTGTCAGGTGTTCTTTCAGTTTGATTTATTCTCCTTTTTCCGAATGTAAAAGCTCAGATTCTTGATATAGCATTCCTAGTTAGAAAATCTATATGCCTTTAAAAGAAATGCCATGGTCGAGCTGACTGGAAACAAAATTTACATTCAGCATTATAGTGTGAAGTATTAAGACACTTTCATTTGAAACTGGGACAGGAAGCTAAAGGTATTTATTTGTTATTTTTCTGTGAAGGAAATAGTTTATCTCGCTGGGGAATTTTGTTTGGATTAAGTCTTAAATTTTTGGTTTGGGTTCATCAGTCAATTATACTATAATACATATAGGAACAATAAAGTTGTAATGAAACTTTGATACTGTCTTCCTGGAAATTAGAATAAAATGTTACAGCAAAATATTTTAATTTCCTGGAATGAGTTTTTCAGAGAAAAAACAGGTTAATTAGAAAGACATGAAAGAATTCTATTTTTTCTTAACTTATCACCACAAAGATATGATCTACAATTACTAGGTGTATGAAGGAAAAGACACTGCTTTTTAATATTTTTTTTTATTTGGTTTGGTTTAGTTTTGGTGTTTGTTTTTGGGGATTTTTTGTTTGGTTCACATTTTGCCAAATGGAACAGAATGGGGCTGAGGACATCCTTGTGGATAGTCTTCCAGCTGTTAAACACAGTATGACAGGTTACTATGAAGGAGACCTCCAGTAAATTTAATTCATGATTTTGTGCCCCTTTGCATTCAGTTGCTGGGTTTCTGTTTACCCCAAACTTCACTCTGTTCTACTTCATAGAAAGCTGATTCAGAGACCCATAAAGAGACAGATATCTTGCCAAAAACCTAACCATTCTACCAGATTGTAACCATGTATGCACATAGAAGAAAAATCTTTGTCCATGCCACCATGGACAGCTCCAGGCAAAGCAACAACACCAACCCAGCCTTAGAGGAAGATATGGAACTCAGGCCTTCCAATATTTAGAAATCATAAAGTAATTTGCTGGTTTCTCTTTGGTCTTGAGCAGTAAGATAGTTTGTCCTAGTAGAAGAAGTAGAAGGAAAATCGTGAGAAATTCAGAATGACCGTCATCTAAATTTAGCCTTGAACAAATGTAACCTACATATAAGGTTACATATGATTTCGATGTACTGAGATCAGAAATGTTACAGTTCTCTGTGAGGTCCAGGACCTCCCTGTTAGTCTGTGCATGGAAAATAAGTGTGAGACTGAGTTCATAGGCACTGTCACAAAAAAGCATTTGACTAATGATTATAAGAGTTCTTCAAATAAGAATTTTGGACTGGCCTGGAAGTTGTCACAGGTAGCCCTTGTTTTTCCAGGGAAATTAATAGACACCATTTTACTCTTCCATGACCTGGGTGGAGAATCTGCCCATCCCAGAGATATATCCAAGATATTTCTGCTGTACAGCAGACCAGATTTAGAATTTTAACAACTCAGTAAAAGCTTTGCTGGAAATGCAGATATGGTCATGTAGGGCAGTGTTTTGTACACAGAAAGTTAAGACGTGTTTTGTATATTGTTTAAGGTGCATAACAGTGATGGATTCATACTCATTGCAGGGTACACAGGGCAGATGGGTATCAGAAATTAGCAGGATATTGGTTTTGAACAGTCACCTATTCTGTCTAATGAAACCATTGTGAAGATGATTGCAACAGAGACTCCTGTAGTTCTACGGAATAATAAGAAATTTATTTCCTGGCAAAGGTGTTACCCTGTGTAAACATTCCTACATGTTTTTAATGAGTACTTTATGGGTACTTGTACAACAAAACTACCCCCCTCCCCCCACCGTACTCCCACTTTTACTTTGTCCATAAGACCCTTTTCCTCATTTTTATAGCAAGAAATTCTTTGTATGTGGGCCAGATTTGCTCTTTGATATTCAAACAGAGCTAGAAATGCAGTATGTCACACCTGAATATGAGGAAAACTCCCTTTTCTGAGAGTCAGAACACTGGAACAGGCTGTTCAGAGAGGTTGCAGAGTTCCCTTTCCTTGACATTTAAAAAACCTACTTGAATGCAATCTTGTGGAATGTACTCCATGTGAACCTGCTTTAGCAGGTGGGTTTGACTGGATGATCTCCAGTGGTCCCTTCCAGCACTAAACATTCTGTGATTTTGAGAATCTGATTCGGTGATTCTGTAATCATGGGGCCTGCTCCATACACTATCTGTGTACCGGGGAGTCACTTTCTAGTCCAGGCACAGACCAGATTAACACTTATACATAAGTAAATGTGACTATATATACATGAGTGAAATGGGTTTATGAGCATAAAAGCTTTGTCATCTTGAATTAGAACTTCAAAAACCCCTCCTCAGTTTAGTATCAGCTTGTAGAAAATATCAGTTCTGGTGCTGTAGTCTCAGGTTTCTTAAATGTTTGTAATGAAACCTTGCAAATTTGCACCTAATTACTTGTTCAGTTGGGAAAGTGCATGTGAAAGTAGATAAGTGAACTGATATAAGGAGGCAGCAATTCCAGTATTATTATTATAGTGCTATTATTAATGTATATAGTTGTAAATAATTTGTCGGTGTTTTCTCATACTTCACAACAGCAATATTTTTTTAATTTCAGATAATCAAGATGTTCAGAGCTCACAGTTTCCCTTTAATAGGTGCTTCATGAAGTTAATTTGTTTTCTGCATTCCTTTGTGATGATTTAAGTGTTTTACACCTAGGAATATATATTTGAAGTTCTGTTCTTTAACCAGGACTATGTGATACTCAGAAATTACTTTTATCTCCAGGAAAAAGAGATGGAAGTGAGAAAAAAGATGTTTTGTGACAAGCTGGGAACCACAGACTGGAATTCTCTGCTGCATAAGGCAAAGATGATATCAGCTAGAGGATTTTCATGATCATGATGAGGAGCCAAAAAACCAGTTTGCCAACCTGTACACTGACTTCAGCAGAATATCAAGGCTTGCAAATCAGTTTAGCATCTGGACTTCTAAAATTTAATCAGGGAATTACAAGTGTTGGTAAATTAGGGTCTGATCTTTCAGACCTTTAAGTCAATGAGAGTTTTGCTATTGAGTTTTGCTATTGCTAATTGGAAGCAGAATTGAGTCCATGATACTTCAAGGTGTTATAGAAAACCACACGTTGCAAACAAAGTCACAACTACTCTTCATCTGTTTTAAAAGACTCTTTACCTCATCAATCACCAATAAATGCATTGTTTTGGAGTGGCAACCTTGTCTGCATGCAAATAGTAAGACGGCCAAAATCTTCAGCATCCATTTGTCTCCTCAAAGGAACAAAGAAATAAAGAGGAACATGCCTGTGCTAATTTGGGGCTGGTTTGGATTTGTGCTGAAAAGAGAGTTGATAATGCAGAGATGTTTTCATTTTTGCTCAGCATCAAGGCATCTCACCACCAGGGAGGAGACATGGAGTACCCAAGAAGCAACACAGCCAGGACTGCTGACCTCAGCTGACCAAAGGAATATTCCCAGCCACATGACATCAATCTCAACATATAAAGCTAGAGGAAAAAGGAGGAAGAGGGAGATATTGAGAATGATAATATCTGCCTTCCCAAGTCACAGTTACATGCAACGGAGCTCTGCATTCATGGAGATAACTGAACACCCACCTCTCCATGCAAAGTGGTGAATGTATTCATTGTTTTGTTTTTTAGTGTAAGGCTTTTATTTTGCCTATTACTCTGCCTTTATCTCAACCCACCAGTTTTTTCAGTTTTACATTTCCCATTCTCTCCCCCACGCAACCAAAGGTGATTGAACATGTGTGATGCTTAGTTGTCAGCTGGGGTTAAACCACAACAATATCTGAGAGGTTTAGGAATTACAACAGGTAGAGATCAGAAAACAAATAAGTAAATGGAAATTAAAATAAACTGTATATCTTGTCCATCTTTTCCTATAATCCTGTTTTTAGCATGTTCTTATAACTTTCAATATGATATAATATTTATTCTCTGTTGGGGTACATATTATAGGGGATTCCAGCACCATTCTTAGCTGTGTCTCCTAGTGAAACCTTGATTCTGCTACTATCTTTATGTAGGTAAGAGTATGGGTGGCAAAGGATGCAGTCTGTACCACTCTTACTGTCTTACCCATCAATGCTGTAAGGAGACATGTATGTTGGTGCTCAAGAGATAACCCACCAGTGAAGAAAGCAGGTGGAGTGGAAGTTTTAGGGGACTTGTTTGCCATGGTGCACAGTTACAAAACACATACACTTGCCTCTTTCTAAATAGGAAAAAAACAAAACCAACACTAAAAAACCAAACGAACAGAAAACCATCCAAAAAGCTTGAATTTTAACTGTGTTGAACATCCTCTTCTGAGATGCTCTCTACACATATGATTGGAGATCACTAAGGAGCAGTTCTATCTGTCTTCACTGTGCTCAAACTTCGGTTAGAGACTATTGCTCTTTCCGATCAGAGTTATCTCATATATTGTCTGCAGCCTAGCTCATCTCAGAAGGTGTAGAATACAATTTCTTCAGGGTAAAGGGAGCAGTTGCTTTAAGTTAAGATATAACTTACAGGGCAGTTTGTGCATTCAGAAAATACAGTAGGCACTTACATTGCAAAGCACCCTTTGCTTTCGTTAACTCTGACTATGAGGTAGAAAACAGGGAAAATAAGAATGAGGATTGATTAGATCTTCACATTACAATAAGCCAAACTCAGGATACAACCACCTTAGTCCTCAAAATTTTGTTACAGCTTTAAGGAGGGACAGTTTCTCTACTCCCTTGCAAAACAATTGTTGTTTTTCTGTAATCTAAAGTAAAAGTCCTGGCTGTGGACAGGAGCTGAGAAACTGCTGACACTCCCTTCAAATGGAGGATTTTTATAGAAGCCAAATCAATTGAAGCCCAAGTGAATCAGCTGTAAAAATTGCTTCATATTTTGTAATCTTTCAAATGAATGCACTGACAAATATCTGGGTTTAAAAGAAAGGAGTCAGAAATGATCTTGCATTTGTTTAGAATTGTACACAATGTGTTAGCGAAAGCAATCAATACCTAATTACGAGCCTATCTCTGAGACCACAGTCCTCTCTATTCTAGTGTTTTCTACAGAGATAAACCACTTGCTGCATGACCTGACACATTTGTTTTGACAGCTCTGCTTCAAACATGACAGTGAATGTCATAGTCTAAGAATAGCCTCCATCCTCAAAAAGCCCCCACAATTCTGTAGGTTTTATTATGTCACCTGCAAAAGTTTTCACAGTGGGCTCTGGTTTGTTTGGTTCCTCTTTTATCCTTGAACAGTGATTCCCAAGACACATTTACGCTAAAAGGTTTTTAGTACTACTGCCAAGTTGTTCATGAGTAGTCAAGGATTTTCAAGGCCTTTGCAGAATTGAATTCAACCTGAGAAAAGCTAGTTGTGAGATGTAGATTAATTCCATCTAGCTCTTGTAAATTAATCTAGATTCACAAGACAACAATTTTGTTGAATTTTCTATCCCAAATGCATCCAGGGACAGCCATCTCTAAAGTCAGGACTGGATTTTACTTTTCATTTCAGGAGTCTAATCACAGTAGCAGGACCTGCAAGTGGCTTAACTGCAATTAGCTCAAGCAAGCCAGGAAAATGCAGTCAGAGGTTAATCTGTGACAAGGAATCAAGGTATAAGTGTTAATTAACCCATGCATGCACATTTGTCAGATAGGTGGATAAAGAGCAGTCAGGCTCTATTACAGTTTTCAGTCCAGCTCACAAGTCTACTTTCCAAGAAGCAACCTGAACACAAGAAATAATTTTAATAAAACACCTCGGCTAAACGCAAAACCTTCACAAAGTTCATACATGCTTTGCTACTTTTCTCGCTTTTCATGTAAAAACAAGGTAAAATGAAGCATCAATGCTGGACTTCTCAAGATCAATCTTTTTTACCATATTCAGAAGAATGAGTATGAAAGGTTGCGTGTAACAGAACCTACCAGCAAAATATGTCATAACAACTCTTCCATATTCTCTGGTCACAAGTGGGAACTAAAACTTATCCTTATCTGAATCCATGAATATCAGTGTTTCACCTGTGCAAACTAAGCATGTAATTATCTGATAAATTGCATGGACAAATCACTGATTTGCAACCTACAAGTTACTATTAATATTTAAATATGAATGTTTCAACTCTTCTACGTTCCTGAAGTAGATTCCTTAAATCATCATTGTCTGTAACCTCTCTACCTTGAAGACAAAAATTACATTAAATTTTTGAGTCACAGTACTTCTAAAAGAAGTATACTGATATCTAAATATTTAAGTAACTAAATTCGCATCCAGTTTTAAACACTATCAGTATTTTATATAAAAAATACTTATTAAGCAAGGGAATCACTGCAATTGGCTCTATGTGTTTTAAGCTGGTAGCTGAATGACTGAGCTGTTAAACATGCAATTCAAAAAGCCATGAATGACTAGATGTTGAGTGAGAAACTGCAAAAATATATGTTTGATAAAGGACTTGACGATACATAGAAAACATGGACAAAACTCGGACAAAAAACAAAAGCAAAAGAGAGGAAAATAACTAAACAACCAGATACATGAGGTAGGTAATAAGACAATATCATGGATCAGAAGACCTGGATTAATAATAATAATAATAATAATAATAATAATAATAATAATAATAATA
>JAHLSL010000023.1:2094451-2161122 GCA_025920805.1 Petroica traversi
TAATAATAATAATAATAATAATAATAATAATAATAATAATAATAATAATAATAATAATAATAATAATAGGAAAAGAGAAACAGGGTGTTGACATGGATATTGGATGTAGTTAAGATCTGATCTAGAGTTCAAGAGACCTGAGGATATGCATGTGACTGTGGAAGGATAGGAATTTGCCTGCTAGTGAACTTCAGCTTGTATCAGCTGGAGAGGACACATGTATTTGTGCTGTGCTGCTCAAGTTTTTGTGACTGCTGTTGATGTTTATGTGGGCACCAGTAAGGATAATGTTCATTACTTCTCTTGATTTTTTTCTGTATATTGGTTGTGCTTGTGTGTCTTCTTGTGTGTTTGTACCTACTGCTGTAGAATGCATCAACCTTGCTACTGCCTGGACCTACAAAAATGGTGATCTTACCCATAATAAACTTAGTGCTCCCCAAATATTGAACATGAAATGGATGTTGTTTCTTGCTGACTTGCTGTCCTTCAATAGCCTCCTGCAAGAGCCTCTGGACAAGGATGAATTCCCTATTGTCCTTATAGTCACTGCTTTCTCAAGGCAATGATTTTCTTTCAATTTTTACAAGTTTTACCAACATGTATTTACTAAAAGAAGTAAAACAAGACACCTTTTTCTGGGTGTTTTTACTGAAAAGGCTGAATTCACCTATTCAGCCATTACTATATTAATTCAATGCTCTTGCTTTCCTATCTTGCATGCATCCCCCCAAAAAAAGTCAAGACATATGACTTTGATATATTTTAGTCAAAGACACTGTTCTTGAAGTAACTTTTCTCCTTCACAGAGTAACAGAGAAGATTGTAAAGGAGTGATTTATTTTACTAATAATTGCACTCATGTTTGCACGAATCATTGGAAAGATCCAATTGCTAAAGCCCTTCAGCATCATTCCAGACTTTGATATTTTCTCCCATATTTACATGCACTCATTAGCAGTAATTGTGCAATTTGTTATATACAAAGAGACCCCACTGTCTTCTGGGCTGCTTTACTTTTTCCTAGACCTCCTGAAAGGCTGTACCATTCAAAGTGAAAATCCCTGACACTTCCATTGCAATGTCTTAGAGACACTAAGTGTCCTGCAAGAGACATTTATAAATGAGCAATCTTATCTACACAGAAGAAAAAATGAGATTTAAGTGTTCTGTTTTTTATGTCTAATATAATATTTTTTTCAACTGCACTTTACCCTGGTACACAATTTATTTGGTACTATATTTACTTCATTTAATAATTTCTAACAGCAATTATGAAAACTCTTTCCTTCTTGCTTCTTATCATCTGATCTTTCACTTGCTATTTTCTTTCAATGTTGGCAGATAAAATGAGAGTTTCTTCCTCTTACAGATACTTCAAGTATTTACCTTTTCATTTTAACAAAATATTCTCCCAATACTCTTATGAAATATTTTTATCTTTTGTTTGCTGGAAACAAAATACTTCAGAATAGCTTGCTAAGTAATTGAATAGAAATCTCTTGACATACGCCTCTAAAACATTAAGTTTCTGCTATTGTTCATTTTCCATTGAACCTCTTTTATTTGTCACCAAGTCTGTACATAATCAGTTTTAGAATGAATTTTCCTGCAAAAGTCTGATGAGCAAAACATGCCAGTTTGTTTATGCTTGAATTAATTTTTCTGCTAACACTAACTAATAAGACTTAGTTGCATGTAATTCTACATGGCTAGTGATGATTTTTAAGAGGCAAAGCTATTTCTGTGCATTTTCACAGTATTTATGAGCTGACCCTGGCCAAAAGCCAATGTGGAAAATTCCTTTATCCAATTTAGGTCAAATGTCCAGGTACTCTTTCCTCCCAACTTCATCACCCCAAGCCTACTCACTGTGGGGCAAGAGCAGGAAAAAAGAGAAAGCCTTGACGCTGTGGAAGCATAGTCAAACAATATTCAAAACACTCTTTTATTGTGTTGCCAACACTGTTAGGACCATAGAGGCTGCAATGAAGAAAGTTAACCCCACATCAGCCAGACCCAGCACAGTGATCTGCACATGACTTCACAGTCAGACTCTCAGAATCTGAATGAGCTGCGTAGCAATTGCACTTGTGAGCTGCAAACTAGTAGACACCCTATGTCTTCTGCCCTTCAGAAGACTCTGAATAATCTCTCTACACAAGAAGGAAATGTACTTGAAGAATCTTTTAACTACTAAAATAACTCATGCTTTTGAAAAGTTTTCCAGAGGTAGCCCTCAGTAATTCTTTTCTGTTTATGTTCTACCCTTGCATCTGAGGGAGAGAATGAGAAAGCTTTGTTATTCTTCATCACTGGGAAAGACCCCAGACTCTGATATAAGTTGGCAGGGGCTGATAAACTCTCCTGTGGCCACTTCTCAAAGGGATAGGGAAAGGAAATGCCAAATCCCCTGTCTTTGCTGGACTGCTTGAGCACACTATGTTCCTCAGGTGTGCAACCAAGATTACATTCTTACTTTTAATCTAGAAACTAAGTTACACTGACTGAACAAAGCAAATAAAATTAAAAGGAACAGTTAAGTCCTTTCTATTATCCCCTTGCCTCTCATGTAGAGTAAAAAGACAAGCTATTACCTGCAGGATTAACATTGCTGAAACTACTTCGAATTAAACACAAGTTGCTGTAACTTGTTCGACAAAGGAGTATGGTTTTCCCTTTAGACAGTATTACATAGATACTTCAAAACACTTTTACTCTGGGTAACCTACCCTGAGAAGCAGGATCAGCTGTGGTAGAAGCATGGATTACCAGTCTCACTTGCAGTACCTTGCTGGAATAATACTGCATGTGGCCCAAAATTTGTGAAAGGCTCCACAGTGGTCAGCAATTTAAAACAGGTAAGAAACAACAAAAAAAAGTGTTTTGATAACTGCTCACTTTTAAGAGAAGCTTGGAATCAAGAGATAAAATGGGTGACCACTCTGTTCTGGCACATAGGTTTTGTCATCACAGTTAACTTTCAGACTGATATTATTTCAAGAACTTTTTTGTGGATCAGTCTCTGTAGAGACGTCTGTCAGTAACTCCTTTAATGATTCTGTCTGTGATGCGTAGCTCTGTGTGCCCATGCTGTGCTGGTCTTCTGCTGTCTGTTTTACTTGTAGACTCCTTTGGAACATTTTTCCTTCTCATCCTGAATTATACCACTTGATCATTTCCGTACAGTCTAAGTTGCTCCCTGAGTAGGAGTAATTTCCCTCTCCTAGGAAAGGTTTCATACTTTGCTTTGATAAATATGGTGCAGTATAAATTGTAGACATGAGTCTGAGTAAATCAGTACTAGCCCCATACTGAACCTTCATAATTCTGCACCATAGCCAGAAGAACATATATTATTGCTGCTCCTAGTTGAGTTCATATTAAAACACACAAGGTGTGCTCACTTAATCTAACCTCATGTGAGGGCTATAACCTCCAGCAGAGAGGTGGCAGTGAGTAGGTAATTTCTTTAAACTCATCAGTTAGATTCAGAAGAGGGAGACTAGGCTGGCTTGGGTAATGATAGTGTTTAGCATCTTGCACAAAAGACCCAGAGAATTCTCAATATCTTTGGAATAAATGACTTAATAAATAGCTGAACTTTGACTTCATGAGTACACTGCTTTAAGGAGGGAGTGAAGAGTTGAGTCCCCACATTCCCTGATTCTTTCAAAATTTTCTTGAATGCATTCTTTCACCCTCTTTTCTTTCAGCTGCTGTGGTAGAAACTCTGTTATAGCAAGGTCAGCAAACAGTTGCATTTATATCTGTGAGTGGAGTGCAGGTCTAGAGATGAGCTCAGGAGGGCATTGCAGGAGCAGTAGCGCCTCTGCCCTAAGATGAAACCTGCCATTGCTGTAACTTTGTGCTGGCTGATTCATGGAGCAGTAATAAAGGTTATGGCAGTCAGTAAATAACCTGTCAAATTCCTACTGCTTCCCTTACCCAATTCAAAGGATTCATCAATCTCTGTACACACTTGTGCTGCACATCTGGGTTGCTTATTGATGACCTGGATCATATTCATCAGTTCCTTGCTCATTTAATGCTTCTATAATCACCTCAAGCATGTGTAAACCCTTTCAGAACCACCGAGGTGTGAAATATCTTCCCTTTTGGTGTTCAAGGTGCCACTCTGCATTCTGACTATGCATTTAACAGCACTACAGACTGATATAAACCCACCTTCCTTTCCCTCTGGAAGCATCTTTATTAAAGAGCAGTAAGTACCCCTACCTTAAAAGACACACAAAAACAGATACAGACACACATACAAAGTAAAAGTACCCTTTCCCCATAAACACACTTCTTAATCAGACTTTTAAAATTTTATTTTTATGGGAAAATATTTTTCAATACAATAGGAGTTTTAAACTTCTTTTTCAAAAATAGGGATAGAACGATTACTTTTCGTTTGTTCCGTTTTTGTATGAATTGTTAACAAGGAGACAGCAGCAGTGTTGATTGATTTTTTAGTCCTGCTCACAGAATCTATCCTTCAAAAGATCAACATCCAGGAGAATTAAACATTTTTCTGTGACAATTTAGTGTAATGGCATATGACTTATAGAAACAAAACCACACAAATTTCTCTCCCTTTTTTTTTTTTATTTTTCTTTTGTAAAAAGAAAAGTCATACTGCACTAAGAGATGTCATAAACAGACAAGAGAAAAACAAGTGATTGTATTTCCTGGAGAGCATCCTCACAAGAACAGCATTCATATCATCAGCTGTTTCTCTCTGGCTTCCCCGGGATATAGTCGGCCTCCAGCAGAGACTCCTATAAATCTGGAAAGGCAGAAGAGCCAGGCATTCCATGAAGTCCATTAAAAACATCAATGTGATCAATCTGTTTTGGGTGGAATGTAGCTGATACAAACCCCCTAAGATCTATATCTAAGTAAACTGATAGTGTGAACTTAATGTGTTTTTCTCCTCCCTGTTCATTGCTGGAGAATTAGCTTCCTGTAAGGAAACTGCTGTTTGTGAAGAAGACTTGGAAATCTTCGTGTTGCTTTCTAGTTAACAAGAAAAGACTGCTTCCACATTGTTTTTTTTCATTCTGCTTTAAAAGGAAATCCCAGAGCTTTGCCATCTAGACATAGATATTTATTTTAAATTATTTTTTTAAAAATAGGATATGACTGCTTAATATCCTGTTGAAACTCAGTCAGATATTGAATACAGTAGCTACGTCTTTATTATTAAACCTGAACTTGGAATAAAAATCTATACAAATGCAGCCTTCAGCTTTTGCAGAGATTTTTGTGGCTTTTTTTTTTTTTTAATTCAAAATCTTACTGAATTATGAAAACTCTTCATGAAGCTATGAATGATACATATTTATCCACTGGAATTACATCAGAACTACATTTTTGGCTTGTGTTTAATTTGAAGAATACATTTTCAGAACTGAATCTTGATATTAGCATACAGATGGAATTGAACAGTATGTCAATACAGGCTGACAAAGCAGATAGATTGCGGGTTGCTTTATTTTAGATTAGTTCTAAATTTTCTCATGGAGAATATAAAAATGTAAAAGAGTATTTCAATTTTCCATTTCATTTAAACTGAGAAGAAAGCAATACTTTGAGGAAAACTAATAAAAGACTGGTGTTAGAATATGATTGACATGTGGCTGAAATGTATTTCAGTTGTAAAGGCAGTCCAGTACTAATAAAACAACATTGACTGACTTGTAACCTTCAGGCCTCCCTTGCTCACAGATAATTGATTTTAAAATAGCGTCCAAAAAAGAAAAGATGCTGTTCTATGTCTGCATGGATTTTTCCTGTGTTCTGTTGCCTATGTTAGGAAGCATTTGCAATTAAATTAGAACATATCCTGGGGTGAATGTAACTATTATTTATTTCTTTTCTATTTTATGAAGAAAAGAAAAAGAAGAAAGAAAAAATTAGAGCTCCACTGTGAAGGTAAAATGCTTTATTTTGTAACTTCCAAATAGGCTAAAATGTGTGAGAGGATTTGAGATAATTTGATGATCCAGGTGAAAAAACTTCTAAAATTTTTACAGTGCTGGAGACAGAAAGAGAATTCAGCTATCTATTGTTATTAAGATAAGGCATACTAATTATTTTATTTTTTTATATGCATTAACAGCTCTCATTTTCAGAGTCAGATGATGTAAATTTTGTTTCTGAGTCAGAAACAAAGCCAAGAAAAGCAAATATTTAAATTTTTAATTTTGTTTTAGTGGCTAGGATTTGTCTTGCCACAAGTTCAGCCTCCTTATGTCATCAGTAAAGAGAAGGATTCTTTTTATTTTAGGCTAAACACCACATGGCCACTCACTCTACTCTGGTGTGACAAGGAAGAGAATGAGAAGAGTAAAAGGCAGAAAACTCGTGGGTTGACATAAAAGCAGTTTAGTAGTGAAAGCAAAATCTGTGCATACAAGAAAAGAAAACAAGGAATTCCTTCACCACTTCCCATGGGCAGGCAGGTGTTCAGCCATCTCCAGGAGAGCAGGGCTCCATTGCATGTAGTGGGGACTTGGGAAGAAAACACCACTGCTTTGAATGTCCCTCCCTTTCTCTTTCTTCCCCAGCTTTGACACCCTGAGCATGATGCCCTATGGTCTGGGATATCCCTTTGGCCAGCTGGGGTCAGCTGTTCTATCTGTGTCCCCTCCTAACTTCTTCTGCAGTCCCAGCTTCCTCACTGGAGGGGTGGGCTGAGAGGCTTCAGTAAAGTCCTTAACATTGTGTAAGCACTGCACAGGAACAATTAAAACATCCCTTCGTTATCAACATTGTTTCCAGCATAAATGCAAAACATGGCCCTGTACTAGTTATTATGAAGAAAATTAAGTTTATCCCAGCCAAAACCAGTATGAAGGACCAAAGGAATGGCTCTAGAAAATTGTTTTCTCTCTGTTCAATGCAAACGAGGTGATTAGTTCACAAGGCTGCCCAACAGATGTCTGAAGAAGCTCTCATAAATCAAGCAAATATCTCACTATAAACCAGCATCTCAGTCTGTACATTCCACTGCAGTCTCTCAAAAAGACAAGGTTTAAATATGAGACTTTTTTTCTTTAATATGTTTTCTATTGCTCACTGGAATTTTTAAAACCTAACATCACTGAAATGACCAGTAAAACTCTAATTTCCTCCTTTGTACTTCAATTTAAACCTCAATGTGTGATATAACTATTACAATTACAGAAATGGCCACCAAAAGATGCATAGGGTTTATTTTTTTATTCTACCTCTTTCCTACCATTATGATGTATCTGCACTATAAAACAACTTAGCTCTTCAGAAGACTCATATTCCCAGTCTGATGCATAAATTTTAACTCAGCCTTGGAATCCAAACTCAAATGAACTAATGTTTCCCCAAAAATAAACCTGATACATAGTCTGCATCTGGTTAATGGCTGGAGTTAGTTAGCTGGGATAAAGTGAATCTGAGTGGAGCTATGATCCTCCTTCACTGTCGGCTGCTGTGAGCCAGTAATATGATAGGAAGATCTAGGAACACTTACAGCAGATATTTATACACCCAGTCTACAGCTGAATAAATTCTGAATTATTTTTAAAATATTAATAAACTCATTAAGAAATTTGGAGGATATGCAAGGGGAGGCACAGATATACCCCATTTTATTTCATATATTTGTAATTTTATTATATTTGAATGCATTCTCAGATCTCTGAACCATTCCTGGTTGTAGTATCTCTTCCCCAGCTGTGATAGAGGATTAAGGGAAAATGAGTTGTTTGGAGAGAGGTAAAGTGGTAGAAGAAACAAAATGATTACTGGTCACTTACTGGCTACTATTCTGTTAAGGTAATACTTATCAGGAACTCATTGACAGAAGAGAAATTAATATTAGAAAGGTGAGAATGTTGAGAAAGTGACTTGCAGTATCCCATATTCTAAAATCTCAGGTTTCCCAATGATGGTTCATGCTCTGAATATATCAGTCAACCTCAGAATATATTAGAAAACATCAAGGACAAAATCAGAACAATCATAATTTTGCTCTTTTATAAACAATTCACCAGGACATAAGCAGCATGTATCCCTTTCCCCTTAATCATGAAAAGATATGATAGCACCTCAACCTTTCATAGTATTGTATACACTATTGTGCTGTTTAATTATTAGAACTATGCTGTATCAAGCCCCAGTGCAAGTACAGAAAGCTAGGACTGGCTCATTGCATCCAGCTTGCATTACGTGTTTAGAAAAACTCATGCCTGTAGGGTTGTAACTGCATTTATTTCCCTTCCCTTCCCTTCCCTTCCCTTCCCTTCCCTTCCCTTCCCTTCCCTTCCCTTCCCTTCCCTTCCCTTCCCTTCCCTTCCCTTCCCTCCTTTCTCTTTTTTCTTCCTCTCTTTTTCTCTCTCTCTCTTTCTTTCCTTCTTTCTTTTCCTTTTTTTTTAAACCTCCCTGCAGTTGTTGCTTCCTCACCATTTAGGAGCACAAAAGCCTCTTTCTCCCTTTCTGCTTCCTCTTACCAGAGGGGCTGCTACATGTTGTTAAGTCACAGAAATACCAAACACTTCAGAGACATGATTAATGGCAATAGCTACTTTGCTTGATGGATTTTGATCCCCCAGCAGAAATCTGGCATCAATCATGTGGCTGAATTCCTCTCTGCTGCTAGATGATTTAGTATCCCATGTCCTGTGCTCTACAACTTCCATTTGGAGCTGAACAATTTCTCTGTCACTTTGGAAGTGTAGCAATAATTCCCACTCTGCTTTAGATTCCGAGGTGTTGGCAAGTCACTGCTTTTAGGACACACTACAAAGGGGTTCATTAGAACGATGAGAATAGGGAAGACACTTCATTAATTACCATTCAGTCAGTAATACACACTCTCCCCCCCAACACCGTAATAGGCAAAACAGAATTGCTGCATAATTTCAGATATATGTGTGTTCTGTTTAGAATTTACTTTCAATTTGTGAATAAAATCTTGTGTCATGGTATAGAGTTTTTGAACACCAGAATTACTGCTGAACTTCTTCAGACAATATTTCCACATTAAAATCAAGATATAAAAACTGCAGAAGATGTACTAAATCACTTGAATACTTGAAATCTCACACATAGAGAGATGCAAGCATTTTGCCATTATGCTAATATGAATTCTAGGGATGCTATGTAGGCTTCCATCTAATACTAATATTATACTAGCAAAGTTAGTTAACTAGTGAATAAAATGTTGTAATAAACTGTAAGCAAGTTAATAAATAAAACTCAAACCAGGTGGAAAAAAATTGTGACAGAAAACAGAAGCTAAGAAAAAGATTTGCCACCAGACTCCAGAAAAGTATCTTGCAAACTTAAGTGTTAACAAAATTAATTGTTCAAATACATCTGTGAAACAATTATGCCAATAGAGAATTAATCATGAAATATCTTTGAGCAGGCTCAAAAAACACATCAACGGAAAGTCATGACAGGAGCTATGGCACTGAGTTCAACAGTTTACAGAATGACTTTACTGTCTGTAATTCTCAGAATGCACAAATAATAAACTGTCCTAACAGTGTAACAGTTCATCCAAATAAATTTTAAATTGTGATTATTGCAAAAAATACATTAGTATCCCTTTTTGTCAGGAGAAATGTCTTATCCTTCTGACCCTGAACCATGCTAGGATTACTGAGGTAGCTAGAGTACTCTAGTTCTGGTTAAACTATTAAGTATAAATCAAAATCCCAGGCATAACAATTAATATAATACAAATTATTTGACAAAAAAGAAACCCAAAAAACCAAACCAAACCAAACCAAACCAAGCCAAACCAAAACAAACCACACAAAAAACTAAACAACAAATCAAGGAAATTCTCTAATTACATGTTTTACTTGCATTCCCCCTCTCTGTGCCCAATATACACATATAATACCTGATTTCCCAAGCATGCCTATCCACATCTCCTAGCATGTGTAACTAAGCAGCCCTCTGACTCAGCAATACCTGTGAACCACAGATCACCCACAGTAGTTTGCTATCTTTATGAAAAGACTCATTCTGTCCACTCTGAGGAAGCCTGGTGAAGCCTTTGGGCCAGTGCAAAGTTCCCCTTGAGAGCTACAGCACTGATTAATCAGATCCTATGCTGTGAAGGTGACATCCACTTCATGCCAGTCCCTTGTCTCAAACCTATCCTCTGTCTCACTGTCTCTGTTAGCACAGAGGAGAGACCTTCCTCATACTGATTGCTCATAAATTAAATTTGGTAGCAGTTGCCACAGGACTAACATTCTTGTAGTGTGTAAATTGATCTTTAGGCCAGGGTTAGTAGTCTTTTACTGTTGTACCTGCAGGGAGTAATTTTGAGTGGCACAACAAAAATAATAGTACTTTAAAAAAAAGAAAATCTGTTCCCAAACTTAATCACCAAATATTTCCTCTTTGGTAGAGGTGTTATTAGACAATTTCTTTTATTCTCTCAATATGAAATGCTTTTTGGTGTGAGAAAGCATCATGATCTCAACAGATGTACCTATGACATCATCCCCACTAGGTAGGTACTGAAGCACCTTCAGCAGCAGGGAAATCAGAGCACCAAAGCAAGGCCCTTAGGTCCCCCATACAGCCTCCAAGAAAGTGCTGGATGCCTCTGAGAAAGAGTCCAGAAAGCTTTTAGAATGTAAACATTCTTCTGCCTTACAGCAGATATGAACAACGGGGAAACTTATTGAACAGATTTAAGGTTGTTCTATGCTCATTGGATGTAGTGTTTGCAGTTTCTCAGATGGATTTTCTCCAGACAGAAAATCACTCCTGTAAAGAAGTTCTTGAGTGATAGGGCACAATAATTTAGTTCAGGGATCACAATTTGTTGTCCAGAAACTGCTGCAGGCATGTAATGATTCCTCAATAGTCATAAACAAAATTGTTAACAAAAGAAATATTATTTTCTTTGGCTAAAATTCATAGTGCAAAAGACTGCATGGGAATGGTTTCAGAATCTTTATATTGCAAAAGTTAAAAAAAATTAAATTGTTCATCGATGGGGACATTAACTCAGGAATGGAAGACTTGGGTTCTGCACTAACTTTAGAATATTGCACCTATAATTCTTATATCCTGGACACCAGCTGTGGTTGTTAATTACTTATAGGATAAATGGGAAAGCTGATTCTCTTACCTTTCTCTTTAGAATGTGCCATTCTGTAGTCAGGAATGAAAATTTCAAGAAACCAGAAGAAGAACTTACATAAATGACATGACTGTCATACAGATTTTGGGATGATGAAATCTCAAAATTATTGAGTGGTTTAACAAGTGTATGACATAGGATAAAAGATGGGAACAGTTGATATAGCACAAAATAAATTCTGTTAGGGCCTCTAAACAGAATTATACATTTCAAAATAGTATAGAATTTGTAAAGCATTCCAAGACATATAAAGAAAAGGAATCAAAGGAAGTAAATCAAAATACATGTTGCAAATTAAATTATTTTGGATTAGTAAACATGGTATCATACTGCAATATCTTTTAATCCTTCCAAATTTGCAAGAATCAGTTGAAAAACTGGAATTCCTGTTATCACCATTTTATACATCCTTGCAATAAATATTGAGATGGGACACACAGGAGAAATGAATAAAAAATTGCATTTATGGGCTTGTGGAATAGTCGTTCACAACTGGCAGATTGTTTTTTCACTATAGAAAGAATATCTATATCTCTATCTCAGTGATTTATCTAGTGGTTGTGTGTTTGCTGGCTCACTAAAGTACCACCTATAATGCAATAACTTCTACTAAAACAGTATACTTCCCAGAACATATTTTTGTAACATAGTCTTTGCAAATATTTAAGACAAAACAATTTTTTCCCACTGGTAATTCTTGAAATTTATTGATATACTGTAATGTCTTTTTGGAAGTAATATATATGAATAAAAAGGAATAAATCTGATGACCCTTCACTGAATTTTTGCTATTTTGCTAGTATATCCTCTGAGAAAAATGCTTTTTGTTTCAAGAGGTAACTTGGTTACCAGCATTTTAGTAACTGACACTTCAAGCAAGAGCACTCTTCCTCCAAAATCACTGCATGAAAATTTGTTGAAGAAGGATCTGTTTTCTGTTAATGAAATCATTGACTAAACTATTTATTTTTTTCCTGGTAACAAAGGGAAAATGCAGATGAAAGGAATTAAGGTAGGATGTGGGTAGAGAGCAAATTTAATAGCAGGTATTGTATAAAGACACAGACTCACAAGCAAAATCAGAACAATCATCATCAGAGCAAAGTCTTCTGTCTGCACAGAGCACCAGCAGCCTATGCAATCTGTTTCACACTGTTCTACCAGCAGGGCTCCATCTTGGCTCAGAAGAATCATTACCAACTCAGATGGAATAAAGTTATTTCTGTGCAGTCCCTGGTCTGTCCAATGAGATGAGTAAGGAGGGTTTCAGTGAGTTCTTGTTGGAATGGTGGCAATAGGGACACCTGCTTGGAGCTGAATTGGTGCCTACTGCACATGTACAACTTGAGTGTGTTCTGGAACTCAACCACTGACCTAAAACTAAAATACTCCTATAAAGGCGCATCTGCATCAGAGAGTTAAAAACAATTGCTGCCAAGAAGAGTAAGACAACATGACAGAAAGAGAAAACCAAAGCAAAGAAGGTACATTCTATTATAAAAGGTTTCTTAATATGTGTTGCCATCCATAGCTCGCATGCTCAATACATGTTTATAGGTCCATTATGATTATTAATCATATTTTCCAAATGTATAATATAAAACAGGTCAATACATGAAGACAAAAAATATTATATACTTATATTATTTATTATTATAACACATTTGCTCCTTATTTCAAATCTGGGGTAGTATTTCAGACATATCTACTTGAGCAAGGGCAGGAAAATCTGATTTACACTTTGCTGTACATAAACTCATTTAAATAAAACATTGTATTCTACACCTGAGCTTATAAACTCTGAAAAGTTTTAAGTTCCCACATAATATGGCATTTATGTGCTTGTGATTTTGAGACTAGAATTATCTTATTTTTAACATCCTCAGAATGCAATCTAGAGGAACTCAGACCTATATGGAGCTTATTGGCAAATTTTCTGATGATTTTTTCATTATTATTAAAACATTGTTCAGTTTCACTGTGATTTGTAGTTTTTGATTCCCCTAGTCGTAAAATAAAAAATTAATCACCTTTCTCGATCATCTTGTACACAACCAAGAATATAATCAGAGCAAAAATCTGGGTATTATCTGAGGCTCAGTTTTAAATATCTGCTGTGTTTTCTGTCATTCATAACGTTGTAAAAAATCTCTTTAACTGTTTTTTATTATGGTTGTACTCCTCAACCTTCTTTTAGAAGAATAACTATTGTCTAGCCATTTCTGCATTACACTCTACTTTTCCCAGCTTTGTTTTCAGAAAACAAATAGAAAAATATAATGGAATATTGAACCTCAAGGGGGCTTCTAGATCATGGGTCCCTTCTTCCTCTCTTCACATTTAATCACTTAGCATAATTCACTTCATAAATTAACTCATTTCTTTCCTAGCAGTACCTAGGCTTTTTTCTCCTTTTTTTTAGTTTCTTTTATTTTTTTATGAGCCTATGTTTCCATCTTAGTTTGGTTTTGTTTCTATTACTCCTCTTAAGACTTTCTCCAGGATTCATTCCTCAACTCACACACATATGCTCCCTGTCAAGGCTACATTGATTACGCACAGCTATTCTATACCCATCTATTCTTCCAACATTGTCTGTTAACTAAATAACTCTTTTATGTGCCTTGGATTTACCACTGGTTTATCTGTAGGCAACAATTATATTCCCTCACATCCTTAGTTTTTTCAGACAAAACAAGTTATATTCATTTGGCTTCCTTTATTTTTCAAAAGATCCCTGTAGACCTCCTCCCTCTTAAAATAATTCGATAGGGGAAGATTGTCCCGTGGTTATTGGATGGCTTGAAGGATGCATAAGCATGTCGGTAGAACATTTTTCTTAATAGGAAATGATGATTAGGACTTTGAATGACTGGGTTATTAAATTATAGCTATTTCCTGATGGCCCAAATAATATGATATAAATATCATATAGGAGGTGGCAAGTTGGTGTTGTACCATGACAATACTGTACTCCTTTCATGGTTTTAATTTTCTACAATGGACATTCACTATATACGAAACTTTCAATAGTTACCAGGCACATGAGTATTTTGTGAAGTTAATCACTGTGTATGTTTATTTCATGCAATTTAATCAAATATAATCCATCTAGAAAGTTGTAGGAGTTGTGTGCTACCTCTGACAACTGAAAAACTACTATGTAATTTGAATTATTCCTCAGACCGTACTTCTATGCTGACAGGTAACTATTATGAAGAAGAAAATGATATATTGCATGATGTTTTCCTGAGTCTTTGTATAAATTTCTTTTACCAGGGACAGTTGCAATTTAATAGTGCATTAAAAGACCATGTGGTGTGCCATTTGTCATGTAGTATTTTTACATAATCTAAGTTATAATTTCCTTCTTGGGCCCTAATTAATCTAATAACCACCTCATTAACTTTTAGGAAAGCCTCACTCTAACTTAAGGTTAATTATTTAGCACTTTTGGCATCATTGCTACACTACCTACATATGTGCTTATTTTTCGCTATTTATAAGACCCACTTGTAAGTGAAAATTAATTAATGAGTACAAAAGTTTTGTGTATCAGAAGGTGACATTAAATATATGATTTTATTTTTAAATAATCAGAAGAGAAAGAAGAGACACAACTATGACAAAGAAGATTTATTTATCCCTACATACATAGCCTCAATGTAACCTTCCCTAGTCCCCTCGGCCTCCTTTCTGTGGCAAAGGACAGAAAATACACTGTTAAGGGGCAGTCTCGCTCTAGTGCATTCATCTGACACACTGAATGACTCATGCACTCTCTGCAGTTTGTGAAATGATAGTTTGTAAAATCAGATGTATACATCGACATCGACAAGTACGGGAAGATCACTCCCATCTAAGTTGTGTTTACCCTCACCATATCACATAAATTACATGTGTATTCATACACATAGCTATATAATTATACTTGATATACTTAATTATATCTGCAGCTAGTCAAATAGTACAAAAAAATTATCAGTAAGTGCTACCATTTTAAAAGAGAAACTTATTTTTTAATTAATTATATTGACAATTTATTTGGAATCCTTCCTCCCCTCCTCCCTTCCTCCATCCCTCCCTTCCTGCCTGCTTTCCTTCCTGCCTTCCTGCCTTCTCAACTGCCTGCCCTCCTTCCATCCCTGCAGTTGCTCAGTTTTAAAAAATGTTTAATTATATTGACTAACTCTTTACTTTTTCTATTTTGAATTTTCACATGTATAGTAATAACTTAGCATAGATTTTTTAATGTAATATAGAAGCCCTTTCCATTGCATAAGAAACATATAAAAAGGTCAGTATAAACGAAACAACCAAAACTAAACATTTTTATATACTACAATGCTGGGTTTCTTTTGTTGTATTTTTTTTCTTTCTGATTTGTAAGAAGAAAGCAACTAATTTTTAGCTCATAAAATGCCCAGTGAAATAATATTTGTTAGCCTAAGTATTTTTCCTGCTCTCTGATCTGTTCTGTGTCATTCAATTATTTAATTTAATGGAAACAGGGCATATTTGTATATGAAATTTAAAGTTTTGGTCTCTGAACCATAATGATTCCTGTGACTACTTGGGCTAATAGGACTTACAAAGCATTCTTTTTTATGGACATTTTAACAATTCTGCTTGCCTCTTAAAAATTAATAAAACCGTGTGAATGTTCAGTACATAGATATTGTGACTAAGTCAGCAAAAAGCAGGGCAGGCAGTGTAGCTATGCCTCTCTTTCAAATCTGAACCATCTATCAAGTTGGCTTATGATTGATTTTCTCTAAAACTTTCTGCATTGCAGTGCTGTGGCAATACTGTTTTTACAGCATCTTTTTTTTTTTTTGTGCCCCAGCTGGACTCAGAGGGCAATTCAGCAGCTGGTGAAAATTGCCATTCCTTCCCTTGATGGACAGGATGATGAGAATAGACATTGAGAATTTGTCCTTCAGATTTTGTCCCAGCACCTGAAGCTCAAATTTGCCATTCTAAAATGGCAAAATATAATAATTCACGTTCCTTCATTTCTCCACTCATACATTGAAACTTAACTGAGGGTACTTTTAGATATCTAACTGCTCTTTTCCTTTTTGAGTCTCAAGCTCCCAGTAAAATATTGTATTTACAGGATGTATAAATCTCATTGTAATATTTTCTATATGATTTGAAATAACCACACAAAATTCCTGTTTTGTTTCACACTGGATTAAACTGTTTTCACATTAATTAAGCAAAAGGGTTCTTGCTGTTTTGTGATGTGTTTACTTTTTTGTTCTCTATATAACACAAAATCTATTAATATTGCTACAAAATCCACAGTATTATATAGTGGCTCTCACAAAGAAAACTGAGTATACATTCATAGCTGGAATGCACCTGAAGCACTCAGAGTAAATCACTTGATGTTTGTGGGGTTTTGTGCTGTAAATTGCAATATATATAACTGCTTAATTTGCATATACAATATTTCAATCTCTTATTCCATTTTAAATTACAAGTAATAAAATCCTCCCTTAGACGCTGAAAACTACATGGGTCATCTGCATGTGACTGCTGGGTCTAATACAGGACATAGGGAACCCTCTGAAACACCAGCCAGAACTTGGGCAGAAGGTTCTGGAAGAAAATCTAAACCTCAGATACTTGCCTTTATGAGGTATTTGTACATGTCTGCAAGACTGCTGAGCAGAGAATTTTCAGGATATGGGGAAAGAATTTAATGAGTTTAACAATATGAAACAAAAGCCCAGTGTAGAAAATTTAGGTGGGTTGAGTTTTATGTGCAGTTCTCTGTGCAATTTTGTTATTTAGGAAATTGCAATTAACCCTGGTTAAGTGATACATATGGAACTGTGCAAACTGCAGGTCAATATATGTTATAATACCTTTAATCAAGAAATATTTTTCATATTGGGAATATATGTGGGGAAAAATACTACTTCTGCTGAATGCAATATAAACTTGTTTTTGACTTAAGGAAGATTGATGGAAATGTCTTCAGGAGCATACTCTTTCTGCTTTTCTTTCACAGAAAGTTGCATGCATTCCTAGAGATATGCACATAACAAAAACCACACTAAATCATGTTTTATATCTAGGCATGCACGTACACACAAACAAATATTAAGGATAAATAAGAAAGAATTCATATTCATAACTACCTTGAACCTTGAAGTTTGTTTTGTTCTCCAATTATACTTCTTGCTATCACTTTGAGAACAGAAGCAACCATTTCCATTCTTTCCATCCAATTTTTCCCACTGACTACTTGAAATATTTCCTCCTTTCCTAGATGTAGACAGGGCTGCTATTTGGTTGTCTATATAATCAACAATTTAAAACAGTCTACAGATGTACATCACAAGAGAAGACATGGCAGAAGCCAAGAAATTCAAGTTCTGCAATTGAAAGTGTAGCTTTTACAACAAAAACTTGAATGTTTTGGCATTCTGGAGATAATTAATTTCTTAAGTATTTGTGACAAAAACCTGAAATACTGGCAGCACATGAATTACCTCCTACTACTGTCTTATGATATCCTTTTATTCTAAACAATTTCAATTTGTAGAGGTTATGCAAAGAGAATATCAAATGAGTAACATCTAATGGTTTTCAGAGCTACCGGACTTTTAATAAAAAGCAAATTCTCCTATATGTTACTTGACAGTATTTATAAAATGCCAACTTCCATTTAGAACAAAATGATTACATATCCTTTGCAATTAGTCACGTTCCAGTGCAAATATATGCAGCTTTATCCTGTTTCTGAGTCTGCAGGAGGCTCTGATTAGAAACATGTCTAGTTAACTAGCAGAAAATAAATGAAAAGACCAGAAATGGATATGAATCCAAAATCAATTAATGCCTAAGGTGCATGAAATAACACAGGCAATGACTTAAATCAGCATACGGTCCAGGACTGATATAAAATCCAGAAGTTTCAGAGCTATTCTCATGCTGCTAGAGGGGTCCTTTCCCATGTAGGATGAAGTAGATCCCTACTGGGAGCTGTGAACTGCCAAACAGAGAGTGGGGTGACACTGAAGGTGGCAGCATGGTGCTAACTGCACCTCAAGGACCTTATACATCCTCAGGGATGATTGCTCAATAACGTATGTATTAGTCAATATCATGTTGCTAATTAACACTTAATTTGGCACTACAAAATGCCAAAAAAGTGCCTTAAAATGATCAAATAATAAAGTTTCCTGAAATGTCTGTGATTGCATTTGCAGTAGAAATCTGTATCACACTGATGCTGGAACTCACCTCAGTAGTGTTTACAAGGTCTCTGTCACCAGCCTACAGCCCAGCAATTGCTGCTGGTAGGTGGTGTCACTGTTGAGAGGCCAGACAGAAAGACTGGGACTAAGGCCCTTGGTACAAAGGATGCAAACTACTGGATTCTTCTCCAGACAAGTGAAAGACAAGAAGATAGTAACAACCAATTCATATTACTGAGGTGACATCATGCATGATTGCCTTTTACAGTGATCTATCAAGGCCATACAGATGATGGTAGGACAGTGGATGTGTTATATCTTAAATACTGATATATTTACACTGTTTTTGCCAGAGCATTCTCTCTTGAAAACCAAGGAGTTGTAAGTTATATCAGTGCATTGTCAGATGGAATGAAAATTATCTAGACTGACAGGTCCAAAGGGTAAAACTCTGTGATTTGATATCCATTTGGTGACTGAGAACAACAGAGTAGCACAAAATCAAGACCTGGGCTGATATTGTTCAATATATGGCAATTGAGAATACAAGATGCACAGCAAACCCATGGATGATAACAGAAATGAATGCACAGAGAAGAATACACTGATCTGCAGGCCAGCAGATCACTTTCCTCATAAGAGAAATCTGATGACAAGTATTGGAAGTCCTGGAGCTACCAGGAAGGGCATGTGAGAACTTTAAGAATATAATGCCGACTAGAATGGTTTTGGAAGAATCCTAACGACTGATAAAGTTGAGGGGCTCTCTTGTCCCACCCTTTGAGAATACTTGCTGGACTAAAATTTCCCCAGAAATCATCCTAGGGGGGGTTTTAAAATTTTTTAATGAGTTAATATTTATTTGGAGTGGAAGGTCAGGGGACCAAAATCCAGGAATTAATTAAGACACTAAATTTTAAGTAATAGTGTCCCAATTACCCCTGGAAATTGAGTAGAAATTCTCCTGGAATTGCAGTAGAATCGATTCAGATTCAAACACAGAGAGTGAAGATCAGAATTGGGGATGGTAGTGGACAGAAATATTTCCCCCTTCTCCTTATCTTTCTCCTTTCTGTTTTACCTTGACCTAATTTATATGACACAGTCCCACTAGAACCCCCCAGGGCTCAAAAAGGTTTCTCCTTCCTTTTACAGCTACCTAGAGGAAGATTGCCCAGGATGAGCCCTGTTCTCACACAACTCTGGCTATAACTTTATAAAGGATATTGGCAATTCTCCTCTATCAAGAGCAAACTTACATAATGGCATAACAGTTTATGTTTTCTGCATGCAATATAAAAAATGTGCCCATTTTGTGTCCTTTGTAGGATCTTATTATAATATGCAAATGTAATTTTTTTCTCTATGGCTTCTCAGTGAAATGCATGGAAGTACACAGTAAGCAACACAGCCGTAGTAAAACAAAACACCAACTTAAC
The DNA here is from genome assembly GCA_025920805.1 of Petroica traversi. Taxonomy (NCBI): domain Eukaryota; kingdom Metazoa; phylum Chordata; class Aves; order Passeriformes; family Petroicidae; genus Petroica; species Petroica traversi. The sequence continues at coordinate 2,114,263 of JAHLSL010000023.1, forward strand.
CAACTGGCTCACCAAGCAGTTCAAAATTATTCTAATCCATTCCGTGAAGTTATTTTCCCCTAGGAACAAGTACTCTTCAAAAGTTACACTATATTTTCTGACAGTGAATTCCAGAAACTCACTGCCAATTACTGCAAATACTTTTGTTGACCTACTTGGCAAGCCACTAGAGATCAAACTACACTTACAGAAAACAAGCCATAAAAAAAAGGTTATTCTTCTCTTATCCTCTCTCTCAAGCTCCAATTCCTCTGCTAGCTAAATTGATGTTTACTTGGGTTGCATTAGGTTTACCTGGAGCAAATCCCTTTGTTCCACTGTTTGACAGTCCTCAATCGTACTAGGTTGTTCTGTCTTTTGCTTTTCCAAAGTGACTGGAAACATAAACGCTGCAAGGACATCATCCTTCAGAGCAGACTAAAGCAAGGCACCCACAAGTGCCATAAACTTTATAGCTCCATTTTGCTGTCTTGTGTTTTTTAGACAATTTTTGTGTCATTTTAGCGGAAGTCTTAAAGTGACAGGATAGAAACAAATGACTAACCCTTCAACCAGTATTATCTATTTACTCATCTGGAATAAAATAGATTTGTATAAGTATACAGTCCTTTATATTTTGCTAGTATTTGGGGGTTTGTTGTATTTTGTTGGGTTGTTTTTTGTTTTTTTATTATGTTTTGTTTTGTTTTGTTTTGTTTTTGTTTCTGGAGCATTATGGCTTTGAAACATTTTTTCCCTGAAAAAAAATATACATAAAATACTAAGTATTTTTGAGCACATTTTAAACAGCCACAATATTACAAAATGTTAAATAGATGAAAAAAACCCTTATTTCTGTGCCAAAGGCATTCCCTAAATCCTATTTCAGATAAAGTTCTTATTCTGAAACTGACTTTTTTTGGAACAAGTGGAAGATCGTAGACAAAACATGTGTATTATAATTGTTCAAGTTCTGGTGCAAATTTGATCCTCATTACTCAAACAGTAGGGAATATTTTTTAAAATTTATTAATTTTTTTACTATTATTTAGAAAGTTGGCTTAGACTAAAGAAAGATGCAAAACCCCCAAATGTTGGACATAAAACAAGAAAAAATATAAACAAACTGGTAAAAGTTGCAACATATCCACATGCTTGGAAAGCTTAAAGCAAATCAGAAAGTAAAAACAATAACTACAGTTTAAAAATAAAAATATCCACCTGTAGTGTAATTAAAAGTATCAAAATATTTTTATTGTTTTAAGTTCTGTCATGATTTTTACATTCCAGTGAAAAATTTTACATTTGAAAATTCAGGACTAGCAATTCAGATCTGGTAAATATACTAGAAGTAGGAGAGATTAGGGTAGAAGAGGAAAAGATCTCTTGTGATATTGCCGAGAAAATATTTTATAAGACAAATGTTTTAATGTTAATATCTCCTATTTGCTATCTTCACCGTAAAACAATAAACCATGGCAAATCTGAAAATCTGGAACAAACACCTCAGTCCCATTTGTAAAAAATGATATGAGAATTTAATGCTGCTTAGTTTTTGTACGATTCAGATTTACCTCACATAACTTTCTCTTCTTAAAATATAAAAAATAGGGAGGTGATTTTAATTATATCTTAAATTCAATCTTGCAATTATGAGGTGTCTAGTCTTAACTGGATATTGTTTCCTTAAACAACTGCTGAATGTCACATCTATAGAGCCATCTGTGTCCTCCAAGGAGATCCCCCAAAAAAGGCTAGAATCCAAGTTAGACCAGAGTGGAGTTATTTGCTGGCCTGTACCTGTGTCATTTCTGCCTTTTGTGTATCTGCATTTAAAGGAGTAAAGGAAGAATTTTTTCCTTCTAAACAGCATCTAAAGGCTTGTTAGAAATTCTGTGGTACCTAAAATGATGATAAAGGCATAAGTCATCGACATAACTCTATTCAATATGCAATCTGCCATAATGCTGGATAGATAAAAGTCAGTGTCTAATCATGTGGACTCTTTCTACAAAAAGAAAAGAACCACTTACAAATGGGAACACATTCTGTCCTGAGATAACTGAAATCAAACAATCCAGCACTTTGTGATGGCATAAATGATCTTCTGAAGTAAAGGCACTCCTAGGACTAACATAAATTAGTCATGCAATTTTGGCTCCTTTTGTAGACTGTAATTCAAAACTACAATAAAATTGCTTTCACTTCTGATATTCTAATACAAGTTTATAGAGTGGTATAGGATTAAGAATGCCTGCAGGGAATAAGCTGCATGCAATATTATATGTGTTTTATTTTTGCTGTGTTCTTATCCTTGGGTAAGGGGGATGGGGATTCAATTTTTCTAAGGGTGATCTCAAAGTAGGAAGTAACACAAAAATACGCTTTGTATTTACCAAAAATATATGTAAGATTTAAAAACAAATAGTAATAGAAAAAGGTTTATCTGAGAGGGAGCAGAGACTGAGTTTGCTGGGGTAGTATTCTGAGCTGAAATGCTGTACTTGAAAGAAAGGAGAATTAGTATTCAAGATCTTTATTACCCTCTTTCTTTCAGCAATATTTCATTTTTTTTCAGTGGCGATGGATGGTGGATATCTTTATAGCAATGTTTATAAACATAATTTCATAATTAAAAAAATAAAATCTACTTTATTGCATCCGCTGAAAATAATTTGTGGAATACAAATGTACAAACATTGGTATTAAAAACATTTGTTTCTCTATTTACTGCAATCACAGCAATTTCAGAAAACCCTTGGCATATATGAAGCCAGTTTTCTCCATTTTCCTGCAACAGAGAAACATGCACTATTAGCTTGAAACTATTTAGAACATACCTTAAAAGAAAGAAAATACTAAAATGGAGATACTGGTGGCTTTGTATAGTACTTCCGAATTAGCTGTATACAACATAAATTCCTGCCATTGAAATTATAAAGCTATTTCTTCATTCTCAAAAGGACAATCTTTAGGCAGTTGAAAGCTTTCTCTTCAGATGGACTTAAACATTCAAAGAGGAATACATTGATTTGAAAAATGAGGTAAATATTTTCTTGTCCTAAATAAAAGGGGAAATATTTAAATATATCCACATGATCAATTGCTCACTGATCGCATGGTCAATTTCTCACTAAAGCTTTTGCACATGTATAATTTACCAAAATGGCTGCCTATCTCTTTTTGAGAGGATTTAGAAAAATATTTTTCTCTTGCAAAAATCCTTTTACTTCCTCTTATTAATTGAAGATATTGAATCATAATACATTTCTTTGTGAAAATAATAGTGGCTGAATTTGGGATGAAAGAAACACTGGAAACCTCAGTTGATCTGTGAGTAACTTTCTGTTAGTGGTTTGTCTTCTGCAAGTATCAGCTGTTCTGAGGGGAAAACATGCATACAGGTGTGGATTTAATAATCAGATGTCATATGATGTTTTTCACTTCCTTTGCACACTTGAATCATACGTATTATATATCGAGTCCAAAATTGAAAAAAGAAATTTAATATGCTGAAACTGGTATACACTTTGTATTAATTTTTTTAAAAATGGGAAAATTTTTTATATACTTAATGATAGCATAACAAAGGTGAGACACCCTTGCTCCCAAGGGATACAGAGTTTTTCATACTGTGAAATAATAAAGCCATTAGTGGAAATAGCAAGATTCACACATGCTAGGTAGGGTTTGTATAGCCTGGAGGCCCCCCATGGCTGAAGATTTGGCAGCATTGTCTGAATACCACAGTGATTTCTGAAATGACCAATTTAATTCTCTCTGCTCAAGCATCTGTTTATTAAGTTAAAGCTTTTTTTTTCTACAGGAAACAATGTTAGCAATTATTTTTTTATTTTTTTCACCTTACATTTATTGATTTTATAGATATGGTATGGTAGAGACAGTAATTTCCTTTTCCTATCCATCACCCTTTTCTCCTACTTCATATTGTTACTAATGACAAATAGAATAGTAAGTTCATGTAGTACTATTTTTTTTGATCAATATTGGTTACTACAAAAAAGAAACATGAATCTTTTGGTAGAAACCCTTGATTGTTAATTTTATGTTAAAATTAAGATTTTTGACCACAGAAAGTTCAATAAAAACCAAAGACAAAACATAACTGGGTGAGTGTGGTTCTCTCTTAAATTGGAAAAGAGGGGATATGGATGAAAGTAGGAAAGTAGATGTCATTTTTTCATTCAAGTATTGCAATTTTGAATTAAAAACCCTTAAATTGTGAAAGCGAAAATTTAAAAAAACTATTGATCATTCTGCTCATCTGAATCAAACCACTGCAGTATATGTAATGTGTAAGCTTATCAAGAGCCTGGAATTTTTTCCCTCAACATCTTTTTCCGATACCAGAAAAATGAAAATAGGAACCAAACTCTGGAATTCCAATTTTCCAATAAAAATGTAATAGAACTGCTTAGAAAATGTTATTTATTATGTTCTCTTATTTAATATTTTGACTAAGCAAATATCATACATAAGTATATAAGCTTGAATTTTGTTCTTAAATATTTATATGTGTGTTAAAACTTTAATTGGAAGCTATGTCAATTGATACTATATTCTGAAAAATTTGGAAACATTTCATATAATTACTTGTGCTCAGCTGATTATAAAGATGAACTACATGTCCTTGAATCTCCAGGATTCCTCTATGGAAAACATTGCTATGCTGATGTGTTGACCGCTGCTGTTGTGAAATGTTGTGAAATATATCTAGTCAGACAAGTTTTAAAGATATTTTTTGTCTAAAAAATTATTCTTTTATCTCTTTGTTTCATCTCTGAGAGCATTCTGTGTAAAGAGAGAGAAAACTTTTTATGTATTCCTTTTACAAAGAAAATCATGGTTATTTTAGTTTCCAAACTTTGAAGTAAATATTTCGATCTAATTTTTCACAGGTAGATAATTAATTACCACAGATTAAATGTGTTAGTGGGGAATGAATGGAAAATTATAGCTGTGTAACATTTGGTATGCAAAATTCTGTAGGGACTACTTTTGAGTATTACATAAATGTTTTCAAATCAGGCACATCCAAATGACTTCAATTTATGATATTCTCTTAAACCTAACAGCTGCATCATTTCTGGAATGAGTCTCTCCAGACTCATCCGTCTGAATAAAAAAATCAGATGACCATTAATTATCTTGAATAGAAACCTGGCAGTTCTCTTTTTTACTGGACAAGTCTTGTAGTGAGACAGAACAGCTACACTTGATTAATGACAAACTACAAGGCACACATAATATGTCATCATAACAAAGATACCCTTCTTAACTATCTATATTAAGTAAATTTTAAAAACTTATAGTGCTTGTGCTGAATCCCTTTTTTATATGGTCAGTCTGGGAGACTTTAAGGTATTCTTTGATGATGTCTATAGAAGACATTTGGATTTTTAATGGAGTTGTTCTTGAAACTTCCATGCAGAACCCAGAAACACTGTGTTGTTGTCATCATAATGCTGAGAGGAGCTCTCAGATCAGACCTGAGCATTTCCTACCTGAATAGAAGGTTCTGTACTTGTAGCCCACTGAGAAGACTCACAATTCAGCTTTTATTTCACTCTCATGGTAATCTAGGAAAAAAAAAAAAAAAAGGAAGACAAATATCTAGGATTTTTTTGACTTTGACTGCATTTTTGTACCTTCATCCATATGCTGTTCTTCAAGTATATTGTGTGTTTAGCATCTGAGTGGCATTTCAATTAAAAAAAATTCTTAAAAGATGTTTCAGCTTCCCACCATTGAAAATATTTCAGTATTGTTTTCACAGTCTTAGTAGGCAGTGTTCAAGAGGTTAGGGAACTTTAAGGTAAACAGGACAAATAGGGAAACTGTGCTTGAATTTTTTATCACCATAAACTCAATTCACTTCTCACTATAGTGTTCTTAATAGCCACTTTAGCTTATACTGTTCTTTTTTCATACAATGTCGTGCAAGAGCATTTCACCCAAAGAAGTTTACAAAGGCCACAAAAATATTGTTGAGATTTGAACAAATAAAAACCACTAAAACCTGCCACTATTGCAACAGTTTAGTAATAGCTATCACTATTATCCATGAGAATAGACATCTCTGTCCAGCCCAAAACTCTATAGAGGAAAACAATCCAAATCAGAGCAAAGACTGCTTTATGGCCTTGGGGATAAGGTTTTTTAGTATAAGCATAATATATAGTCATATGTGTGCAAATTAGAAATTATTGGTATTGAAGGTGATTTAAACTATGTTTTTGCTGTTGGGATGCCTAAATCTCACCTGAAGTAAAAATAAGCCCAATGGCTTACCTACATATAATCCTCTCAGGTTATTTGTTTTTTTTTCCTTTTAGATATAATGCAACAAAACACATCTTTGTTCTCAATCAACATAGATTTTACCAAGTATCAAAATTCTGTATTCAGAGCTTGTAAAAGAATTCCTCAAACAGAAGAATATATGGTGCTTTTGTGTTGACATGAAAGGCAAGAGCAGGTCTAAAATATGTAATATTCATTTTATTTATTCATTTAAGCAAATGGCATGACCATCACAGAAAAATAAATTCTGGACCATCATTTTTAGAAGGCAATTTTATACATCAGCTTTGATTCTTTTGGTAGAATAGTTCATCAGGGATTTTAATGAGTTTTCTATTGTCACCTTTTTTATCTTACTAAGGTTCTTGCTATTTTTAAACGTTCTCAAAACTCATGCATTTCAGTAGCATAGAAGAAGCAGTTACGTGGCTGTGATTTCCAAGGACCGTCTTTTAAGAACTGTCAGTTGCATTCTTTTCATTTTTTTCTTATAGTCAAGCAGAGATTAACTTTTATTTTTTAAGTGTGTGACCTCTATGGTGAAATGTCTTCCTTTCAGAACCCGTTCGTGTAATAGTTGTCTCTCAGACAATATTTGCATTTCAACAGCAAATTATCATCTTTGTGTGTTAGTTCCCATATTAAAAAAAAAATAAAAAAAGACAAGAAAAGCTCTTGGCTTTAAGAAGTGTTAACAATATGCAGCTAAGTGAGAAATCCCAGTTCAAGGCCCCAAAGGCTTTGCAACTGTATTTGTAACCTATAGCGTCCAAAGGTCAGGGTATATTTCATGAAAGTCCATTGATGACAGCTGTCATTACAACTTCACTGCCAAGAAAACTGTAGTTTCAAGGCACTGGAGGGGAATAGAAGACATTTAACTACCAAAAGTTTACTGCTGTTGTTATTTTTACATGTAATTTCAACTTACAAAAAAGGCCAGCAAGCAAGATAATTTATGAGAATGTCTGTTAATGACTGACAGCTCCTCTTCTTATTTCAGCTTAAAATGAGCCAATTTAATTATTCAAGCACTAAAGGTGATTCATTACAAGGCAGGCAGTAATAGAAGATAGAAGATACATTTTTGTCAGAAAGCTGATAAGCAGATCAGTTGCCTCAACAACTTCAAAAATATTGTTATATATTAGCACAGATTTTGAAAGAAATACTCTGCAGGTTGATGCAGCTTGCTTTTTCAGTAATCCTATGCCTGACTGTGATGGTATCCAACACTTACTAAAATCCTGTTCCTTGCTTGCTTATAATAACAATAACAACCATGATTCTTGTAATTACTATTGCTATTAAAATTACAATTATTGCACTTTTCAGTTTGAACGTTTAAAAATAGAGAAAGAGGCAAAAGGGATGCAATTGCCAAGGTAAACCTACCTTAGGTGGAAGATTTAGTAATGCTGGAATTTTTCCACCTCATTGTTTTGAGGGTGTTAAAAAACCTTTCTTTCTAAATCCTCTACTGCTTTAAATGCATGGATTCTAATACACGGTCATTCAGTAGTTCAATAGTGAGAGTCTTTTCATGGCAATAATTAGCTATTATTCTTATTCTTGTTATATTTTTACTGTTATTATAATTTCTAATATTGGCATGCTACAGTTTTGGTTATAAGTAAATGTGCATACTGAATTTCCTTTCACGTCAGTTTTCCTGAGCTCATAATCTCAGGAAGAGTCTGCAGTGAAAGACCCATCTTCCCTGTCTTTTGAAGGTATCACACATGGTCTTCCTAGTTTATGTTTCTCATAATAATTTTTTAAATCGTACCGTATCTTTGTATTATTTCTTAACTTTGCCTGTGATAGTGGTCTTTTCTCTGACTTTTAGTTTGTATTTTTTGTATAGTAATTAAAGCAATAATTATAACAACTTTGTTATTGTATACTATTTAGAGAAATGAGCACAAATTTATCCTGGGCCAGTTTAGTATATCCCCAAAATTAAACTTCTCTGGGACCTGGTTAGATATCCTTCACTTTCTATCACTTACCTTTTCTTTAACATATCTAGTACAATATAGCTTCCAGCAATGAAATGGTCAGCTTATTTTCCTTTTCCGTTTTTCTTTTGTAAATGATTCTTTTCCTAAATGATTGTTTTTCAAAAAACAAAAATCTAGATAAATTTTTTCCTCTTTAAACCCCTTTACGATACTTTGTCCTTTTTGTATGATGGCATACTTTGAATAACACTGTATTTTTCATTTAATTTTGCTCCAACTTTTAATTGGTCTGGATAGGAACCTCACTTTATTTCTTTAGTGTGCAATGATTCACTCCCACAAAAATGGATATTTTTCTCTTTTGACTAATGGAACTAAGACTGATCAACTGTGTAATTATATTTGGTCTGGTGAAGTGCACCTTTCTCTTTCACAGAGGATAACATAACAACTCTTAAATTTTTTTAAATTCTCTTATTTTTTTTATATCCACCTTAACTGGAAAGAAAAACATTTTCATGAGGTTTTACTCTATGTAATAATATCCCTTTCCTCTGTTACTTTTGATTTCTTAAAAAAACCCCAAAAGACAATTCCCCCCTGAAATCCAGATAAAAAAATGCACACAACTGCAAACAAAATGTCACTAACATTTATCTCAATGTCATTCTCATGTTTTTCTGAAAATTCACATATTTGAACAAGCAATAATTTCAGATCATGGATATGAAACATATTTGAAAAAACATTTAAATGTCTATTATTTTAAGTTATATACCTTTCTTTTTGAATAGCTTAACATTGCAGACAATGCTAAAACAAAGAACAAAGATGACAAAATCACTCAAAAAAATCCCATCATTTCTGATCCTTTTTGGTACAGTTTTAACCTGGTAATTAAAGTACAATATAAACTTTCCTCACCTACTATATAGAATCTGCCAGTAGTGGATGAAATGTTATCAATTTCAGTGCACTTGTAATCCAGGACTATTGCCTGGGTTTGCTCTTGTTGTTTTTCATATCCTAATCAATTTACAAGCTGAAAATTTTAGTTGCAGATATCAGCACCAGATAGACCTCTCAGACCTGTAAAACTTTTTCTTCTCATGGTAAAGCCCAAAATTAGTTTAAATACATTCAATTGACATAATTTCAGAGAGTATATACCAGACTACAGGTTGATGCCTTTTTCCTGGTGTTAGGAAAATGAAACTAGACACGGTTAAAGGGGTTGGGGTCTTTACCTCAGTAATTTAATCAGGATCCTGTTTGATGCATCCACTTCACCTAGGTGACACGTGGGAAAATGCACCCCCCCCCCCGTCAATCATACGCAGCAGTTATAGACTTTACACATTAGCGTATCTAACAAGGGGGCCCAATAATGAGGTTGGGGTGGGCTAACCACTAGTTCACAGAATCTGTCCTGCTACGAGACCTTGGGTTCCTGAGACAGTAGGATGTTTGGTCTCCCTGGCTCTGCAGTTCTGGGGTGTTTAGTCTCAGGCCTGCAGAACACTTACAAAACACAAAGGACTAAACTAAGTAAAAGGTTGCAAGTATGCATACTGCTAATACTTGTGGATACAGAGAACTGTGTAAAAGGTATATGAAAGAAAAGACAAAAATCATTCCGGCATCAAGGCAAATCCATGGGTCTACATTTAGGAAGTCATGCTTCCTTTTCCTGAAGAAGGAAAATTTGCCTTTCAGCTTTCACATAACCATTAAGGTTGGAAAAGACCTTGACCACGGGTCAAGATGCTGAAGACCACCAAGACCAACCTACAACAGAGTATCACCATACCCACTAATCAAATCACAAAACGCCATGTGTTCTTGTGTAGATATGGTGCTGATATGAGACTGTGTTTAGGGTTTGTGCTGAACGCAGGGCTGATAACACAGAGATGCTTTTGCTATTGCTGGGCAGGGTTTATACAGAGCCAAGGTCTTTTCTGCTGTTCATACTGCCTCGCTGGCAGAGAAATTGGAGGTGCATGGGAGGTTGGGAGGGGACACAGAGAGGACAGATGACCCAAACTGACCAAAGGGACATTCCAAACCATGTGACATCATGCTTAGTTTATAAAGTGGGGGGGAAAAGGAGGAAGCGGGGGGTTATTTGGAATGACAGTGTTTGTCTTCCCAAGTAACTGTTATGTGTGATAAGGCCCTGCTTTCCTGGAGATGGCTGAACACCTGACTGTCCATGGGAAGCAGTGAATAAATTCCTTGTTTTGCTTTGTTTTTGTGCACGGTTTTTGCTTACCCTATTAAACTGTCTTAATTTCAAGCCATGACTTTTACCCTTTTACGCTTCCAATTCTCTCCTAGATCCCACTGGTGAGGAAAGAAGCAGTGAGTGGCAGCAAGATACTTGGTTGCTGGCTGTTTTCTGAGCACTTCTACCAGGAAGCTCCACCACTTCCCTGGAGAGCCTGCTCCAATGCTTAACTAATTTTGCATATATAATTATTTGTACCCATTTACTATATGGAAAAAATATTTAAAACTCAAAATATATATTATCTCCAAGGAATGATTATGAATTCTGTTCCTTTCTGGTGTTTTCCAATTAGCTAAGTTTCTCAGTCTGCTCTGTAAATCATAATGACTTTGATTAATAACCTCTTCCTACTCACTAGTTTGTTTTCAATTTACATTGGATTACATGATGCCTTTTTTTCCCATAGATATTTTTAAAAAATCAATCATAGTTTGTTTATTTCCTACTGTATTTTTTTATCCCTGTGGACTGATTGCCCGAAGAAATCCCTCTCGTCATTTTCCAACATGTTTTGATATTAATATTTTTTGTGTGTTCATGTCTTAAGTTCTCTAGTCTGTATCAACAGCTTGTGTTTCAACTTTTCAGTAAAATCTTTATGTGATTCATATTTTCTCTACATCTCTATTAGTAATAATACAGTTTTCAGTTTCCTTTTTATCTCATCCAGATGGTGTAACATTCAGTTACCAATTGGATCTCCAGACTAATTTAAATTTACTCTGAAATTCTTGTTTTATAGCATTGCTCATTTTCTCACAGATCCAATGTCTTTCAGAGCTTTCAAGTTTCAAGACAATGATAAAGTTTTCCCAGAGCTACTAGGTCCTTATTTTTTTCCATTTAAGGTACTTATAGGTTTTCTGGGTACATTTGTAGGCATTTTATTTCTATTTGAAAGAGTACCTATCACATTTTTAGTAACATGATCACTATTTACATTAGGATTTTATTTTGTTTGATTGGTTATTTTTGTCATGCAGACCTTAGCATTCTTTTCTTTGTCACTTACAATCTTTATGATGATCACAAGAGAAAAGTACTTCTAATAAAAAAACCCTGAAATAACATATTGCTTCTCTGAGTTTTAGCATATCTTTCTATCTTTTTTTTTAATTGTTTTGCTATTTGAGACAGAAATTTTACACTAGGTAGAAACTAGGGAGGCAGTTACCCATCATCATTTGGAAACTTTCAGAATTTACATTTTTTTATCAAATGTACACAGATTTTATTTACAGTAATAGCCAGTATTTTATTAATTAGATATTACTATACCTGTGGTAAAAAGAAAAATAACTAATGATTAAAATGATCTAATTTTCTTGCACACTTGTTTGGAATTAGCTAACATTCAGCTTTTCCAATTGCAAAGAGTTCAATTCTGAAAAATAAAGAGCCTTGGTCCACTTTATCCTATTTGAGGAAATATAAAATGACACATGAAAAGAGCTAAGAGTTCATCCTTGTTATATAAAACCATATAAAATTATCTATTAATATAGAATAAATATTAGATTAAATTGGTTATAAATTAAATGTTGGTTATGTTTCTTTAAGGAAAAAAATACTTGGATTCCCAAGATAAATGTCAGTTGACAAAAATGCTACCCAATATAACATTAATGCATTACTCATATTACTGTAAAACACAGTGGTAGTTTAGATACACAATATATTCTTATCTTAGTCTGTGGTTGCCAAAGTTTTTTTTAACTCAGTGTAATTTGCATTCAGTAAAAGCTCTTATATCAGAAAAGCTATCTGCAGAAAACCCTATTTTCTGCTGGAACATTTCTCCAAGGAACTAAACTGATTTAAACCACAAAAATTTTCCCTTAACCATTTTTAATATTCTTACTTTGTAATTGAAGAGATCTGGCTACTTTCCAGTAATGTGTTTTTGCAGAGTATTGAATTCTTTGAATGCTGCTTAGTTTGTTTTTTGGTTTTTGTTTTTTTTAACCTAATTGAGAACAATAGATATTCTAAAAACATTCTAGAAAGGAACAAGCAAAAGAAAAGCAGGATAGTTTTTAGTAGATCTATGAAAAGAAACTCACTATAGGAAATTGGAAATGTTAGTATAGGTTGACTATGTAATGTGACCATATGAATTGATTATATTTGATTTGCAAGAAAAATAGACAAACAAAATGGGTAAATTAATATAATTAATCAATTTCTGGAAGTCCACTAATAATTATATTTACTAGATAAGGGGCTTCCAAGAGGCACTAAAATATTTTTGTTAATCTATTAAGAAAAATAATATTGTTTTAAGAACTAATAATTAAAGTTCTTTATTACTGTGATAGTAGCTGAATCAACTGGGTGAGTAGAACTCCAGCATCACTTATTTTTAAGATTTGCTCAAAGTGACCAAAACAGAAATAAAAGGTATTTAAAATTTCTTGGCAGTGAAATTATAAAAAGAATACTTATCTAATTTAAGCATGCTTGGTTACTAAGGTGCAGGTGCATCTAACAACAGTAAGAGACTCTGAAATCTACTCACAACTCAAGTTACTTATCAGCAGCGTAGGGTGTCTCATGACTGACTTTGAGTAATTTCAATTTTTTGTTTTCCTTATAAAGTTGCCAGGCAGGTTCAGAGAAACTGCTTTGGAAATGCAGCTCACAGAAATTAGGCTGCAGAGCCCATTTATACATTCAGATATGTACATATACATGAAGATATATTTATACTTCCCTTATACAACACATTTCACCCTAAGTGTTAAAAGGAATTTTTAAAAAAATCTATTTTTCTTACCTATGAAGTTCTTACTGTCTCTGCTCTGTTCATCCAACCAACATTAATTTACAATAAATCACAACTTAAAATAATACAAAAATGAGTCTTCTCAATCTACAGGAAAGAACAGATGTGAAAGTACAAAAGTAAACCATTATTTTTCATATAGACTCACAGAATCATAGAAACATTTAGGTGGAAAAGGACTTTTAAGATTATCCAAAAAATCTTCTAATATAATTGTTAAACTTAAAAAACAAGGGAGAAAATATAGTCCTTTTACTGAAAATATTTTTTTCATAAATCTCTCTGAGATTGATTAAAAAATCTATTCTAAGAATTTTCTGCTAATGTATTTTGAGTCAATAGCAGTTTTTCTTTTGCATCTCAAAAAGTGCATACCAAATAGCTATTTCAGGGTCACAGCATGCATAAAACTTTCAATTAATCACATAAGAGAGTGTCATAAGGGCACAATCTACTCCACTTTAAAGAGCTACACAAACATCTAAGACATAACTATATTCTGTATTCTGTGGGATGGGGGGAGTTATTTAGTAAAGACTTCAGCATTTTTTTGCAGAACAGTCCCTCATTAAGAATATCTTTGTCTAAAAGTACGTCTAGAAAAAGTAGGGCCAAACAGACTTTTGCACTGTGACATAGTTTATGGGTCGACAGTTCATTCCAACATTCCTCATTTTTCTAGACAGGAGATCCTTATAGTCATTTAATGTCACCACTCTTTCCAGATGTCCAAATCTTAAAGAGATTTGTTGAAGGAAAGATTGTGAACTATAGATCATGTCTATATCAAGATATATTATTTAAAAGGTCTTGCCCTTTGAAAAGGCAGTCTCGGTGATTGTTTGGTTATGTCTAAGATCTTTCTCTCATTATAATCTTTCACTTTTAGCAACAGCAAGAAATTGTAATCCCCAATGCCTATTAAATGTTTCAAACAAGGCACAGCTCCCAGTTAAAGTAAATTCTCCAAAGTGTCATAAAGAACTAAAGCAGACTAAAGAATATATAGAATGTATTAAATATGTATAAAGGAGTCTTTATGAACAAAAGGGCTTATAATCAGGTTTGTTATTTCCTTTGATATCTATCATTAGACACTATCCTTTGTAATTAAAAATTCATGATACCCCAGCGAAGTTGCCACTGACTGGGAAAGGCGAAATATTATGTTCATTTTTAAAACAGGAAAAAGGAAAAACAGGGGTACTACAGGCTGGTTGGTCTCCCATACGTGTGCAACCAGGTCACAGGGGAAATCCTTCTGGAAGCTACGCTAAGGCTCATGGAAAACAGAGAGGTGACAGGTGACAAGTCAACATGGCTGCACTAAGTGCAAATTTACCTGACACACTTGGTGTCTTTTTATGATGGAGTTTTAGTGCCAGTGAATAATGGAAGAATGGCTGACATCATCTACCTGGACATTTGACATTGTTCCACAAAACATCCTTGTGTCTAAACTGGAGAGCCTTGACTTTGAAATGGACTGTGTTGTTGCACTCAAACAGTTGTGGTCCATGGCTCGCTGTCCAAGCAGAGAGCAGTGATGAGTAGTGTTCCTCAGGGAACCAATATGGAGATTGAAACTGTCTAACACACTTACTGGGAATGTGGGCAGTGGGACTGGGTGCAGGCACAGCAAGATCCTTTACTTGGGCTGCGGTAATCTCAAACATGAATACAGGCTGGGTGATGAAGGGATTGAGGGAGGTCCTATGGAGAAGGATTTGGGGAGATTGGTTGACGAGAAGCTCAATATGACCCAGAAATCTCTGTTCACAGCAAAGTAAGCCAACAGTACCCTGGGATGCATCAAAAAAAGCACAACCAGCAGGTCTAGGGAGGCTATTCACCCCTTTACTCTGCTCCTCTGGGACCCCAAGTGGAGTGATGCATCTATTTCTGAGTTCCCCAACATAAGAAGGACGTGCACCTTTTGGAATAGGTCCAGAGAACAGCCACAAAAATGATCACAAGGTTGGAACACCTTCGGACACTATGAGATATGGCTGAGAGAGGTAGACTTGTTTAACCTGAAAAAAAAGACTCCAGAGAGAACTTCTAGCATCCATCCATTGTCTAAAGAGACCCCACAGGAAAGAAGGCCTCTTTATCACGGTGTGTCAAGATAAGACAGGTAATGATCTTAACCAGAAAGAAGGTAAATTTAGATTAGATATTAAATTCTTTACTGAGTGAATTATTCAAATAGGTTTCCCAGAGAACCTGTGGATGTCCTCTCCCTGGAAACGTTGAATAAGACTTTGACAGCCCTGATCTAGTGAAACATGCCCATAGCAGGGGTGTTGGACTAAATGCTCTGTAAGGTCTCTTCCAACCCAAACCATTCTAATATTCTGACATTCTGTGATTAGATAGCTAAAAAAATATTTTAATATAAAATTTATTAACAAAACATAAGCTGATAAAATTCTTTTTTTCAAGAATTGTATGTCATGTAAACAAATTAAATCATTGTTTGAAGTTTGGTAAGAATGTAGACATCTATAGAGGCCTGGTCTGGTGTCTTAAATCCATCAAAAAAACTCCAACAAACTAAAACCGAAAGTCCAGTCCCCACCCCTCCCCTCAATATAATAATGCTCACTAAAGATGTTAAAAAGCCGACGCTTTGTTTTCTTTGCTGTTTTTCTTCTTTTGGTTTTTTTTTTTTTTGTTAGTTTTTTTCCAAAACTGATAAAGTTGCATTTGATTCAAGATTTCATACAAAAATTCTTAATTGCCCCTAGTTCGAAATATTATAAGTATAAAGATGTCATCATATGTGCCTTCTTGTATATTTTTTTTACAAGTTGCTGCAGATGTGCCTTCATTGTATTGTATATAACCTAACACAATGTAGTCTTGGGTAAAAGATAATGACTTTTTGTGTCACCTAAAGAAATTTAAAACTATGATCCCACTTTTCCCTGAGGCATTTTAAGACTTTTTAATAAAAGTGGATTGCAGTTTTTCATTTTGTTATTAAAGCAGCTGCAGATGAAACATCTAACTTTCTTGTGTTGCCTTTGGGAATTGTGTCTGTAATACATTTCCAAAAGTTGGGTTTAATGTATTGAGCTATCTAAATTGTTTTGTAAATATCCCACCAGATACTGTGTGACAAGCAGACAGGAAAAAACACATATATACATATTTTTCACTGAAAAATACTTTGGTGTCTTGACATTTATTTCTTCTATGGGAGCAATACTGAACAAATCCGTAGTCGATATTTACTCTATTCCTCATTATGGCAGTTATTTATATTTGTGGGTCAATGACTGGATGTCAGTCAACTTAGCTCTTACACATCTTCACAGTATTAAAAATTGACAGTTCTTTAAATGAAAGTGATGGGACAAACAAATAATAGGCTTTTTGATTAAAATAAGGTAGAAAAAAAATTGATAGTTATAGTTGCTATTTTAAATATTGAAAGTTTGATAATCCCTTTTTAGGAACATCTAGGTGAACACTGAGAGGCAGGAATTCTCACACCAGACAGTAGCTTTTGATTTGATCATTTTTCATTTGTATAAAAAGTTTCTTGAGAGGCATTGACGAGGCCAAGACCCTCTGAGTTGAGGGGGATTCTTCACCTCAACATAGGAAGCAAGTGTACCTCAAGTTTTCAAGGACAAAAACTTCACAAGACATAAGCAAAATATGGGAAAAAGTGAGTCGCAGCACTAAGTCAGGGAGCAGACTGGTTATGTAGAGGCCAAACACCTTCCTGGAGTAACAAGAAGCAGAAAGTCATTTCAGAGGTGGCATAAACAGAAGCTTTCCAGGACACAAGGTGATCTTTCAGAGTTTGTGATAACTCAGACGTCATCTGAGATGTTTGGATTTCAGAATGGAAAAAAGAAACTATATTGCAAAGACGTAGTGGGCATGGCTAGAACTCTTCAGATTTCATTTTCTGGAAAGTTAAATATCCTAGTCTACAATCTAATGAAATTTGACTTCAGGAGTTTAAGGCACATTGATCTTTACTAAGGAAAATGCTATACAGCAGAACAACCTCAAATCTTTGCCTGCCTAAGTTTACTCCAACAGATCTTTTTCTTGATGTTCTGTCTGAGACCAGAGCTAGTGATCAGCCAAGATCAGTCTTCAGTATATAATAGTAATTTCTTCCAATTCTTCCACAATATCTTCTGCAGAGAACTTTGGAAAACTGTCAAGTGAGAAAAAGTGCTGGTTTATAGTTTAACTTCTCAGGAGGTATAAGCATAGGCTATAAATGATTGACAGCAACTCTAGGTGTTCAACAGTATGAGGAACTTTGAATCTATGTATTCCAACCAAATCAAAATTAGGTTTTCAACCACTTTTTGGGCAAGTTTTCTGTAGCTAATCAAATTTCAGTGAGGAAATAAGAAGCACATTGCAACAGTAAAGATTGTCACAATATCTACAAAAAGAATTCTATGATAAGACTTTTACTGGGAGCTAAAATACAGAAAGAACTACAATATATTTTGTTCTTTGGAAGATAATTTTTGTTAGCCTAGCACGTCTAAAATACTGACAAAAATATAAGTAAAATCAAGAGCATAGTGGGGATGTTTGCATTAAGTAACACAAGGAAAAAATTTTCAAGAGCCACTTGGATGCAAAATTAAAATGTATAAGCAATTGATTTAATTTTTTTTTCTACTAAAATTTACATTTTCATGTTGCTTTTGCATGAGAAGACCTTGGAAAGCAAGTGGGTTTTTTTTTCCCAGTAAGTTTAATTATTAATAGATCATAATTTTAAATAAATAAAACTTTTTTTAAAACCAAATATTATTTTCTAACAGTTGGGAGTGACAAAAATAAGCTTCTAATGGCATAATCACAGTCTTGCAAGATATTGCAATAAAAAAAATTTTGGACTCAAGACAATTTCTCAGTTTTCACTTCAAATCTACACTCCACATGCAAACACTGATGAACCCTGCTGTCCTTCTGCTAAGGCCATATCCTAGGCCTACTTAGGTTAACCCACACCTCCACCTTAGCACTGATCAATACATCTTTTCTCATAACTCATTTATGAACTCTGTAAACTCTTAAAATCTGGATGTTTGCTGATATTTGCAACTGTGTTGAATTTTTTCTGCATATATACATGGTTTTGAATGTGGAATTTTTAGTTATTGAAATGAAGTTTGTTTTTATGGGGAAAGTTTTGAATGTTAAGATGATTTCATTTTCTTGTCCAGTATACACATACATATCTTGAGCACTTTCACATATCACAATAAATGGAGGAACAAAGCAAGACTGGGAAAAACATTTATCTTACTATTTTTCGTCTCCTGCTGGCACCAAAACACAAAAGAGTCTTTTCCTTTTTAGCTATATTACGGGTCTTCTAGATAACTTTGGTCAAGTCAGTTTCCTTCTTTGGCTCCTGTTCCCCCAGCCAAAGCAGATAATGATCCTGACCTCTTTTCTAAAAAGCTTTGACATCCTTGGGTGAAAAGTTCTCCTAAAAGCAGGGTAGTTTTATTATTATATCCATTATATAGTTACACTATTCAAGGTCAATAGACCCATATAGCTGAACAAAAATGAGATCATATGACCATCAGTACAATGCGATAATTGCACTCAAAAGTACCCAATTGAATGTTTAGTCCAAATGAAGCCATATTTAGTATGGCTTCATATATTGTTATTGAAAGTTTGATACGTTGAATCTTAAACTTTCTTTGATTACAATTCTGCAGTGAAGCTTCCTCAAACTTTTTAATTCATTGGCTGCTGCCCCCAAGGGATTAATATGGATTGGGTAAGAAAAGAATGACATCAACAGCATACAATGAAATTCTATCCAGGATGTCCAACATCTTTGTACCTTCAACTCTATTATTGTGTTGGATTCTTTGACTGATTTGTCCCAGAATTATGGTAAAAAGGGAGGGCAAAAAGGGGCACCATTGCCTTTTTCTGCTAGAGAAAGTAAAGACTTCTGAGTGGTATCCATTATTCCTTACTATAGGCTCTACTACAATGTCTTTAGTTAAGAAAGTTTTCAACCATTATGTGAAACTCCCAAAACTTTTGTCAAATAGCTTCTTTTCAGCCAATCAAATTGTCCTTCAGCATATAATGTTAATAAATATAAATCCCGTCTTACTATTTCTATCTTGTAATGACCTGAAAGCTGAAATTGGTGTGTTTCTCCAATCGCTTGCATGGCACCTTACATGTATATCCTTTTCGCTCCTTCATTCTTCCAGTTGCTGCCATTTCTCTGCTATTTCAAATACATATTGTCTATCGTCTCTCTTTAGACAATTTCTTTGTTATTAGAAAAAATCCAGGAAAGTTCTTAAATAAACCCTTAAAAATAGGTCAGCAGATATCTTGTTCCAAGTTGATGTCCTAAACCAGTGTTTAAGGACAGCTTTGAATCCTTGGGATTGAGTTTCCAAGCAACTGCTTCTATTCAACTCAAACATGTGGTTCAGTCATGACACTATAGGAAAGAGGTAAGGTAACTGAGCTAATGTTCTTAGTCTAAATACACAATAAATCTTCAAATCCTTCTCTATAATTGTCCACTACATATGAAATGTTTTCCTCTTAAATATTTTTTTACAACAGGAAAATATACCACTAGAGTCTGGGTTCTGGTTATTGGGTTTTTTTTGGTTATTTTGCTTTATTTTGTTTTGTTTTGTTTTGTTTTGTTTTGCTTTGCTTTGTTTTGTTTTGTTTTCTTTTGTTGTTTTGGTTTAGTTTGATTTGGTTTAGTTTGTTTTGGTTTGGTTTGGTTTGTTTTTCTGTTTTGTGTTTTTTTTGTTTGTTTTTTGTTTGGTAGAATTTTTGTTGCTGTTGTTTTGGTTTTGGTTTTAAATTTTTTGGATGTGCTGTTTTTATTTTACATTTCCATCCTCTGGACCATAAACATGAGATAAAAATGAGATGGTGTTCAAACTTATAAATAAAATGAATCAAAAATGAACACTATCATTATACTTTCCAAACAGTATGGAAATTGCAAGAGTGTGTTTTGGTCCATTATCTCAGTGCCAGCTGTCTGAAAATCCTACTGCTTCTGGCTGGGATAGAGTTAATTTTCTTCACAGATGTTTGCATGGGACTGTATTTTGGATTTGTGCTGAACACAGGGTTGGTAACTTAGAGATTTTTTTTTCTTGTTGTTGAGGAGGGCTTACACAGAGCCAAGGCCTTTTGTGCTTCTCATACTGCCCCAAGAACAGGGAGGCTGAAGGTGCACGGGAAGTCAGGAGGAGATGCAGCCACGACAAGTGACTCACGCTGACTAAAGGATTGTTCCATACCATTTGGCATCATGCTCAGTATATAAAGCAGGAGGATGAAGCATAGGATGTTTGGAGTGGTGGTGTTTGTCTTCCCAAGTAACTACTACGTGTGATGGGGCCCTACTCTCCTGGAGACGGCTGAATACCTGCCTACCCATGGGAAGTGGTGAATTAATTCCATGCTTTGCTTTGCTTTGTTCGTGCCCTGCTTTTGCTTACCCTATTAAACTGTCTTTATCTCCAGCTTTTACCCTTTTACCCTCTCTCCAATCCCATAGGTGGGGCAGTCAGTGAAGGGCTACACAGAACTTGGCTGCTGGCTGAGGTGAAACCTTGACAAAGGCGAGGTTGGGTTACAGTGAATATATATGCTTTACAATGGATTTTGTGTGCTTTATTATAATGAAAATTAGCATGCTTTTCCATGATGTTAGTGCTAATAGGTAAGAGCAAAATTAAATGGCTACATAATTGTTGGCCTTGCAAATGAATCACCTTAGCAGTCTGTAATACTTTCAGTTTATTCTGCTGCTAGAGATTACATGGCGTATTTTAAATATAAGATCTTTTAAATAAAATAGACTTTGGTCATTTTGTATGCATAAAGGCATAGTATTGCCTGCTAGATTAAAAGCCCAAGCCATCAGCTCCTCATTAATTCAGAAATGCTGTTCTGAGATAGTCTTTGGATTCAGACAAATTACTTATTTCATCAGTTCTATACCAGTATTCCCGCCTAATAAAATACTAGAGGTGAAAAAAGGGGCCAAAACCAAACCTCATCTTAATTGTTTCAATATCTATAATATGATTCTTTAGTCCCTTTTTTCTCTTTCAGGTTTGCTTCCCCAAGATACATTTGCAACAAGTGGAGGTGAAGAGTTTGCATTACTATGAACTACAGAACTATAGGTGAGCAGTGCAAAGAGTAGAGGCCAAAAGCTCCTGGTGAATATTCAGGTAACTCCCTTGGCTGCCAGCTGAGAACCCATCAGTTATTATTTTGCTCACAGTTTTATTGCAACAGCAAATTACAAACAGCCTGATCCCACATCACAAAATGTAGACTACTTAGAAGAAAATAATAAAAAGAAACAAACAAAAATCTATACATTTCCAGCTCAAACAGTAGAGAAACATATTGATAGGAAAGGGAGAATGCACTTTGACCTTTCTGACTTGTGAACTATACTCATGTGTGATTTAGTGAATAACTAATAAAGTGCAATCTTTTACTGTTCTTCAAGAGTATAATTTGACTATTATCAAATAAATTATACTGAATTGTGTGCCTCTGTTTTAAAGGTTTCAGAAGCTGGATTAAACAGCTATACACTGATTATCAAAGATGAGTCTTTCCTTTTCCTCCATTATCTTAATTGCCACTCTTTTATTAGAATTTTTCACTTTTTAATGGCTTGGTAAAGTGTCTAATCATTTGATTTCAATCTACAACATTGCACAGATACTTTGAATTAAATGAAAGCAGAACTGTCAGTATTGTTATCATAAGAGCTGGAGAAAAATACATAACAATCAGAAGACCTTTTTCCTACCAGTTTCAGCAATCTATCCATCTCTCTATGAGTTTGTGGTTTTTAGTTATATGTTGCTTTGAGAAATAAGTATTTAGTTCCTACCAAGAACTGACTTCTATGTGAAGAATTGCTAAAGCCTTAATCATCAAGAAAATCACAAATTATTTCACCAGCTATCATCCCTGTGTTCAGCCATGATACTAAGTTAGAAGAAGTGCTGGAATCACATAGAGACAGCCAGACAGTGCTGGAAACTCTGCTTTGCAGATTCCCTTTAGCAGATGTAATTGTGGCCTCAAGAAATTGCCCAAGCTACTGAAAAAAGTAACAATCGTAGAAGTATGACTGGAGAAGTAACAGATCTTTTTGTGTCTCCTGGGAGAGCTCCCACTGAAAAGGACTTTTCACTGCTCTTTCAATAAATATACTCTGTGATTCCTTTACCTTTGAATTTCCCAGTTTCATTGGCAGGGAAGTAAGTAGGGCAGTGTCATTTCCTCGAAGGCATAATTATTACCCAGACTTTTGTTGGCGCCAAACTGGAAAAGTGTTTCTGAACTCCTTTGCTTGACTTCTGTCTGCAGCTTTCTATAAGTGATTCTCCTCTCCTCATGATATTTGTCCTCTTCTTTTGGTAAACCATGCATGAGGGCCTTCAGGGTGCCACTGCAAGAAGAAAAATCAGGAGTTTCCCAAACGGTGAGAGGTCTCAAATATTTTTGGCTATCCAACACAGGACCCTTTCAAGGTTCCTTATATTCAGAAGAGATAGAAACATTCTTTTTGAAGACTTTGTGACTCCAAGAATTTTTGATTAAAAGTGTAAATTCAGAAGCTGCATCTCCTAATAAATGAAGCACAAATGTTTCTCATTAAGCATTGCAGTAGACCAACAGAATGCATCAACCTGCTCAGTCTTTTCAGAACGAAGACAGCATGAACTCTATTAACAGAAGTATTTCTATTGCTTCTGCTCCATATGTTTTATTCCCTCCATACCTGGCACCCCAAATATAGTATTCAGCTTTGGGACATTCACTACAAGAAAGAACTCAAAACACTGGGAGAATGTCTAAAGAGGGGCAACAAAGGTGGTGAAGCATCTAGAACACAAGTCTAATGTGGAGTGGCTGAGGCAGGTGGGGTTGTTTAGCCAGAAGAAAAGGAGGTTTAGGAGGGATGATACTGCTCTCCATGACTTGAAAGAAGCTTGTAGCAAGATGAGGATTTGAAGAGGGTCCCCATGGGAGAGAGGCCAGAGTAACGACACGCACCAATATGATTAATGATCGTTCTCTCTTTATTGCTAAAAGTGACTCACATTTATATGTTTGCTAGGTTTTCATGTGGCAAAAGCATCTCCACAACTGGTTCACAGCTCAAGTGCATGCACTGACAGCTAAGCCTAATTGGTCATCATACACAGTGCTCGTGGTGGAGTGTGCAAACATCTGTGATTCTCCTATCTAGCTCTGTAACCTGTGTTGTGCATTCTTCTTGTAACTCTTTCCCTGTTCAAGGACACTGATGCCCATCTGCTTCTCCTGCTCTTTAAGCTACGTGCGGGATGTGTGCAGAATGCACGCTTGGATTGTCCAGTCCTGTCAAATAGGCTCTGTGCCCATTCTCTAACAGAAATTCCTCTACAGGGACTGTTCTCCTCTCAGGTAACTTGTGTCAGAATGAGAGGAAATGATCTAAGGCTGTAGGGGAGGTTTAGGTGAGACATTAAAAATATATTCACGGAAAGGTTTGTCAAGTATAGAAACAGGCTATCAGGGAACCGGTTGAGTCACTATCCTTGGAAGTGTTCAAAAAATGAGTGGATAAGACATTTGACAATATGGTTTAGTGGTGAACACAGTGTTGGTTCTCCATTGATGGAGAGACTTTTCATCATTAATATTTGTATGATACTAAGATTCTAATTGTAAGGAGAGATTTTTAATTTAATTGTAAGCTCTACAACGAAGTGGGTAAGGCATTAAAATGAGGAAAATCAAAAGAGAATTAAGTTGTTGAGGAATAGCTGGTGTAATCTCACATACATTTTTTCTAGTACTTTTCTGTTTTATATGATGATCTTTGGCTCTTAGACAAGGAATCTTTTATTTAATAAATTTTGTTGTTTAATTTTCTCTCTGCCACTTTTCATTTAAGCTATCTTTTGAATATTCATTCTGTTATTCTACTTTAAAAATCAATGACCTTATGGAAAACCCTGATGTACTAGTGGCTCAGCTTCATAGTATTGCATGATAAACAACAGATCTTCAGCAAAATTGTAGTTTCAATTCTGTGAAATTGCACAGGAGGATAGTTGCTGTAAGAACTATTTTTTATGGTAATATAATGCATAGTTATAATACTAATAACAGGATACAAAATCTCCTTTAATAATTTCTTTACCGTACACACAGTTAGGATAATGCTTCTGAATGAAACACCCATTAGTTTCTGAGAGTGAGAGTCACTTCACCTGCATAATGATTGCGAATTGCAGTGGCAGCCTCTCAAAAATCACTTTCAGTGCTCTTAGGACTGCTACTATATTTGACTGAAAGCTGCTCTGTTCTTGACCTGTCTTTCAAGAAAGCTAAATGCTGTGTATTAAACCCAACTGGAGCACAGATTCTGCATTAACATGTCCTCTCCTTTGATAGAAGTGCTGAGGAGGTAGACTTGTGTGAATACGTAGGGTGGCTTGACCTTGACTGGCTGCCAGGCATCCACTAAGGGCTCCCTCATTCCCTCTCCTCATCAAGACAGGGGAAGAAAATAACAATGGAAAGCTCATGGGTCAAGATAGGAAGAACAACCATCAGTTATCATCACAAGAAAAACAGAGTCATCACGGGGAAAAATGATTTGTTGCTAATTAATCACAGAGTAGAAAAGTGAGAAATAAAAAGAAACCAAAGACACCTTCCTCTCACCCTGCCTCTTCTGAGACTAAACTTTGTCCCTGAATCCCACACTTTCTCCCTGTAGACAGAGCAGGGAGATGGGGAACGAGTATTTTGTTCAGTTGATAATGCTTTATCTTTGCCACTGATTCCTTTTCATGCTCTTTCCCTTTTCCAGTGTGGGATCCCACTCACAAGACACTCCTTAACTGACTGCTCCAGTGTGTGTTATTCCCATAGTCTGCAGAACTTCAGGAGCAGAAGGCTCCAGCATGGGCTCCCTGCAGGGTCAACATGTCCTGTCAAAATTCTTGCTCCTGCATGGGCTCCTCATCAAGGACCACAACTCCCACCAGGAGCTTCTGCCTCAGGAGCTCTCTATAGATTGCAGCACTGTGGGGTACTCCATAGGCTGCAGGGAACAGCGTGCCTCACCATACTCTTCATCCCAGGGTGCACGAGAATGTCTATGCCAGTTCCTACTGCACCTCCTCTCTCATCTTTATTTACCACGGTATCTGCAGAACAGTTTCTCTCCCATATTCTCATTCCTTTTTTCAAATGCTGCTGTGCAGATTTTTTTTTTTACCTAAAATAGATTTTTGCCCTCACAGATGTTCTACCAATGTCACTGATGGACTCTGCTTTGGCTTGTATTGGAGCTGGCTGAAAGTGCCTCTGTCAGAAAGAGGAGAGGCTTCTGGCAGCTTCTCACACAAGTCATCCCTGCAGCCCCCCCAATACCAAAGCCTTTTCATGTAACTAAATACAGCACACCATGATAAGGCAAAAGACACATTGCATTTAATTTGTATGTAGAGTCCTTACTGTCCTATTGCACAGTCTTTTAAAATGACACACTTTTATTTTAAATGCACATGTTCACAAAAGGGATAACAAATTGAGTCACAAATTTTTTTTTTCCAAAACATGCTGGTTTTAATGAGTTTTCTTGACTTTATGGAATAAGTCTCATATCTTCTCTGGACTCTGGTTGTGCTGCCTAGACTCAGTACCTCTGGCTCCTTCATATAAAAATAGATTCATACTGCAACGTTTGCCAAAGTTAGTATTTAATATTCCGGGGTCTCAGTTTGTACAGTAAGACAGGCCAGGGAAGAGCCACTTGCTGCAGTTGGAGCTGTGACAGAATTGTCCAGAAGCATTATCTATAGCTGCAGCAGGACACTGGGATCTTCAGCAGTGGAGTGAAATCAGTGCACATCTTAGTACACATCTCAGAATATAATCAGTTCAGAAACAACATTTGTAGAGATTTCCTCAGAATTTAATTGCATTGAAAGTATCAGCAAGTTGTTGGGTTTTATCTAATTCAAGAATAAAGTTTGATTTTTCACATATTGGAAACCTCTTGCTTTGGACAGCAGTCTACTGAAATGAGTGTTATGTAAAAGACTAGGGAAATTCAATTTTTCCTCAACTCCTTTTATTGTAAGACATTTGACTTATGCTCTGGTGCATGTATACTTATGCTCTTTATTAATTTTGGACTGTGTTTTGTAATCTCCAATATTGACTGTTATAGTCTATTGATATGATTACTATCTGGGATGTTAACACAAGTAAACAATATCAAGAAACAAGCACTGAACACAGCACTCAACAACCTCAGGTCTAATTAATGCCATTTTGTCAAAATTAGCAACAGACTGGCCTTGAGATAATGATGACTAAATACATTGAGAACCTCATACTTTAACTAGAAAATCTCAGCACCTTCCATGGGGAATATTAAAGCAATTAACAGCAATTTTATCTGACCAGTGTCACTATTAATTCACGTTTAGCTTTGAACATTACAAGGTTTTGTTTGCCCATTTCTTTGTTTCAATAATAATAGAGAGGTTGTTTCTTTAAGAAAATTGTTAAGACCAAGAAAGTCATGTTAGAAGGAGACTACATTTGCAGTGAAAATATTCATCAGGATTTTGAACATCACAGTGTAGTCAGCAAGGTTGTAACACACCAGTCAGTTCTACATATGCATTTGCCATCTAAAGCCAGTGCCCCATATCATTCAAGAGTGCAGTCAATGTTTACTATTACATTTATTGTAAATTATTCTCTTGAAGAAAGGCTTTTTTTTGCTACTTTTGTTTTGTAGACTTTAGTGTGTAAGCAAAGATAAAATAATGTTGAGACTGACTATTAAGGAACTCTATGTAGAAAATAGAAAGTAAATTTTTATACCATTCACAGGACATTATCCTGCTTCAAAATTCAGGAATGTGAGTTATTACTCTCAATTCAAAGAACCAGAAGGAAAAAATGAAGGATACAAAAAGACATGCCTCAGTCCTTTGACTTTATTCTCACCACAGTTAAAAAGAGATTAATAGTGTTATTATTAGTGTTCAAAAGGGTGCAATACCAGACATAATCTTCTTCCTTTGTCCTCCTCTGAAGGAAGAGATTTAACTCAAATGTCTGGAGATGAAGAACTAAGGTCAACCTAGCTCTATAGGCATTAGCTCCATATAAATAATTCCTTGTATATCAAATGATTCTGAGAAAAAAGCGTAAGTTGCTTCCTTTTTGATTGCAAGGACAGTGTCCTGAAAATGTATTTTGCAACATGATATTAAAATTTGGTGTGACTTTTTGTGATGGATTGGTAATAATAATAGCTGCTCTATTTAGGAAAGTAACTAACATAAAGAAGAAATATCTTGATTAGTTCAAGATATATGAATGTATAGATTCCTGTTTCCATATCTGTGAGTTGCAAGTATCATCTTACTGGTGAAAAAATTATTGTATTCTGGGAACTGTCAGTAATATGTTGACTTTTTGTTCTCAGACCCATCAAAGCAAGCTCCTACTGTGTGTGCTCATCTTTCATAATGGAACTTGAGCAGGGAGAGGTTTTTTTGTGGAGCTATTTTATTATTATTATTATTATTACCACCAAGAGGAACTGGCTTTTTACAATAGAGTGTTCAAGAAAAAATGTGGATGCTACACTATGATGCTTTATATTTTTTTTTTATTATTATTTTATTTCTCAATATGACAGGCTTGTGATAAATAAGAAACTATTTTGAATTTGGCTATCAGAAAATATGTTTAAATTACAGCAAATGATCCATCAAAAAGAGAAGTTTACAGCTCAAAAATTCTGTCTAGTTTGTATTGAGTTACAGACATTTTTAACAAACACCACTATTTTAGGATTTTCCACAGTAAAAGCCCTCGGTCCACTTATCACAGCAGATACTCTCACACAAAAGTATTTCAAGTGTGTGATGCTTTTATAGTTTTTGGAAGAAAACACCTTCAAAAGCATGCTGTGCTAACCCAAAAATAGTTCTAAAATATTTCTTATATAATATTTTCTGGAAGAACTAACTAGGACTAAGTTCTTCAGCCTGTCTGTGCACCTACTTTTACCAGTCAGCTAAGTATTACCTGCTGGGTAATCTTACCCTGTTACACCTGTACTTCTCAAAGCAATATGTTTACAGAAAAAAATATTGAACAAAATGCTTTTTGCAATAAGAAGCGTATTCACACTTGTAGCTAATATCCACTATCTAATGGAAGCAAAGAAAACATTGAAAATATTCACTCACAAGACCAATTTCTGTGCATATATGATTAATGGTTTAAATAAATATAGGGAAAAAAACTTATTGCAAATACTAGTAGCACAATGTCAAATCAGGCTTAATGCTTCTTGCCTCATCAGCTGAAATTCTGAGAAATTCAGGGGATTGGAATCCACCTCAGATGTACAGCTTAAAAACTGTTGATGTGAAGCAATATTTTTAATACCAGTACAGTAAGTGAAACCAGCAAAACAACTGCTCTTATAAACAATATATTAACTTAATTCTGAGAGAGTTTGTGTGATATCAGTAATTTTTCATAAGCATACATTTGATTACATTGAGCAAAGTGATCATGTTTTCTCAGTCTTACACTTTGAAAAATATTTGCCCATGTACATATAAGGTATTTATATATTATTATCTGAACAGATGACTTACACAGGGAACCATTTGACTTTATAACAGGAACTAATTTGTACATGTGAAACACAAGGAATATATAATGACTGTGTAAATGTATTATTAAGCTACTACATCCCTTTATCTCCTGGCATAGACATGCATAAACATACACACATGCTAAGTATCTTTCTTCTCTTTCTTTGTACTTAGTTTACTTTAGAAATCTTCATATTTCCTTTGTTTACGAATGCAACAGAAACATAAAAATACAAACCATGTCAGAACACCGGTTTCTATGTATTGAAGTGTACAAAGCCATAATGAAATGGACTTCTCATACCTTACTAAGAAAAAGCTCTTCCTAATGCCCCAGGAGCCCTTTAGGCCATTGAGATGTCAATGCACACTCTATTTTCAGATTTATGTCATTCTGATTTGGTGGTCCATTTGAGCCTTTGAGCTAAAGCTAAGACATTAGGTGGAAGAAAGCATCAATTTAAAGTTCCTAGTGTAAGGATAATTAGCAACTGGCAGATATCCAGTGTTATTACCAGGATGCTGCTGTAGGGCAAATCCAACAACTGCCTGCTTTCTGGAGTGCCACAAACATGGATCTGTCTTGGCTCTAACTGGTTTTATTTTTAGCTTACATCTGCTTCCTAATATCTTGAGTTTTTCAGAGCTGTTCTTGAACTTGGACTTCTTCAACTTTCAGTTGATTAGTCCAAATTCCAATTGAATTGTTTTCAGAGCTCATTAAATACACTTTTTGCAGTGACAGGAGCTGTTGTCATTTTGGATTAAGTTTTGGTTTTGTTTCTCCATATATTTAGTCTCTCAATGTCTGGTTTTCTTCTGCATTCTTAACAGCATCTGGTTATTAAATATCTACACTATCAGCTTGCAAGTGATTAGAAAGGAAATTGGCTTTGATTTACTGTGTTCTCAAAGCCACATCCAAATGTCCATGATTGAAACTGGATCTGAAACTGGGAACATCACAATCCCTAAGTGGTATTGACTTTGATTTTGTAGATGGAGAAGAAAATCAAGAGTATTCTCAGAACTAGTTCTTACAATGGGAGTAAGCTACTCTTGGGATAAACCTTGAGACCTGCCAGTAAGGAATGCTCTCACATCTTTATCACCCGAGAGAAACAAGAATGCATCTAGAAACTGCAGACAGCCTGTCAACTTCTAAATTCCATCAAAGAACACAGGCAAAAGGCTGAAACCTTGAAGATTGTTTTCAATATCTTAAGAACTTAAAATGATGAGAAGGCCACAAGCTTAAAATGGCTCCTAATGAAACAGAGAAAACTTTAGCAATTTTTCAGCCAAATAATGTTACTAACTGAATTGATATATATTTATTTTTAAAAGTCTCTTGATAAAATATTTTAAAATACTGTTCAATTTAATAGTGCCAGAGAATTCTCCTGGTATAGAATATAAGTATGCCCCACTGCTTAACTGTAACAATGGTCCTTTGAAATATTTGTTGCCCAAGTCAAAATTCTGTCTTCTAGGAAGATTTGGGAGTTAACAGGAACAATGGAGTACTTGCAAGGGTAGATTGTAATTGTCATACACCTGCTTTGATCAAGAGTGTGCTATTAAGTTTTTAAACTCAACTTCAGGGCATCAAAGAGGCCTGGGATCCTCCTTAGAGTCACCCTGATTTTCCTGCTATGAATGCCCTCCTCTTAGACAAGAATTTGTGGTGATATGTGACACTCACAATAGTTAAATTTTAACTCTGACTAAGTCATAAGAAAACTATTTCTGAGTAAGAAGATAAATCAATGTTGTAATGATAGTGACTGCCATACATTATAGATTTCCATTCAAATAGATAGTTAAAGTAAACAGAAACATAAAGTCTTCCAAAACTGAATGGAGATCATACAGTTCTAGTTTACTCTTGGCACTGCTTGACTGTGTTTTCTGCATCAATACCTGTTTTCTACAAGTTAATCTGAACTTCTTTTTTTGTGCTTTCCTTGATTAAGGGTATTTAAAAGACAAAGCAAACGGATAACGGCAAACAGGCATAAGGATGATATTTCTTCTAAGTCTAAGAAAGTCTAAGAAGTCGCTCTTCTAAGGAAGAGAGTGAGAGGAAACTTTAATTTGCTGTCCAAATTCTACATCCATGAGTTCAGAAACTGTGCCAGATCTCAGCACTCATGGCATATGGTTTACAAAGTTATTCAGGGTAAGGATGGGCATTTCTTTCTGTGTGCAAATGAATAAGTATATATTTGTATATATATGCATATATTTACACACAAATGTATACATACATGTATTTGTGTATACATATGTTGTAGACAAACTGGTAAATATACATGGACCACATATAGAGTCAGTAACTTTCTCAGCAAATCCTTATAATTTCCTAAACAGCTTCTGTTCTGAGCAGTACTGCAAAAATCAGTATATCTAAGGCATCTGTTTTGATAGAGAAATTAATTTTACTTGGTAATAATGGGGAAGGGGCATCATGACCTAGAGATTTGAATAAAACATGTAGATTTTTTTCTCTCTTTGGACTAACCATATTTGAAAGAAAAGCCCCTATGACTGATGTAAGTAGCCCAAGTGTAACTTAAACAAGCTTTACAACCTACTAGGGGAAAATAATAATTAAAGAAGAGTGGCGCTTTT
Source organism: Petroica traversi (assembly GCA_025920805.1). NCBI lineage: Eukaryota > Metazoa > Chordata > Aves > Passeriformes > Petroicidae > Petroica > Petroica traversi. Next base: position 2,145,985 of record JAHLSL010000023.1, read on the forward strand.
CAAAATGTTAAATTTTTTTAACATCAATTAAATTATGAGGCTTTTTTGTGATTATATTATATCCAGGAAATGTTCCTTTTTTTTTCTTTTTTCCTTGTTGTTCTTGTTGTTGTTGTTTTAGTTTTTGTTTTGGTTCAGTTAAAACACTTATAAAACTCTCTTTTCAAATCTTTCACATTCCCCTCTGGAGTAACAGTCAGGAACTCATGGCTCAGAATCAAAAGCAAAGTGCGGACAAATGAGTGATACCAGGGCTTAAACCAAAGTCTTCACGAACAGATTGTCTAACAGACTGGAGTAATAATCTTCAGAGTCACCATGCTGGCTTGCAGATTGCTGTTCTAAATGGCTTTGATTATTATGGTGATTTGGCAGCAGTCCTTAAATTGGAGTTTGGGTTTCAGCACCCAGATATACTACCTTACTCTTACTAACTTAATTTAATTCTCCTGGATGGAGAGTATAGAGGCAACAGAAGAAATTCCTCTGGTTTAAGTTGAAGTTAAGACAACAACATGACTAGTTTAGCATCAGAATTTGTTTCACAGAAGAAAAAAACTTACACACCTAATCAACTCCCCAAGAGTAAATAAAAAAATCAGCTGGTTAATTTATATGTAATCATGTGTATTATAAAACTGCATTGATTGCTATTTATGAATCAAAGGGTGTTAATTTCTAAAATACCTCAGTATTAGAGTATTGAGAAATAAGAAGCTGATTGTGGAGAAATTAGTATCTGTGAGGCATGCAAGCACTAACTGGTAAACATATTTTTACAGAGAAACAGAGTGGAAGACATAGGACATCATAAAAGAAAAAAAAAAAAAGATATTATTAAATGTCTCTGGCACTTCAGATTCTCACCTGTGCAGGAATGACATCGTTCATATCAGAATTTTCCCAGTATGTGAAATTAGTCCAGTAAGATGAATAATGCTTATGTTGCTACCGTTTTTTAAAAATGCCATATGGTTTAAGGACCATATGGGCATCATGAAGAGGACTTGCAAACATGCATTTGAGTGCAAAGTGATTTTGCACTGAAACAAAACAGAAAGGTGTTGATCTGATTGGTCCCCTCTTAATTTTTCACAGGTGTTGACATAGTTATAATACCTTTGACAAAATCTATCAAAGCAGACCATAACCTGATTTGCAGATACATGGAAATACTTTACCATGTAATTGCTACAAGGAAAGATATTAAAGATATAGTTCACTGGCACTATAATAGTGGCTAAAATCACCAGCACCACCACCACTACCACCACCACCAAAAAAATCCAAACCAGAAAATGGTAGACAATAATAAAGGCATACATTGACTTTTTTGACTCTTAAAATAATCTCCTCTTATAGTTGGAGATTTGAAGGGCAACAGATAATTTTTTTTCCTTCTGTAACCCTGAAGTGAAAGGATTTGTTAGTACAAGCAGGTGGCCTATGCATCCTAGTTATGCAAAATCTGTTATATAGAGAAAAATAATCATCCTGTAAATTGAATATCACAAAAATAGAAAACTTACAGTTAGAATCAGACAAAAATATCCTCTATTATAAATTACCTTTGGTGGAAATTAGCTACTTAACTGCACACTACTGATATGAATATCAAACTGAAACTATGATGACACATCAGATTGGTCGGCAATTAAACACAAAGACCTTGCCATTGTATGTAAATGTTATTAATTTGAGCTTCATGGAAGAGTCTACTGGCTAAATGTGCTGTATGGTCAGCTTGAAGTGGCTTTGCTTAACAATTCATTAGTACTGAAGCAGATAAGAGTGTGGCTTTATTGTGGATATGAGCATAAGTATATGCGCTTGTTCTTAATCAAAATGTTAGTGTGATAATGAAGAAATATGCAAATTCATAGTACTGAAATTACTGAGTTCTTCATCAGGGTGCTATTCTTATATATGCATCCTGTATCTAAGAATAAAGGAACCATGGATCTGGCTAAATGGCAAAGTTATTACAAATTACAAGAAGAATCAGAAGAACTGTATGTACTGACAGTGATGAAGAGACTTAAGCTAACATCTCAGAAAATGAAGCAATGTGCAATCATCTGCTCTGAAAAAAACACAACTTCTCTTAAAACAAGAAGTTTGCATTTTTTCCTAACACTTCCAAAATACATGTTTGAAAAGTGGATGTGAACAAGAAAAGCAACACATTTTGGGGTCTGTATTAACTAATATGAATGGGTTAGCCTAAGGTATGCAAAACTTTCAAATAAATTGTGAAGTTGGATTTCAAATACATGGCAAAATGAATATGTCTTCAGGTGAAATAAAAAGCTAGATTATATAAAAGGGCTGAATATCTTTTCTTATACACAGTACAAAATGAATAGTAATTTCATTGCAGATAGTGGAACTGTATCAAGAAAAAAAGAGTACAAAATAGGATCAGAATCAAGCCTATAGCACCTAAAGGCATAAACCAGTCTATAAGCTTGTTTAACATATGACAGGGCTAGAGGCAATTTGGAGTATGCCAGCACTGCTCCCCCTGGAATATGCAAAATAGCAAGATGTTACTGCTCAAAGAACATTTTCCACAGCTTAGCATATGGTTTAAACTTTCCAAAGAGAACATGCAGCATAACATACCGCTTTTCTTGTTTTAACTTTCATTATTTAGCCTGTGTTCATTGATATGAACCTGACTCTAACTACCATAACCACCTAAATCCTAACTTGCTGTGGTCAGTGGGTGACCTTCTGTTTATGTTGGTGGTAACAGGTTTGGACCATGCAGTACTTTAAACAAGTAACATTTTTAGAACTAGAAAAGGCATTATCAAGGCCATAAAAAAAGAATATATTTGATCCTGGATGCTTGTTTTTCCGGAAAAAAACCCATAGCTAATCCTTTGCAGGGAATATGTTGAGTGTCCTTTCGTCAATGTCGCAAGTGTAAAACCCTGTCCTTTCTTCTTTGGTATAATCTAAATAACAGACTCATTAATTAATGAGAAGTTACTTAAATATTTTTAGATTGCAATTTTATTTCAGTTGATTGTATTTCATCTGTTGCTTTTATACTCTTTTTCTCTCAATTAGACAATTGAAAGTTTGGCCTATATGCATTCATTCTAAAAGTGTTTTAATTAGGCATTTTTCAAATAAATTTAAAAAATTAAAAAAACTCAACAAAACAAACAAACAAAAACCACACAGACCAAAAAAACCCTCCAAATAACCCAAAACATAAACAAACAAATAAAAAACCCAAAAACTCAAACAAAACAAAACAAAACAAAACAAAAAACAACCCCTCCCCCACAAAAAAAAAAACCCTGAAAAACTTCTCACAAAGTTAAGTTTTCGAATAAATTATTTTAAAACAATCTGATTTCCTTTAAAATATATTTATTGTCCATACAGGGTCAAAGGCATATTTGGAGGAGCAGAGTAATACCTTCAAGCTGAATCCTTAGTCATGACAATCTTCATGGCTATTTTCACAGATAAGGGGAAATATATTTTCTTTGTAGAAAACACCCTTCATGCTAGCTCACACAGTTAAAACTGTCTATATTTTGAACAGTCAATATTAGAGAAAGAAGTAGAATGTAAAGGTAAGGAGTCTTTTTTCATGTTGTTGAAAGTGTTTATTAAAAAAAGCTAAACAAAGAATTTCTGTTAGTTAGAGTGATTAATATATTTATTTCCGTGAATTTTATTTTTCCTCCAAATTATACCAAAAGAGCATTTCCTGGGATGGTGTCTCCACTGTTAAAACATCTTATGTACATCCTTTTAATTATATTTCTCAGGGATTGTCCTAATAGTTCACCATGAACTCCTTGCACAGTTGATGACTGAGAGTATTCTGAGTGACAGATGGTATTCACCATGCCCTTTTTTTTTTAATAGATGAGAGCTACAGAAAAGAAATTCTAGTGGGAAAAGTCTAGAAAAAGAAAATCCTGCTTGTTTTGCATCTGCATTGAAATCAGCTTAAGGATCAACACTGCATTCATGTTAAATCAACAGGAGACATGAGCAAGCAGAAAGACCCAAAAATATTTCAGTTAATAACAGCCCTGAATATTCTTCTAAAATTACTTTCTTTTCAATCATTAGAATTTCCATTTCTGAATGTCTTACTCACTGACTAATTCCCTCAGTTATTACAGACTGCATTGGGAAGGAAAAAAATATTTTTATCAACTATCTTTGGAGTTACTCAAGGTATCACCTAACTTTTTTGGCTTCCTTCCTCTAATAGGCATATTTCATCATTCTAATCTTCCCTTAAAAATCTCTCTATGGGACAGAATTTTTAACCAGCACCTTCTACATAGTTTTGAAACCTATTTTCTCAAGGCAATCAGAACGACTATGAAAGCATGAGCCTGCACTATTTCCCTTAAATAATGTCCCCATACTCTAAAGCTAGGAAACAGAAGACTATATTTAAAAAGATATTTTAAAAACTAGAAGATCAATATTAGCTGTGCTCTAGCTAAAGAATAAAAAATGGAACAAATCTTGTCACTAAGCCCAACTTTGTTCTTTTTAAGTTGTGGGAAATTAGTGTTTAGCAATGACACAATCTGTACTGCATGACAAACTGTTGTCCCTGTGTGGTGTAAATGTTAGACTGCCAAGAAGATGCCTGCAGAAAAGAAATATTCAAAAGTACATTCCAGCAAAAAAATAAAGTAGAAGACCTCAAAGGATCTTTCCCCAAAAACACTTGTAATATTTACATCAGTAATTCTTAATGTCAGAATTGAGAGTTGACATCTCTGTCTCAGAAGACTTCTGTTTGTTAACATATCTAGACCTGCATAGTATTCTTTCCTGATTGCTTGGTTTATTTTGTTTTGTTTTGCAAGAAAATAGTATACTTTATGCAAAATAGCTTATTTAAATGAAGCAATGATCATAAACTAAAGAGAAAACCTGAAATTTCACTTTCCATTCTAGCCTGAGTACCATCACTGCTGTATCTCAATTACTGTCTAGAGACAGGAGTCAAAACTGCCTGCAGGTCTGCAAGCTCAGTTAGGAGTGTAACTCAATCTATGGTGTTTCCAGATTGGTGAATTGCACCTTGAGACGTTGCTTGATATTATACACTCTGGGATTTTCTACTCATACAGATAGTTGTGGTTATCATAATGAAAGCCACTGAGAAATACCTTTTGAATGTTTTCATCACTTCTGCCAGGGAAGAAATTACAGCAGTGGTAGAGGATGCTAAACCTGAAAGATGGAGAAAGACCTGTCTTTTCTCATAAAAATACATTTTAAAAAGGCATGTAGAAGTAGGATGCAACAGCAAAAAGATGTTTCTAAGTTCAGTGAAGAGGAGCAGACATATATTCACTGCAATGAAGTAAGAGTAATATTTGACACAGTCGCTCATTCAAATATTTTACAATATGATTTTAATTTAAAAGAGCAGTAATGTGCATCCAAAAAGTCCCTAAGATTTTAGGAAATCATTCTAAGAATCTTAATCTGTATTTTGATGACTTTTGTAAGTACTACAATAGGCCTCTTGAGTGCAAATATGTGCATAATATTCCGGCCATAAAAATACTGTATTCCAAGACATAATTAAGGAGAGTTTTAAGTACTAAAAGCTGCTTGCAGCTTATTGACATATAATAATGACAGATATACCATCAAGAATAGGAAAACAGAAACAAAACAATAGTAGTTTATGTTAAAAAAGCAAACTTTTTTTTAGCCACTTTAAAGTTGTTTCTGCCAAATGATTTTCCATCTACGAAAGCTTTGTGGACAGAATGTGGTAAAACTTAATCTTCTAAAAAAATCTGTAGCTCACTATTATCTTTGTATAATATCTTTTATGTCTACAATAGTTTCTTTACCCAGCATACACCTTCGCTTTTAATTTAGAAAATTCTTATTGCAATTACAGGTCTCAGAAGAGGATGGATTTAAAAGGAGAAACTCTGGACTGTAAGAAATATATATTAAAAAAACCATAAAATTTTTAATGTTTCACACTTTTCAATTATATTTTTGAGAAGAAAATGCAGGGACAAAAATTATGTTTTCCTGTCTTTTCATAACTTCATGAAGAACACATAAATCTGATGCAAAAGGAAGAACAATAAAACCAAATGAAAGTTATCAAGTGTTACCATACTGCATTGCACTGAAATGTCATAAACCCTTTTATAAAGACAAATTTCCCCTCAAGTGCAGTAATACAGTCAGAGTGGAAAACAAAACGATCTTTGGTTTATATACTTCTTACCCTCAGAGGAAAAATACCAAAAGGAGTTCTGATGTTGTTCATAAAAGATAAAAACCTTCCAGAGGGGAAATTTTCCCTTTAGTGCTGGGGTAAGGTAGAATTGGAAAGCAATATGAGGAGTAATGGACAGAACAAAATGAAATCAGATTTTAGAAAAGAATACTTTGATGTGAGGGTTTGGGTTTTTTTCCAGATACAATGTTATCATTTTATTTCCCAAGCCCTGACTTTTACATGATCCTCTTCTCTCTAGGGCAAGTGAAGTTTTTTTGTGGTTTTGTTCCTGTGCTGATTCTGCAAGCTGGTATTGATTAGCTTACTAATGAAAAAGGCCTCAGGTGTAATCTGCAGAGGTTTATTTTGTTCTCTTTATCTCTTGTATAATGGTTATGACCCTGGAGTCATTCTAAATTCTGATACTTCTTTTGAAGATCCTACCAATCACGTAATTAAAGTGCGTTGCAGCCACCTTAGTAAGTCTGCTAGACTGAAAGCCATGATCTTTGAGCACTTGCTGAAAATCAGTGCCTCACTGTTTCCACCCTGATTTGACTTGTGAATATTTTTTTCTAGCTGCTTTTTCTTGAGATCTTTCAGTTATTGCTTATAGCAATCAGCAGCTATTAGAAATCAACTAATGAGATTACATATTGTATTGCATTATGATATCCATACACAGAAAGTTACCATAGTTTCCATGATGCAAGCCAAAATACAAATTTGTTTCAAGATTACCTTAAAACTGCCATACTATTACTAAATATCCCAACAATTTTGGTAGGTGACAAAGAGAAATATCTAGTGAGAACAGTGATGTTTTATTAACCTTTTAAGAACAGATTCAGACAAGAAAGATGCTTCATTGTCTTACCTGACCAACAGTGACATTATAGGCTGAGACATTCAAACAGTGATGTGACAAAAGACCAATTGGAAAAGATGTCCTTCCAAAGAGACAAAAGAAAGATTAGAGGGACACTCTAAGGAGTCTCAACTAACACTATACGCCCTCCCATGGACAACTACATCAAACTGTTTTCCACTGACATTCTTTTCTAGTAATAGCTGTTTTAGTAGACACGTTTCTAAAGTAAATAGTCTTATGCTATTTACTGCTGTTGTGCTGACCCAAGCCTCAAAATGCCAAGAATTGCAGCACTGGCAGACATTTAACTGAGGAAAAACAATTAAAGGCATGCTTTATTTAGTATTAGTTTTGCCCTCTAGGCAATGTAGAAGTCATTTTTGACCGGCAAACAATTTCTATAAAGTTTACTCAAAACACTAGGTTGACAAAATCACTGTGGATAGAAAACAGTTAGAATTTCATGATGGTATTTATGAGGGAAACAAAATGGAAAGGGACAGATCATTTGAGTAAACAGTATTTTTCCCTCTCTCATTTATTCTCTTATATGTTTTGTCTCGTGGTTTTCCATATGAGTTGATGACTGGAGAGCTATTTCTCAAACAGAAAACCTAAAAAATACCCCAAAACACAGACAGTGGTCTTGTTTAGATTATGAAACATGTATTCTTTTTGAGCAATCCATGACCCACTTAACCAGCATATTAGTGCTTGGAGAGTTTGAGTCAGTACCTGGATGTCTGAAATCACACAAGATGGTTTGGGATAGCAAAGATACACACTTACTAGTAGATATGACAAAATACATGCTTTCTGGGATGAAAATGGAGATGAGTTGCAATATTCGTTGTCATCTCAAAACATACAAAAGGCACCAGTGTGTGGGCAACTGATTTACACTCCTAATCTGCTGGGTAAAATTTTAGATTTTCCTAAAGTTGGATGTTCAATATAAGTTTAGACACTGCTAATTATCTTGCCAGTTCTCCATCTATTTTCAGGCCTAAATCTGGGTGTTTCTGTGGGAGCTAGGTATTCCAGTACCTACTCTAGTCACTGGAGTAGTTGGCCAAGACGGTCAATGAAAGTGAAAAAGGATGCCACCTCAGCACCTCAGAGCAAGATTTTACCTGAGCACAGGTATTTACTACCATTTGAAATGTCTCAGAATGTCCAAAAACCTCAATTACTGATGAACAAATATGACAGAATCTAAAGAAATGAAACTTTATAAAATTTGTTTATGGTCCCAGAGATGTACTATCTTACTGCTTATATTGAGTGCTTTAGAATATTTTTGGGATTGTGCTTTCCCTTCAACTATAAACTATTCTCACCATCCCTTCACATGATAACAATTTTGTAGGTATAGAGTAGTTAGTCTGATGGACTATTTAATCTATACTTGAAGATGCAAAACATGTGGAATTTATTATGTTAATAGGGTTTAAATATATATTATAAATATAAAATTTAGAATAATTTATATTTTTACAGAATCTTGAATGTAAAAAATTTAACTGCCAATGCAATATGCCATCAGGCATGTTCTGAGATAAAAATAGGACTGGAATGCTTTAGTAAGTTAACATACTTGTGACTCAGTCTGCAGCTACATAACAGCTGAAATAAAATGTTTAAACTATTACATTCAAAAGGCTATGAATATTATTTTGCATTTCTTCATTCTTACTCAGAATCACAGAGGCCAATGCTCAAAATCTAAATCTATGACAAAATGTTGAAAGAAAATTCCACATTATTTTTATCCAAGCACTGGACAGAATATGCTATAAATGTAGTCCAAACTAAAAAAGATTACTCTGATTATTTTGGATACTTTTTAAAGTTTAATTTATTCTATCTTATCTTAGTTACCTAGGGTTTCCTTAGAGACACATATCACAAAAAAAGACAAACTATGGGGAAAACAGAAGGGGTAAAACAGAAACATACTTAGATTTATGTTCTATACACAATTCAAAAGCTTGTTTCTTAGAAGAATGTTATGAAAGACCAAAAAGTAAAGAAGGAAGAATGGCAGCATGATTCTAATATAACACCTTTGATTTAAAATCTTTTAGAATACTCTCTCGATAATTTGTTAGACAGCCCTCAAGAGAAGCTTCCATTATTTGCCATCACATACAAGTTTTTTAGGAACAAGTGTGAGTATAATTTCTTTAGTCACTTTGTGATTATAGTAGTGGCATTGATAAACTATGTCCTTGGCAGACAACAGTGATGATCAAGCTGCTTTTTTTCTTGACAATTTATCATATTATAACCTCCTCTGGAAGTGACAAGTTATTGTTCTTTGGTTCCCTAAACTTAATAGAGTTTGTTGCAAACATTTACTTTTCTAATAAACAGTTGCTTTATGCTATTGATTGCTATTTTTCAACAAACATTTATTATACCTGTACCACTGGTTTTCCACTAAGCAGTTGCATGCTGCCCATTCATTTTACTTTAGTAGGTAGAAAGAGCATATAGTATATGGTATATCGAATTCAATAAGCTCAGAGTCTGGACCCAAGAACAGGACCCCACTCTTCACACAATTTTCTTTCACAGACAAATGAGACCTCAAACTATTATATTAAATGAATAAAAATCAGACAATAATTAAAATAATTATTAGTCGAAACAATTCTCAGAATCAAGGCCGCCTTCATGCAGAGAATTGAAGAATCTCTGTTTGCTTCTCATGTACCCAGAAGATTTTGACATATATTGTGATTAAATAGATAATAATTTTGGATGAAATGTGAAGGAAGATAGAATAGCTATGAATGAATACATAATAGATTTAGCATCTTTGACAATAAATTCAATATTTAGGGGACTAACATAAAACTTCATATTTTTTACTTGGTTAAAACACAACATTAAAATTTTTATGCATATCTATATTAAATTTAGCAAACTATTTTATGTTTTATGCTCTTTCAGAGAAAATTTTCACTTAACTGTTATAGCAGGTGGGATGTATTTAACATTAAATCTTTATAATCATAAATAAAATTAATTTAAGTAATATATAGCAAAATACTTCTGCTTTCAACTGAAGTGATTTCTCCTTAACTATGAAGAAATTGTAGCTTTACACACTTTTTACATTGAGGAATAGCCTCAACCACTTATCTATTCAGTCACTCATCTGAGACCTTTCACTTATTGTAGCATAAATAGTGTTTGAGAGTTGCTGTATCCACATTTGTTGTCTCATGGTCATGCGTGTTTCATAAACAACTTGTTCCAAACCTTAGGAACTTTCTGAATAATTTATATTTCTCTTTTCCCTGAAGGAATTCCCATAACAAGAAACATATTGTCTCCTTTAGTATTTTCAGATCATCTCCATTTGCTGAGGGGTACTTTATGAGCAAGTGCTTCATGACAGCTCTTAAGCTACTAGGAAAAGAAAATATTCTTTCTCTTTTTATTTCTGCTTACAACCTCTCTCTCTCCAACTGAAATAAAAATAAAAATGAAAGCGTGTAAGCAAACAAACAAGCCAAGAAGCCCAAAAGATGTCATACTATTTCCTGGATGATTTGTAACAATCCGTTACTTAGAGAAATTTTTGGTCCCTGTGATGGTTTAGCAGAGTTTCTTGAGACTAAAAAATTTAGGGGATTTTTGCATTCCCAGACTTTCGATTTTTTTTTTTTTTTGCAATAAGAAATAAACTTATGTGAAATTGTAATGTAGATCTTCAATGCCCAGGGCTAATAGCTCTTGAAAAGTCCCTACTGTCATGCAATATCTCATTCAAATAACTTTAATGTATTTTGGGGTAAAATTCTCCTCTAGCTAAGATCCCTAAAAAGTAGCTTTCCTACTATTAATTTTCTCCTGAAGGTTTTCTAGTAAGTGCAACAACATCAAATAGAGATGCAAGAACCTGAAGAGGGATCAGTTTCTCTCTACATGAGTAATGATTTCTTGTGCATAGGAAAGTTTATAGGACTTCGCCCTTATTATACACTGTGCTGGAATACAAATTGTCATTAGTTTTAACTGTTTAGCTTTAATGCTTCTAATAATGCATCAATTTATTGCTGATTTCTCTGTGGCACCTAACTTTCATGAGTAATCAGTATTCTAACTACTTTTTTAATCTTTACTTGGTTTACCATACAGTTATTCAGAAATATCTATTGGCCTGATGGTAATTTGATGGGATGCATTTCAGGGCTGAGTTGAATTTGCCGATTGAAAAATGAGGTTGCCTGAAAATATCACATCAAAATGCTTACAGGGTTTCTTGTTTGTTTATTTCTTTGTTTTTGTTGTTTTTTTGTTTGTTTTTTTTGAGGAGTGTTGAGATTTTTTTGCTCTGTCAATGGATTCAATAACTGGCTGGTAACGTAAAAGGCATGACAATCTTCATAGGTAAAAATATATACCAAGTTACTCTTGAAACAGTACAAACATAGGGAAAGAACCAGCTCAAAAATCACCTCATGTGTGATAGTGCATAGTACTCACAATAATTTTGCTTGCTTCTAAATTTAGTGCTTTATTTGTGTGTCACATTTTTAAAATCTTAACATTCAAAAACTTGAACAACATGTATTTCTCTACACTGAGATGAATAGGAAGAATGAGGCAGCGAGGAATTCAAGGTTAAGAATCAGCACCTTATTCACAGTATATTGTACATTGGCTCATAAGACAATTGGGGTTTGACTGAAGAAAAAAAAACAACATGATATGGCAGGGAAAATCTAAAGGCCTGTAAGAAAAAAGTAATTATTATTTCATGGAATTATTCAAATATTTTTGTCTCTAATAAATCAGAGGTGCAAGATAGGGTGTTTTGAGAAGTCAAACTAGAGGTCAAAGATTGAATCTGCCTTCATAAACCTTTTGAGAGACTTGAAAACTTGAAAGATCTTGCAGGGAAACTTTTCAGCAAGTGCAAGAAGAAAGCTAAGATGTACACAACTGATAATAACAAAAAGTGAATCAGGGCCCTATCTCAATTTAGGGAGGAATCTAAGTAGTCCAAAAATTAGCAGGTTATAGTCTGAGAGGTCTCAGTTATGGAGAAAAAAATAAGGAAGGAGCAACTCTTGCAGAAAATACAGTGTTTCTGTTGATGGTGGAGCCAACTTGGGCTCAGAATTTAAAGACAGTGCAATTGTCTTTCCCTTGTGCACTCCAGTGATTCTGTAGCAATAAGAAAACAGTCATATAGTACATAGATTTGTAAATCCCAACCCAACACAAAAATGACAACCAAACCCATGATGTTTTCAGTCTGGCATAAATTGCCTGTTTTTATAGACCGGTTTTGGATTCTGCATGCTGTTCTTATATTTCAGTTCTGTGGTGTTTGAATGACAGAGTTACAGAAAATGAAGATTAAAAAGCATGACCTGATTTATTTCAACATCTTTCTCAAAGTAAAAATATATTCCAAGTTAGATCAAGGTACCAGTGAACTTTTCCAAATACACTTTTTAAATTCCAAGAATGATCAACATATCTGAATTCCTCTCACTGTGATTTTTCCCCCAGTGTTCAAAAAGAATTTCTTTGTTGCAACCTGTTGCCTCCACTATGAAAACCTGAATTAAGTCAGCTTCTGTTCTCTCTGTAATCACTTTGTTAGGTAGGGGAAGGCTGCAATAATAATTTTTCTGAGCTTCCCTTCTCAAAGTTCAACAAACCAAATTTCTTCAGCCTTTCCTTGTACATAATTTGGTCTGGAGCCCTCACTGCATTAATAATTTACTTTTAGGCTCTCTCTACATAGCATTGGAAGCTAAAACCTGGAGGCAGCATTACAATTGCAATTTCTTCAGGGCTGAGGAGAGGTGACACACCAGTTCTTTCAACCTCTTTGCACTAAATTTTAAATTGTCATTCACTGGACCCCCAGTTCTGTTCTTCAAATGTCTGTTACCAACTTGCACAGATGGCAGGGGATGCTCTGTCTGAGCAACAAGATCTCACATTTGTCTTTGCTGAAATTCCTGATGTTTCTGTTATCCCAATCCTCCATCTTTCTGAGGTACCTATGACTGGCAGCCCCAATATCCAGCCCACTTGCCATTCCCCCTCCTTTAGCTTTGTTCACAGATATAATGATGATGTATTTTGTCCCATATTCCAAATTGCTGATGAAGAGATTAAACAGTGTTAGTGCCAGTACTTACCCAAGCATGACATTCATGGCTCACTGCCACTTAAGACTTCAAAACCATGATCTCTTCCATTTGAATGCAGAGTCAAAGAGCAATCAAAAGCAATGAGTTTTTCATTCACCTTGTCTATCCATCCAATCCATACTTCTCCAGTTTTACTGGGTTACTGTGTCAAAACCTTACTAAAGTCAATGTAAATAATATACACTTCTCCCTTTAGGTAGTCATTTTATCACAGAAAGAAAGAAGGTTTATCTAGCAGGATCTATCATCCCTCACTAGCCTTCACTTTTCCTTTGTATCTTCTCTAAGAATTTACCTCATAATTTTCCCAATGACTGGCATAAATCTGAATTGTCTATTAGATCAGATGGTTTAAAATGTGTAAAGAAATTTCTTATTAGACCAATTTGCAGTCTGAACTCCTGACACAGGTGGAATTATCAAGCTGTACAAGATGGACATCACAGAAAACCAGGAAATTTAGTGCAATAATTTTATACTGGCATAAATTGTGACACAATGTTAACATTCTCTTAGCATGAGAGAAAATGTCAGTCTTCATAACCAGCTGCCTCAAGTAGCCCTCCTCAGAACAACCTTGAGAACACTTTTGACACTACCATTCGGGTAGTAACAGAATCATAAGTCAAGAAATAGCTAGCAGTCCATCTGAAGAATTTCATATTGCATTTGACTTCTGCACAGGCCTTAACATTGACATCAAGAGGAGCACTGGCAGCATATACTCTGGTTGCACAACAGATATGCAGGTACAATTCCACTTTTTCTTTACTGTTTTCTTTTTTTTTTTAGCATCCTACTCCTCTCTCTCCGCTCCTCTCCTCTCACAGGAACCTGACCTGTCCTTCTTTTAAGACAAGAACAACAGGGATCAGTTCATAAAAGTGTGCCTGAATAGCTGCAGAACAGAAAAGAACATCTTCTTTGCTTCTTTAACTGTGATAATCTCCCAAAAGGGCTGGAAACTGTGTTTCAGAAGCTTACTATTAATAGATGCCAGCTGGTATTACGGTCTTTGTTCTGTTTGAAGAGTGTGTCTTTATGTTTTTTGGGAAGGTGTTGTAGATTTTAACTGTAGACTTTGACAATAACAGCCAGCAAAACAATTTTTTAGAGTCTATTGGCAAAAAAAGCACTGACACTCAATTTACCTGCATGCCTCAGAAAGCAAACAGTTGCATGGCTTGATGTAGTTCATATCTTTTCAGGTTGCCCATTCTTTAAGAAGCTCTCTCAACATGCCATGCATTTAAAGATCCCTATTCATGCAGTACTTTGTATTTCGGAAGCAATCATAATGGTGGGTGGCAATACAGTTCTAAAAGATGCAGAATGCAACCTGCTTGTGAAAAAGATAGATATGTAGGTCAGGACATTTCTTACAATTCAGCTTTTTTTTTGTACAACTATTAAAAACATTAAAAATAATTATGACAATTACATATGACTCTTTCTCTCTTGCTGCTTTGCTAATACTTCTTTGACATATCTCATTTTCAAATGTCAGTGACCCTTCCTACAACATTAATAGTTTGGACTCCATACTTAGGACAATCTACATTGCGAAGAAGAGTACTAACCTTTTCATTCCAACATAGTTGTTGGCTCCCTTTGTGTCCCATTGTAAATTCTTCAGGCAAAAATCCATTACTTCAGCTGTAGTGTTAAATATTAACTGGTTGTCTGGTTAAAGACAAAACGCTTGCACCTAATTTTCATTATTACTAGAATAGCCAAAAATGAAAGAGGTAAATATTTGACAGTTTTTTTCTTTTTCTTTTTCTTTCTTTCTTTCTTTCTTTCTTTCTTTCTTTCTTTCTTTCTTT
>JAHLSL010000023.1:2161132-2182443 GCA_025920805.1 Petroica traversi
TTTCTTTCTTTCTTTCTTTCTTTCTTTCTTTCTTTCTTTCTTTCTTTCTTTCTTTCTTTCTTTCTTTCTTTCTTTCTTTTCCTGACAAAGGAAAGATTTTATAAAAGGAATAATACAGTCCTTGTTAGAAGAAATATGTAAAAATATTTTGAGCTAAAGGCATATTTGAGCCACAAACAAAACAATATTTAATCCAAACATTCACTTTTAAACCAAGTGGTATAGAAAAAGTGAGCAATTTTTTGAAAGATACACTTAATACTGCTCTCTGATTGCAAGAAGGTTTTGTATCAGGAGACAACTTCTTGCTAACCCATTGAAAATCTGCTTAAGCACATCCTATCAGAAATAATCCAAAAACCTAACTTATGTGTGGACAAAGTCAACAGAAATGCCTGGGAAACTCTCCAAAATTTTGTCCCATTTAGCATTCTTAAAACTACAGCAGAAGATAGAAATTCTGTTTACTACTCTAGAAACTGATCGGATTTAACTGATAATGTAGGAGGCTCACTGAGAAAAATGTAGCTTTGCATAAAAGATCCTGGTATCCTGGTGGACAGCGTTTTGAACATATATCAGTACTGAACCAGTAGAGTAGCCTTGCATCAAAGAATGATGATGACATATTGGACTGTATTACCAAGAATGCAGCCATCAGGTTGAAGGTAATGATTCTTCAACTCTAATTGGCAGTTGTGAGGTCACATATGGAATTCTGTGTCCCATTTTGGGATCTCCATGGAACAAAGACTTTGGAAAAGGGATGCAGGTGTGAGGAGAGGGTGAGAAAATTTGGTTTGATTATCTTTGAAATAATAAGGTTATATTTTATTAGAGGATACAAAGATGGATCCAGATTCCCTAGATATGCACAATGAAGGTGATGGGAGCAAGCTGGAAGGTGGGAAGATCTGATGCACTATAAGGATGAAATACAAGGTGGTTGAACACTGGGAAAAGTTACCCAAAGAGGTTGTGGAGTGTCCATTCTTGGAGACATTCAATAGTTGATTGAAAGAGCTCTTGAGCTATTTAATATAATCAGACCACAGACCTTTATTTCAGAAGAAGGGATGACTATGTGTCTCCTGGTAATTTCTTTCAACATGTATATTTCTGTGATTTGGTTATTAACTTGATGGGGGAGGATCGCAGCCACTTTTCATAGAATAGTAGAGTAGCCAAGTTGGAAGGGACCTCGAGAGATCATCTGGTTCAATGTTTTGAGTGAAATGGAGTCTAGATGAGATTACCTAGCCCCCTGTGCAACTGCACGCTGAAACTCTCCAGCAATGAGAATGCTACAATGGCCCTGGGAAGGTGACTCCGGTGATTGATTGTTCTCACTGTAAAAAATTCCTTTCTTATATCAAAATGAAGTCTCTCCTAGTGCAACTTGTAGCTGTTGTCCTTTGTCTTCACTGCATGGCTTCTTATGAAGAGAGAGAACAATCTTTGTCTTTGTAGCTGTCGCTAAGTACTTTGTTTAAGTCCTCTCCTGAGCCTTTGCTCCTCCAGGGAGAAGAGGCTCAACTCTTTCAGGTTTTTCTCACAGGGCAGGCTCTCCAGACCTCTAATCAGTAATATGGTCCCATTTTCAAACATCATAGAAGTAATTTCAAACACCACATCAAAGATGACATGGCATTTGCACTCTATATTGGAAAAACATTCAGTCTTGAGAAGGTCTGAAGTATATTGCTGCTCTTAGCTTCTAAGCACCTGCTTGATCCACTGAAGTCCTTAACCTCCCAAAAGAGATGCCTATTCTGATATAATCAGAGAAAAAGTTATTTATCTTCTTTTCCCCTATGAGTACGCATACTTTAATGAACTGAGTGGTGTTTAATGAACTGAGTAGTTGTTTTTCAGTAAAGGCAGTGTCTAAACCATGTTACCAAAGGAGAGAGTCTGAATATACTTTTTTTTTCCTATGTCTATGAGAATAAAATATCCTTTAGTGCCAGTAAATGACCTCTGATGACAGTGGTTCATTTTGGTACATGGTATCCATATAGCTTATCCTTGTTTTGTTATGCTAGGATTTTAACATATCTTGTCTTGTACAATTCATGAGAGAATATCCAGAATGTTTTCCTCTTCCAATACACACTGAAATCAGTTTAAACCTTTATTGTCTCTGGTAGGCCCTAGAGACAGCCCTGGGAAACTATGCTTAGGAAAAGTCCCATTGACAATTTGGGCTACTGTATGCAATTGGGTTTCTTTGTCTTACTGTGACAATGAAGGAAATTAATTTTTCAAAGGTATTTGTGCAGTAATAATACAAGTATTGACAATTTAAGCACAAAATAGTATTGGGTCATTATCAGTGACAGGGACAAGACAGAAAGCTTTTGCATAGCATTAATTTTTAAAGAAAATTATACCAGTATAGAGGGGAAATGAGAAAACATAATTTTCCCAACTGCCTGAAAGAATATTTATGAACATCTAGAGGGATGAGAAGTCTAGCTCAACATCCAGAGGGAGGAGAAGTCTACTAAGTTACCAATATTCAAATTATATTTATTACTGGAAATAAATAATTTGTTTTAATTTTGCATAAGAAAAACCCCACAAGGATCAAAATTACACCATGTAAAATAAAAATTTATTTGCTCTGCAGTTTCACCAAATTTAATGCGACTATACAAATTAGCCTGTTTTGTTACAACATTCATGAAGCATGGAAGTCAGTATTTTCTTCTACATGTTTTTATTACAATGAGATTTTCAAAAATGACTGGTAGTTATACACCTGTAAAATGAAACATCTCAAAAAAGATTAATTCATTCTTAGTAGACATTGCACTTGCTAGATTTTAGCTCATGTAAAAATGTTGTAGCCTGGTTGCCAGATACAAACTCAACATCATTAGTGAATCCTGAAGTTCTGTTTTTCTTTGATTTGTACAGATTTCAAAATATTAATTCACTGAACAGAAGATGAAGCTATTTTAATTGTGCTTACCTAATATAAAGCCCAATACCCCATTGACTTGCTTCTGGTCTGAAATATAATATTCTTTTACATCAGGACTTTTTGTTATCTATTATATGGGTTTATTTTGTTGGCTATTAGATAGGTTTATTCTATCTGCCACAAAAGTTTTTAATTTTTCTGGTGAATAAATATCTCCATTCTTAAAAATAAAGGCTTTATGTTTATATTATTAATCTTCATCTTCCAGAACTTGGACTGCATCAAATTTTCATCTGTTATGCAGATCAACTCACAGTCCATCACTGCTTCTGACTGTGATTTAAACATTGCAGTCACCTTACTTGAAACTTCTTTCTCCGTATTTGCAGTTCTCTTCAAATCTCTTATCTTGAATGGTGGACACCAACTTTGTTGACGTAAATTCAGAATCTAAGGATGTTGGATATCAAGGTTTATGTTCATTCTATCAGCCATTGCAATACAGAAAAAGTTCGTCTTTCAATCGTCATCACTGTGATCAGCCTGGGCTTTCTAGAATCTCTAATTCTACATAGACAGAGATCTCATACTAAAAGTATATCTTAATTCTTTGTCAGTTATATTTCATTACTGTAAAATGTTACTGTTATATCTTCCCAGTCTTCTATACAATCCATGTATTTCCTTACAAGTGACGTTTTACTTACTGTTGACTTTATCATTATGATTTGTTATTTTCTTACAAATAACCAATGACACAGACTTAAGCAAGAGTCGATTATGACATGACACCAATATATGTTTAAATATTTTAATAATGATAGCCTATTTGGAGTGAACTTCTGAGATGCCTGCTCTTTAATCAATTTAATTTATATTACATGAACTTTTATCAGTCAAATTTATTCATTAAATTCATACCTTTTATCAAGTTAAATACTTGCAAAAAAAACCCCAAGAAACAAAAAAAATCCCAGGCATACTACATGGGTGATATTATCTAAATTAACTTTAAATATCAAATCAAACAGAAGATTTTTGATTAACTCAGATTGATTTGGTGACGTTTACCTCACTTAATTCTTTACTTATCCAATTTCAGTTATTCTATTATTTAATATCAAAAATTTATAGGCAGCACCTTTCAACTCAGCATCTCACCTATTACTTATATATGAATTTTAATGGTGAAGCAAAAGAACAAAAAAGAGGAAACTTGGAGTACAACAATGGGAGCTAGGCATCCCAAGTGTTAGTCTTTCTATGGCTGATTCTGTGACTGAGAGGTTATTCAAACAGCCTTTCTTCCTTATAAATAACACTTAATACATACTGAAAAAAGTAGGTCTTTTGAGCTTGAAAATTTAATTTTCTTCAATGATGTTTTTATTTAACATGCAAGCAATTTGTCTGTAATCAAACAATATTCACATTGTAACTTGCAGCTGTTATGGTATTCATACCTACAATGAATAAGCTATTAGTGTTCAACAGGTATTCTCAGAAGGACTGGTGTTCACTGTTAATTAGTTGTATATCATGCCAAATGGACAATAAACCAACCCAAGAGTATATGAAAATAAAAAAAAAATACTCTCTGTGAAAAATGGACTATCATAGGAATGGGGAAGGAAGCAAGAACAGTGAATAAAGACATTTTTGCCCATGAACAGTATTCATTAGAAGTCGACTTCTTTTGTGAAGAAAGCCTATCAGCTTTCACAAAGTTTGATAAGGAATCAAAAGCTGTCATAAACTTGACTAAACAAGGTGCTCTTAAAATTAAAACATTTTATAGTTAAATGAATGTGTTTTTCCTTATTTTGAACACTTACGTTTTTTATTAAATATGAAAAAATATTCAACGAAATTATTCATGAGTAAATAATTTCTAAGAGAAAAAATTTAATAGGTGGGATTAGGAAGAAAAATAAGATGAGTTTTTCCAAGTTAAAAACATTACAGCATTTTATGAAACAATAAAAAACTTCTCCAAAGTAGATAAATAAAGTATATTTGTGTGTGTTTCTTATGAGAAAAGTGTCTTGACACTCTAATAAAGAAAATGCATCTTAGAAAATCTTTGATAGACCACCAATTATTTCAAAGTAAATTTTCATGATGTTGGTAAGGATTTTTAATGAAGTGGAAATAAAACAAACACACTGCTTCAAATGGTTAGTAAAAAAAAATAAAAGTTACTTGATGCATGGAAAACTACATGATTGGTATTATCAACAGAACTTGAAAAACAGCTCTGAAACAGGGGAAAAGGTAATGAGTATCAAGGATACGATAACCATTGTTCTGAGACACATGGAGAGAAAAACAAAAACAGATTCAATATATATTGTTTTTACAACTATATGCCTTAGCAATAGATTTAAATGATGGCATCATAATAGTGTAAGTCTCTGAAATATCCTCCAAAAAGCCTTAGGCTTTTCAAAGAA
Organism: Petroica traversi; assembly: GCA_025920805.1. Taxonomy (NCBI): domain Eukaryota; kingdom Metazoa; phylum Chordata; class Aves; order Passeriformes; family Petroicidae; genus Petroica; species Petroica traversi. Next base: position 2,166,515 of record JAHLSL010000023.1, read on the forward strand.
ATTTGGGAAAACAGTTTAAAAAAAGGAAATGTGATTACTTCTAAATATTAAAATCTGTCATGGTGACCCAGATGCACTAATACTGCCTAAAATTATTTGAATGGAGATGATCAGGAATAAATTTGATCAATCTTCAGTAAAATTCACTTAGACCTGTTAGTGAATGTCACTTAGTGTTAGACGGTATGTGTGAATAACAGGCACTACATGAAAAAATATTTTTTAGGGTTTCAACGGCCCAAATGTTATTTCCCTTCTACCTGCAACAACTCTGCAGTCAAATGTTAGAATTTCCTTTTCTCTGTGTTGTGCTCTTTGCTGAGTGGGAACTGTGAGTTCTCCTTGGACTCTTCTATAATGTTTTAACCACAACATGTGTTAAACTCTGAGATTTTGCATTCATGCCAAGCATGCCCACACTCCTTCAAGCCTGCAGACTTACAGGTTTGGGTCTGCTATGAGGACTCTAGTTGAGGACTCCAAAGGAAGAGTTTGGGAAAGGAAAGGAACAATAATGTGTTGAAGTTCTTTTGCAGCTCTGATGGTCTTATTTTATTAAAGAGATACTATTAGGGTGAAAAAGAACACTAAAATAAAGACCCTTGTCCCTATTAGGTTTTAATCCAAAGTAATGTTGAGATTTGTTGTGGGGTTTTGGTTTTCTCACTTTGTTAAGGAATATTAGCACAGATTTTTGAACGATATAGAAATTTGGGAAGAGGTTAATATTTGTCTAGAGAACCATTTCCTTGATTAAAAAAAAAAAAAAGCCACATACCCTTTTGAGAATATGGACTATGTGAATACCTTACTCATGTAGCCCCTAGTAAAAGTTACTGGGAAATTCTCTCCTATGATATATTGAAATACCTAATAATAATTTCTGTTGAAGACCCACTTCTAATGCAATCATTGTAGATTTCTTAAAAAAAAAAACTCCTGTACTGTAAGAGACACTGAAGCATCATGCCACAAGGATCCAGCCAAATTCTGTTGTCTTTAAATTCTTCATAGGGAAAAACTTATTGTGTGCCATTTCTTTTCTGAAAATAAGCTCTGAGATCAAAATATCAAAGTTTAAATCAACCTCAGTTTGACTGAGGTTTTCTTTCTCTTTGCTTCCATTTTGCTGCCATTCCCAAAACACAGAAGTTTGGAACTTTCTTTGACCTGAATATAAATAACAAAGATCACTGACCTGTAGTCTGCTCCTCTCCCATTATCAACATTAAAGGAAAGCGGGGGAGGGAAAGGGAAAATGCATGCTGTTAGCTATTATCTTTACAAATGACTTGCTAGCCTTTTATTTGTCTTCCTATGCTTCAAACACTCAAAGGATATTTTCAGAATTTCACTAGATGGAGGTTCAATCCTGAGATGACTTGACAAGCTGCATCTTCCTTAAGAGATTTTGACATGATATTAAGCCATAGTTACAAGCCAATACTGGAATGTGGAGCCCTGGGGAAATCTTTCCAAAGTGGAACACAACATTTACAGCAGGAGGCAGGTGTCTGCACCACTGAAGCAAGCAACAATATGATATATTTAGTATCGAAAATGGAAGCAAAACTACTGTCTCTTTACCACTGGGGACAATGGAAGAGGTTGAATGAGAAAAAAAGCATCCTTTTCAGCTCTGGAGAATTTTAATTTACTGACAGAATGAAATATAGCCTCATCACGGCAGGTGCAGCAAGTGCCAGGTGCTGTTCACAATATTGTCTTTGAATTTATGTGTTTTCGAAACATTGAGAGGATGTGAAGCAGCTGCAATGGCCATGTGGAGAGAAAGCAAAGAGCTTTTAATTAGCAATAAGAGGGCTGTTAATTTCTTTTAGGAGCCGACTTTGCTTTGCACTCATATCAGAACCTCAGCAGGAACTCTGTGCAGCTCCAAACACACAAAGAAAATCAAGTAAGCCATGTGCTACAGCAGATTTAAAGCAGAAGTGAAATAAGGCTCTGTCTGTCAGCTAAGGAAATTCTTGCCAATTTTGATTTTTAAATTGAGAAATTAGATTCACAGATGAGGGACTGCACAAAGATTTTAAAATTTCAGTGCAATTGCTAACCTAAGTGGTGCGTAATGAAACACTCAGAGATGTAAAAAAATGTATCAGTTCTGCAACGGGATTTCTGCTCAAACAGGAGTTGTTTGAACTGAAGTAAGTGCTGGAAACCAAATTCTGAGATGAATCAGAATCTGTGAAATGCTACGTGAGACTACATCTGCGATGCCAAACCACTGGCGCAAATAGCAACTTTGATTTGGATGAAGAATTTAAGGTTTTTGAAGTCTGACACCCAGTACTGCCAAGGTCCAGTCTCTCTGGAAAACATTCAGATGACTTGCCATTAGAGAAAACCAGAACTTGCATTGGTTTCAATTCTGTCAACCTCAAAAAGACAATGAATATTCTTTTTTTACAATGTATAGTTTATTTTTATGTAAGAGTGCTAGAGTGTGTCAATCATAGCTTTTCATCATTTAAGAGACATCAGTGATCTATTCATCCTTAATTTAGGGATTTTCTCAAATGAGTTAGAAAGATTTGAAATCTGGAGAGATATTTGTCCTCTTACTGAGATAAATGTTAAAATTGTGCAATGTGTTATGGAATGACTGGGAAAATGAGTTATCAATGTCTAAACAGTCTAAACTCATTGAGGTAGGTTGAGACTTTACCAGTAAGTTTAGCAAGTTTGCTGGTTTGTAAATCCCATTATGCTTAATAGTTTCTATTTCATATCGAAGGAAATACAGAACCACTTACTGTATACAGGAAACGTCTCTTTACTATTTTCTTAGGATACTATTCTTAAATGAGATTTATGTTATTACTGAGGTGAAGAAAGTTAAACATGCTCAAGAGTCTTTACAGAGCAGGGAATTATATATTAAATTAATGCAAATAAGAAGGGTATAATAGGTCAGGACTACAGTTTTAAATTTAATCTTTCATTGAGCAGCATAAATTAGCATGCTTAATTTATGGGGACACAAAAAAAATAAATAGAGGACAACTGATAATGTACCATATCCCCAAAGACAGCCTTTCAAGATAAAACATGACTTATAAATTACTTTGTCAAGTCAAATGTCCATCTGTCTTTACATTATTATCTAGTATATAGTAGTAATGTGCTATTTAGATTCAGTTTCTCTTTGTAGTATCAGAAAAAAATAAGCAGTTTCATTTATTGATTTTCAACTGTATCAAATGTGTATAAGGACAAATGAATTAGGGTTAATTAGATGGCTTCCTGATGTAATGTAATAAATGTGGAGTTTTTCATTAGTGAAATTGAACAGAGGGATACATAATTAACTGATAAGTATGTTTGTGCTGTTATGACATGGTGTACAAAATATTATATATTTATAAACAGAACAAATGAATTAGAGATTAAACACTGTCTGAGTGGGAAAACCCAATTTATTATGCTTACTGTTGTCAAGCCTCTTCTTGTTTTGAGAAGTAGAGTTCCTGTGTAGAGATAACACATTCTTACAGCCATGCTTGAGCCTCTCTGACCACTAGGATGAGCTGCGCCATCAGAGCCTCTGTGTCCCCATGTGTCTCTGCTGCCCAGCATGGTCAGTGAGGTAATGAAATAAATCTGTTCTTTCCATTTTCTTTGGTTTGGTGGTTGCCTTTTGTTACCTGTACGTGTCGATTCACACTCAAATGTATCACAGTATGGGTAAGACTTGAGAATACGCAACATACCATTTCCTACTTTTTAAATTTTACCAGTATTTGAGCTAAGGTATGCATGAAATTTTAGGGCTTATTTTTACAAAAATCAGTGTGTTCTATATTTATATTCTTGTCTATTTCTGTGGTTTGTTCCCCCCCAAAATGGCTGAGAACAATCCAGTCATTTATTTATATCCAAATTCATACAGATATGGAAATTTATGCTAAGTGCTTGTGATTATGTACTTGTTTAGAAATCAGAGAAATAACATTCTCAGTGGCAACACACTGATTCAAAACTTATTTTCAATGTTACAGACCAATCAGTTCTACTGTTGTCTCATTTCTCCATGTTAAAATCCCCCTTTGACTTGATTTCTTAAGGCTGATCTTGCAAAATGGATCACTGCCACAGTTTAACATCTGTTCATGTTTTCAACATGTGGTCGCATGATTATGATTCATCTTTTAATAACTGGTGTCTGTTATGAGGAAATCACAGTATGACCAGTGAAGGAAGTCACATCTTTACTTCATTAGGTGAAACACCTTCAGTATGAAAGTATAGGCAAACAGTTTTGGTAGGAATAGGAAGTTTGGTAACTAAACATTTTCATGTCCCTCATCTCTCAGTACATCACTTCCTGTCCAATTTATATTTGACAAAACTGCTTATGACATAGCATCTCAGAACATAATCTGATCACCTCTACTCTCATACACTGATATAAGTGATAAAAGAAAAACTCTATCACTTTACTCTTTTTTTTTTCATATTTCTTGCTCTTCTTTGTGTCACAAGAACTTGTGTTTACCAGAACCTATGAAACAGGACCAAAGTGAGTTCCTTCAACAGTTGTCAGTGTCTTTAGGCTCTTCTCAGAAGGTGGAGACTGCCAAGATGAACATCTTCAACTATATGAAAAGTTCATTTCTAAGCATTCAGCTCATTATTGTACTCATTAATTAGGAGAAATCCTTAGTTATGGAGCATGGGGAGTTATTCAATCAAGGCAGGTCTATCATTAACTTATAATTTTGTATTTGGTTCATGGATTGTTTATTTTTTAACCCAGAAACAATTTACATGACCCTGTGACCCTCTTTGCATTCATTCACTGATAGCCAGGCAAGTGCAGCAGCCCAGGTCTCCATGCTGTGTTACTCAGGCTGCCTGCAAAAGAGCACTTGTGTTCACCAACTGACTGCTGCAGTTCTGTTTATTCTGCTCCAGAAATGCGAGATGAGTTCAGTCACCCCAGGCTCCATTTAATCAATAGAAGGATGGCCAAGGGAGGTGGTGCAAGTATGTGGCAATTACTGCTTCTGCATCACAGATATGTGGTCACCCACTGATTTAATGGCAATTGTACATAAATGTAATGCAGTAGCTTGTCCTAGTGAAGAGGCTGCATAAATATTAATGTGATTTCTAAGCCATAACCCATATACATTTTTTAAAATTAAATGTATGTACTCTGTGTGTGCTGATGTTGACATACATTTATTAAACGGTTAGCTGTTGAAATTCTATTGTATTTCTCTGTGGCTCAGTTAATTTCAGACATTTCAGCTCAAGCTGCAGTAATCTAAGACAGAGGTGAAATTCAGGCCACAGAATTCTTAGTAAATGGTAAAACATCATGTAATGTTCACTTTGCAATTAGCACATCTTTCTTTGAGCTGGAAGAAGTAAGCTGGCCATGACTCTGTGGACAGGAATCACTGACCTATTTAATAGTGTGAGATGAACTGGAACCACTTGTTGTTCTTATTTTGTTTTTTAACTGTGCTCTCTGGGATTTATGCCTATAGAACCATGCACTTTTCTTTAATTCAGTGGTCTGGCAGCTTCACGTGATGATTTGTGTTTAAGCTACATCTTGACAGAATTAAAGATTTCCATGAAGGCTGAAAAAGGAAAATAAGAAATTAATTCCTCCAGGCTATGTGGGAACTGTGCTGTTCTTTCTTTTCTTTCTTTGCTTATCATAGCGTCAGAATGTCTTTTTGTGTGAGCCTGTAAGCATTATTTTTAACCTAGATCCTAATAAGATATATGAATTACTTAGAAGTAAATTCTCATTTTATGAAGAAAAGTAAAGAAAATCTGTAACCTACTGTGGCAGGAGCAATAGTTTATGGTTTTGGGAATAATACTGCTAATCATTTGTGCTGAAGCATGCAAAAATTAGTAAAAACCTTAGATATACATGTAGAATGGCTAAAGATTTAAGGACCTGGACAAAAGTGAAAAAAAGGATTTTTAATGCTACTATGTATATAACTCTCCTTCTGTCTTCCTTGATTTTCCTTTTCACATGGCTTCCTTGGAGTTTTTCCTATCCCCAAAGACAAGCCTCTAGTCTGAGAAATGTAGAAGGATCACCAAGGGATGTCTGTGCAGTATTTCTGATTGCTACAAAAATATGACAAAACCACCAAAGACTTTGATAAGCTTTCCTCAAAGCACAATCCTGTAAGAGATCAACCCTTTAATTCCCTTGCCTTTATCCTGGTCTTTTAATTCCTTAATTAATTTGATAGAGAGATGGATGGATGGACGGATGGATAGATACTGTCCTAAATCAAACATGTCTCAAAATTAGGTATTATTTCTCAATCCAGCTTTCCAGCTTTCCAAAGAGAAGCTTTTTTACAGCTGCAGAGTAGACCACTGAAGTCATTGGGTATTACCTCAGTTTGTAGCCAACAAGAGATTGGATGTTTTAGACTTAAGATTTTTTCAAGCAACATCCTCAGTTTCTAGAAGTTATCTAGGTACTAAATGTTTGCTAAATGAAATAATCTATTCCAATATTGCTCTGATTTGAAAAGTTATCTTGTGAACCATAAAATACTTATGTATCTAATCTCTTCCTCCTTGTGAAAACTAAAACTCCATGCTGTATAAGAAGGATGTCTCTCCATCAGTGTTGTCTCATGAAAAATTGAATTCTAAGTCTGTAAAGGAGTAAATTAAAGGTGTTCATCAATATTTGTTAGCATGGAAGGCCTACTGATCAATTAAGGATTCAGTACCCTTAATTCAGGAACTTTCATAAACTATTAATTTAGCCAACTGCTGTAAATCATTTGAGCTACAGAAACTCATTACACAAGAAATAGACTCAATCTCAGTGGTAAATGTCTAACCTGACACTTGTACATGTGGGTATCAATTTTGTAGCTTTCTTGGAAACATTCTCAGATGGTATTTAGCTCCAGATTAGCTCACCTGGATGTACACATATGTAGATAAATTCAGGTCAACACACTCAAGGAAAAATTCAGTTTACCCTGAAGTCTCAGTTCAGGTCAGGCAGTGGTATAGCTCAGGTCAGCTGCTTGAACAGCTGACAGATAGACAGACAGACAGACAGACAGTTTGAACCTTTTGGGTTGACCAGTGCTGCTCTCATCAGCCAAATCAAAAGGACACATGTTTTCTCTCTTACTTTTATCATACCTCTAAGTCTTATTCTTGAATTTAGAACTCCATAAGATGTCATAAATGATACTTGATACCTAAGTTTTAGCAAATTAGTTTAAATGCTTTGTGAATTATCAGTTGAATCACTGCTCATACTACTTTGACTGCACTGTTTAGAAATCATCAGATTTTACCTTACAGAAGGTAAGACTTAAATAGGAATATTTACACCTAAATGCCTCATTAGGTTTCTGGAGGTTAGATCAAAAAAATGTCTAAAATAGATGGTATCACCTAAAATTAGATATCCAAATTTTAACTTTTTCAGGCTCAAACTGAAATTGAAGTCTCATGAGTGGCAAAACCAATATGGATATCTTTAATAGGTTGCTTTAGATTTGTCTTCTCTGAAATAAGAAAGGGTCAGGATGAAATTAGAATTAAGATTAAACAGCTTCTACGAAGCTGAAAAAATGCTATTCTCTTAAGTTTGGAGATTCAATTATTAGTTTCTCCTCTAATTAATAAAGACTTTCTGGTGTCTATTATTTGTATGATACCATTTTAAAGTTAATTATTTTCTCTGGAAAACACTTCAAATTCTGCAATGTCTTGATCTTCATTGTATGCAACAGAGAATTTTTTTTTTGGAAGTTCAGAGCCAAAAGTGAGTTTAAAGTAGCAGGTGTAGAAAGCTAGAAGTAGGCAGTTCTCCAGCAGCAATATGTACAATAATTATTCAAATTGCCCAAAGATATTTTGTTAGTGTAATCTGTTTATATATTCCCTCTTTTTAATATTTACACTGATAAGAGCTTCAGAGAAGTGTATAATTATTCTCCATGGAAATAATCAAGATAATTAATATACTTACGTGAAAACATGCAAAAATGCATTGAAAAATGCTTCACTAATGTTTCTATCATGATTTTTCATATCAATAATGCATAACAGGCCTGGTTCTGCCTTTTTTGAAATCTATGGGAATTTTACCATTAAATTTAATAGAAAGAACGTCAAGTCCAATATGAATATTTGAGTACTATGCTGAAAGTTTAACTCTAAGTATTCTTTAAAACTAAGATAATACTCTATGGTATTTATAAAGGGGAAAAAGGAAGAAAAAAAAGAGACTACTTATTCTTTTTTTCTTAGTCTAATATTCCTTTTTTCGATGTTAGACGTGTTGGCCTTGATTTGCTTTTTACATTAAGCCTTAAAGCTATTTTCAGTTTCTGGAAATTTGAAGGTAAATGAACAACAGATATTTTCTACTGAATTAATATGATGCATTCTTGAAACTAGAGGAAATGTATTTCTGGGCAAAAAAAAGTCTTTTTTTTAGTCATTTTCTGGGCAAAAAAAAAGTCTTAATGACAGGTATCTATCAATTCCCTCTGATTTCTAAACTAACATACAGTATATTACCTTTGAATACTCTATAATGTGGCACCCTGCTAGGCATTCATTTCAATAGATTTTCTCTCTCTGTTTGACTTTTTGCTCCATATTTTCTCTGGGGAGGGAGCACTTATTTTCCAAATTCAAGAACTGGCTTCTATGGCTCTTTCTTCTCATGCTTGTTTCTTGCTAATTTTTAGTACATTTTTCTCACTGCCACGATCTTGTTTCTGGGTTTATCACCTAGTTTTTCACCTATTAAAAACCAAGATTACTCATGTATTTCTAGGATGTCCTAAAGGCTTGACTTATATTTAAAAAGTAACTTTTCTAACATTAGGAAAACTGAATAATGAAGACATTGATGAAGATAACTGTATTTTTATTGAAAGAAAGGAATTATAGTTTGTTTTTCTTTCCAACATTGTATTTTTAAAGGAATGCTCAAACCCTGAACACACCTTTACAGCTCCAAAGACTCTGCTAACATTTGTGTGTATCAACTATGGGAAAGAACTAAACTCAGATCTTTCTTCGAGGTTTGAGGCGGGGTTTGGTTTTTGGGTTTTGAGGTTTATTTGGTTACTTGTTTGGGTTTTTCTTTTGGTTGTTTGTTAGTGGGGTTTTGTTGTTGTTTGGGTTTTTTTGGGTTTTTTGAGTTTTTTTGTTTTGTTTGTTTGTTTTTAATAAGCATACAATTACTGAAGTGTATTACAACTTATGGAGGATATCAAGTAAGACAAGAAAATGTTTACTTCTTAAGCAGTGTAATTATCTAGCAGAAGTCAGTACACTGACTGCTCACATGAATAAATTTTCTCCTTGTATGCTGGAGTGTTGAGAAATGCCAAGAGTAATATCCTCTGTCCCAGAAGAGACACCACTTTAAAAGCTTGTCTGGTCTTCCAGATCTTTTCTGCTCTCAGACTGATATTCATAAATCCATGTATGAGCACACAACTACCAGGCAACCATATATTTTAATTTTTTAAGGTAGTGGGGTTTTTTGCCTTATGAAGCAAATACTTCCTGGTGTTCTGGCATCAAAGAGCATTTGTGGATTCTTTTGCACACAAGCATTAAAAATACTATGATAATCTAGAATTTTTAAAATAATCTAGAAGTATTTTTTAAGAATAAGAAGTATCCTAAGTTATTACAATCAGTGTCTCCATACTCTGCTAGGAAACCAAGTCCACAGTTTTATATCAATGATTAAATTTTACAAAACTTATCAGAAAATTCTTTTTCTTTGTTTACATGGACATGTGCTGTTGAAAATTAAAACTTTAACTTCCTGTATTTGCCAATTTTGAATGTAATTCATAGAATAATCTGCTATAATTTGAGGATGAATTTCATGGGGAAAGCAATGATGAAAATTCTAAAAAAAACCCAGAAAAACCCAGGAGAAGATAACATGGCATCTCTATCTTCCTTTAGATGTTGTTCTGGTCCCAGTCCTTCAAATTAAATGATGCAGTGATTATATATGGTATTGCCGGTGTAAAAAGTCACACCTATTTTCTCTTTATATTAACTAAGTATTTGTGGACAATGACTGTTATTTTGTTATATATTATTGCCGCCTGTTTAAACTAATATAATGTCCTCTATATTTTAAAGAAATACTACAGATTTTCCCCATGCACTCTCTTTCTCTCTCTCTCTCTCTCTCTCTCTCTCTCTCTCTCTCTCTCTCTCTCTCTTTAATTCATGTAATCTGTGCAAGTATTTGACTCTTGAATTTCTAAGCCTCTCAAGGTTTCTTTTATACAAAGTAGCCAGCACACAGATTGAATGCTCACCATTCCTCTTGTGAAATTGTAGTTTTGCTATATATTCTTAGGACATCATAGATAATAAGTGGAAAAAAAATAAATCAATTCCGTATATCTATCTCTAATGTCTTGATTTCATTTTTCTTGGATCGTAATCAGGAAACAGTATTTTGCATCCTCTTTTTGCTTGTCATCTGTAATAGTGCCATAGGTAGAATATTACAATGAAACAAGCAAACGAAAAAGAGAATTGCCATGATTATACTATTCATAAATTCAATACCATCTAAAACTTCATTATATTTGGTGTCTAAACCCATTTCATTATAGTTTGCTTTTTTACTTAAAATTCATTCATTTCTTATTCTTTTTTTTTTTCTTTCTTGGTTTCCTACCTTTTGTTGTTTTTGTTGTTGTTGTTGTTTTTTAATTTACTTTGTCCTTAGCTTTTATTTTTCTGTCTTCTTTTCTTCTATTTTTTTTTTTTGGGGGGGGGAGATATTTTTTTCTATCATCTATTGCCCCTGTGATTGTAACTTTATCTGGAAACATGCCAAAAACAGCAGGAGTTAATCTAATGAGATAGGTGCCAGTTATGAAAAGTTTTTGTGTAAAACTGCACATTGCTCCTAGTTCTGTTGTGCACAAGCTACACCATCTGTTTGAACTAGACAAGGTATTTCTGACAAAGTCTGTGTTTGAATGGCTTCCTTGATTTAACTGTGCAGCAGTAGTTTGGATCAGGTGTGTGCCATCTTTCCATCCATTTGAGCCATCTTTGTCTGTGATCTTCTAAGTTGACTTAATCTGTTTCAGTGTTTTCTCTACTTCTTGAGAAATACTTACAGCAATTTACACACAATTAATTTACTTTTGTATGAGTGTGGTGTGTATGATGTATTCATGTGGGTGCTCTGTGACATTTTTCTGCCTTTGAAGTGGTTATGAAGTGAATGATACAAAGAAGTTATTTTTATTTTAAAAGTCATGATGTTTATATTTCCCCTTTACATATCTTGTTGGTTTTAAATACTCCAGTTCCAGTTTCTCAATGAAAAAATCCACTTGAAACTGCTTTCCAATACAATTAGGGACATTGTCTAGTTTTGAGAGGATGCAGCCAGGAATCTTTGAACCATTCTTCAACCTTCAAGTTAGTATCAAATTTTAAGAAAAATTTAACCATTGGCTGAACTAATCTGTTGTGCAGTTTTGTTCTAAGAAAAGTATTTCAAAATGTGAGGCTTTGCTTTCTAATCTTAGCTGTAGACACTTCACAGTATTTATCAGTGTAGACTGCTTCTTGTTTTCCTCCACAATGTTCCTTAGCAGTATCTGTGATTACTGAGACAACAAAAGAAAGGAGAAAAAAATTAAAATTTCATCCTTCCTCTTTGTTAATTCTGTATGAAAGGATTCTGAGAGAAAATACTGTCAAGATGTGACTTAAACTTCTGACAACAGGACTGATTAAACAGATTTTTGGTGTGTGATTTTTATGATAGGAATTTTTAGTAAATAGTAGATTTTTATACAGTTGATTTTTTAATGACAATGTTTCTGCCTTTTATATTATTTTAATAGATTTTCATATGGGAAAGTCCTTTGGGGAAAAATGATATGAAGAAGAACATATTTGAAATGAACACACATAGTAAATATAATTTATCTTTATAGAGCAATATGGACACTTTCAAGGTTAATTAAAAAAAACAAAACAACAAAACCACAAAAAACAAAAGGACTTTTGTAACATAAAAAAATATATAAAAAGGGGATTTTTATGCAAATAACATGTAAAATAAGTTAAAATTGGCTTATAAAGCCACAAAATTTCCACAGGAAAATACATGGATGCATTTTTATTTTTTACATCCTTAGTGAAGAACCATGCCAGCTTAATAATGCCAAATTTAAGAAGGAATGGATAGACAAGAGATAAAATATAAAAAGCAAGACAACATATCAGGATAGCTGTATTTCAGTGCCTTATTTAAATGGGAAATTGCACTATCTAATAATGCAATAAAGTAATGCAATCATGAATACTAGGAGATTAAATCCTGTCCTGGATTACAATGTCTTGAAGGAGCAAAAAGAAATAAATGAATACCACGTAGACAAGAGCTACATTTCTCATGAGGCAGAGATGCATGTCTCATGATAAAAGATAACATATCACTCAAATATTCCCTAGCAAATCTTGGGTTATTTAAGAAATCTTTGGTATTTGCAACTGAGAATTACTAAACCATAGGGAAAAGAGGGGAAAGTGTGGGAGGGAGCTATGCTCTCATACAGGAGTCTTTTTTAAAGAAGGTGTTTATATCTCTTCAGAGATCTATGTGACACAGAAAATGTGTAGGACATATCTCACCACATTAACATAACAGTAAAAACAGGTGATCTTATCATAGATGCACGGTTCCCATTTCATCCATAGGACGTATTTCTACACCTGATAGAAATGTAAAGATCTGCAGATTCTGTGCAGGCCCAAGGCTCTTATGGAATTGAATCAATAAGTAGCTTTTCAACCAAAAAACATATTTATGGTGAACTTGGCAGAAAGATGTAGCTTACCAGCTAAATTTCTTCCTTAATTTCAAGTGGCCTGATAGCCACTGTCAAATATTCTTCAGTTACTGAATGAATGCAAGGATTTATGTGTGTGTGTGAAAAATTATCCTGCTCGGTGAACTGCTTCATATCAGAGGACAACAGATGTAGTGAGGGATAAATGGTCTTGTCTGATCTTGGTTTAACAAAATCAGGAGGGGAAAATTTGAGGGAGAAGCTACAAAGCCCAAGGGAAGTTATTCTAATATTTTCCTGTGTTGGCAAAAAACAAAAACAAATAAAACAACAAAAAAACAAACTCTCAAACAAAACAAACAAACAAACCACAAAAAACCAAAAACAAACAGAAAAAAAAAACAACCACAAATCAAAATGAATATGAAGAGAAATAGGTCAGAGAAGATAAACTTCTAAGGTAGAAAAGGTAAATTAGGAGTTCCAGACTATTGCTATATCTTAATTTGAATGTTTTCATCATCAAGATCTTTTCTGTAGTTGTAGTTGTTTCATGTCAAAAATAAGGAGGGGAATAGAAAGCTCAATGCATTTTCTTCCACAGATTTGTGAGAGGCTTGGAGGAAAAAATTCTAAATAGAACCAGTTATTACTCAGGCATGATTGAAAAATTTTAAGGGAAATATAACTCACGCACATCAGGGATTTGAATTGACTGGTAAAAATGCTAGGACTGAATATAAGCATTCTTCTCCATCTAGCAGAAACACTTCAGAGACCTGCTTTTCTTTTAGGGGATAACTAAAAGAAAAAGTTCCAGACCACCAATAAAAGATACCAATATGAATACATTTTACCTGTCTTTGGTGAACACATAAAAATAAATTCTAAATTGATATTTTCTTCTTGAGATACTATTCTGAATATAGACAGAAAAAAACTAAATTGTTCTTAAATGAGAAAATAAGGTTTTTTTACTTTGTAAAAATATTTTACATTTTGACATTTCTTGCAAGGGTATGACTGAAAATTGCAGAGTAATATTATATAGATTCAGCATATTGTAATACATTTTGAAGAAGTTTTTCATGTGGATTAAGAGGGTAATTTCAAAAATAATATAACTATGCATGGATATGGTGGCACAGAAATAAGTTTAAAAATAAATAATTTTTTAAAAATAGCCAACAGTCAGTTTTGTTAAGTATTTTTAAATTTTAACAAAGAAATAAAGTTAATAATCTATGTCTAGACTTTTCTGCTGGAGTGAGCCCACATATGCTCAGGCTTTTTGTTAGAATGTTTGTATAGACATTTATTGTTCTGTTAATAACTAAGTACCTGTGGCTGCCTCCGTTAATCTTTATTTACACAAATTTACAACCCTGAACTGGTTGGTTGGAAAATTACTATAATTTACATGGGAAAGAGTAATCTGGTAAGTGATACACCTAGTTGATAGAAGTGAGAAGTATAATCAGATTTCATCACTGGTTGCCATGTTACTGCTGTCTGATCAGGTGTCCTTTCTAGATGAGTTTGGCAAAGAATTGGCTGAATGGAAAGTCAAGTGAGCTGGGAAACTACTAAGAATATTATAACATTTTAATAAGAATGTTAAGTGCTTTCTAAGCCCCAAAAAGGACAAGAATATATGGCCATGTAGATTTTTTTCCCTCCTCGATCCTAATGGATTGATATACAATAGATGGAGTTCTGTGAGAGACATCAATTTTACGGTTTACCTGGTGTTACCCTTTCATAAAGCATTGTCAAAGAGACAATACTTTCTCCATTTCACCTTTTCTGTTCCCAAAGAGATAAATTCTTATATTTTGAGTTTAGCTACTCCCTTTTTTTTTCTTTACACATTGCACTAGTATTTTATTATTTCATAGTATAATTCAATATTTTATAAATTCACAATTATTATTTTACCTTATAGTTTAGTAAACAATCTAAGATTGACAAATACTAATTATAACTAAACTTTAACTCCCAAGAAAAGTCTTGTCTGCTGAAAAGAGCAAGAGATTTCTCAACACTTCATCCAGTCTTATTTTTCTTTTTTCTCGACCTCTAATGTTAGTTCAGCCTATACATCCTGAGATGTCTTCTTTTTTGTTCTGGGATATATTTGGATGGAAACTGCATGACCTGTAAAACACTGCCAAATTTCTTGGTTTGGGCTGCTTTCAGTCATAGTTTCAAGGTTTTACTGAATTTCCATTTAGTGAGAGAACAAGAAAATTTTCATTCTAGTTCCATATCTAAGTTTTAAAATGGAGAAGTAAATTCACAATGCTAACATTTCTTAACTTGTCATTTCCTTCAATTAAAACCTGGTCATGTTGGCAGAGGTGTTTCTCATATATAAAGTGCTTTATATAAAAAATTTATTCACATCAGTGGGTTAGTTGAAATCCATCATTATTTTCAGATGGACCTTGTAAGAAATTATCACTAGAACTGGATCATCCTGTCTGCTGTAAAGTGCTGTGGAAATCACAGGCCTATTTTATTTTATGAATAACTGTATAGTGAGACATATTTACAAGTGCTGAACTGCTGTGTCTTTGCAATAAACAGCAAGACTCTTCCACCTAAGTAGAGATGCTGTGAATGATATTTTTTATCCTCTGATTTACTTCTTTTTCTGGAATGAAAAGTAGTGCAAAAAATAGTGGCAGTAAAAACTAAACACAAAACAAGGAAAGACAAAGAAGACTAGCACAGATGATTATATAGCTCAGAGGAGATTAGAGAATTAACTTATGTTAACATTTATCTATACATACACATTAATACATAAATATATATGCACATGTACTTACTGATGCAGGCATATACAAGTGCACACGTATCTGTGAGTCCATTAGACAAACATTTTCATGACACAATGAACCAATGAGGTCATATGCAATCCTCTTCCTGTTTTTTGAAAGCAGCAGGGTTGAAACACGTTTTCCCAAGAAAATGCTTATCTTGAAAAAAACCCCAAAACTTCTTGTCCTCAGGAAAAAAAATTGTATATATATATATATATATATATATATATATATATATATATATATA